>JANAVB010018799.1:7141019-7586104 GCA_029216955.1 Iris pallida | reverse complement strand
ATTGAACTGTTAGAATATATCTTGTAGTCACTGGACTTTGTCCAGTTTGATACTTTGGAAGTGTTATTAAGTCTGTACTTACTTTAATTTTGCTTATAGATGCTGTTTTGTATTGAATCTTTTAAATATGATATTAGAACTGTTAGCAGCTTTGATCCTTTATTGTCTATTCTTAGAACAACTTACTACGCTTTAACCAAGCGTAGGCTGGACATGGCTCGGCACGGCCCAATAATTTGGGTACGTGACAATCTCGCTCTAGTCTTTGCCATTCAAAAGACGACATTATGTGGCTGGACATATAATTTATGTCATCTCCCGATTAACCCCAGAGTTCTCATGTGTCACGACCCGCACCCATGTGAGGGTACGAGTACATAACAGTGCCCAGCTTACGTCGTAGTGTCGGCGGTAGAACGTTGTTCTAGGTCATGAACTATAAGAACACAATATGAATACTCACCAGCTGGAGGCCAATCACAGAAGGTATAACTCAATCACAATCTAGAGTAGAATATAGCATGATGAAATAGATAAGGAAATCCTCAAAACTGAGGTACACAGAAATGAAATAAATCAAAGTTAACAAACACAAGTCTCAACATCTCTATAATAATACACTTTGAAATCAAAGACAACCACTAACATGAGAAGAAGAACAGTCTACTATCTACGCTATGCATGGATATCATCCTCAGCAGCTGCCTGAACCTCCCCAGGGGTCAGGTCGCGAGTGTCATCTAGGCAATCTCCATAGTAAGGGTGTTAGGGTCCTCATCATCCTCTGTAAAAATTTTAATAGGTCCAGTCAGGACGGAAGCGAGCACAATACATCTCACACAGATAGTAGGTTAGAAAATATAAACATGCAAGAGAGTAAGATACATGAAACTAAAAGAATGTACAAGATGAAAAGAGAGAACTCTAATGGAAATATCTACTATAAGAGAGCTATCAGTGTCTAGTGATTTAGTACAACGTCGACATGTGACGGCTGGATTTGTACAAGAATATATTAAAGAGGCTCACATGGTTATACTACTTTGGAATTGTTCATATGACTATTTATACTCCCCCATACCCCAATAAATACACAAGGATCCAGACAAGTTATGTTACGTACATGATTTTCACATGAAAGCCCATAGATGGGTGTACATGAAGTATACATGAGGGCTCAGAACTGAGTGCACATGAATTCCACATGAAGGCCCATGAAGGCCCATGAAGGGGTAAACATGAAGTATAGGTTATACATGAGATACATGAGAAACATGACCGAACATGAGAGCACATGAGAGTACACGAACGTGCATGAACGAGCATGAAGCACATGAGAAACATGAATAACATGAGAGCGAGGAATACATGATGTACATGAAACATATGTAATGAAGAATCCGATGCTCCCGAGGGGGATAATATCTCAATGTAGTGATACATATAGTATCAATCCGTGATAATATTGTGACAACATCAAATAAGCTAATCTAGAGCAGGAATATAATCCTAAGCAAGTTATGAAATGATCAGAGAATGTACTCGCCTGGTATCTGAATATCTGTGAGAATATACTGCCCGAGATGAGATATCTGACTCCTATTTAGAGAAACACAAGTCAAGATGTATATCTCAATGTATGTTTTTGATATCCTGTGTGTATGTGTGTGCTAATAGGAGAAACAGTGTGTGTAATGAACATTATGAATCAATGTGTAGGAGTGTCTTCAATGTGTGCAACAGCTCAGTTGGACAACCCAAATGCAACTTGAAATCAAATTCTCATGCCATTATAAACCCTTAATATGGTAGGTCAATCCAAGATATATATATATATATATATATATATATATATATATAGGTGTACATACGTCACAAATTAAATCAATCAAAACAGTTTATATCCTTCGAAATTCCCATGAAATAGTTGACAGCAAGGTGATCTCAGGTTTTGAGTGTTACCTAACAGTATCAGTCCAAATGAAATCCAAAAGCCCAAAATAAAATTCGAAAACTATATTCCCATGCTAATTTAATCCTTAATATATAGGTTAATTCTCAGTTATGAATAGTATAATTCTCAGTTATGAATAGTATGAACAACAGCAAATTTATCAAACAAAACAGTTAATCATTCATCAAATTCTCAGAAAACTAAGTGACAGTTTTTGTATCAAAAATCAGTGGGGATTTACCCTAATAATCAAATGAAACCAATCGAAAGCTCAAATCAGGTGTACATAAGTGTTCCCCACTTTAGTACGTGTCAGCGGGGTGCTCGTGTCCAAACAATTGGATACGAGGTATCAAAATTATTAAAACACATAGACACAGTTTTGTGCATAGAGTCGCCTCGGGCACGCGTGCACACATGTCTAACACACGACACAGGCCACGTGGAGACACATGGTCGTGCACACATGTCCACCTAGGATAGGTGTAGGTCGTGGGGTGCCTGCATAGTGTCCCCGATGTGTCTACGAAGGACGCGAAGTGAGTATCAGTCGAGATTGTTCGACAGTACACACGTACAAAACCCGTGCGTGTGTCCTTGCTCCCTCGACATGACCCGAATTCGTGTCAAACTTGAGGGGTGTCATGACAGAGGGTGCCCCTACTCTCTTGTCAAGTGGCACGAGTCCACGTGTCCAAATTATAGAAGCATGGAATATACTAATGAAAGATCCATGCGGCCAGGAAACTCCATGCGGCTCAGGAAGCTCATACGGCTCATAGATTCATGCGGCACAAGGGACTATGCGGCTCAAGACGTCCTATACGGCTCAGAATAGAAGACACGTGGCTTGTAAAACAGTTCTTCTCTCCTGTATTAATTACTTTGACGGCTGACAACTCTGAAAAAGTGGCAGCCCTGACGCAAAAGAGGTAATTATGACTATGTCATAATGACAGACCCCTAGGGAAGTGAAGGAGATCTCTGACACAATCCCCCGAGATCCAAAAAATGCCACGTGGCCCTGACACGTGGACAGTCATATGCGGCTCGAGCGAAGACTCCCCATGCGGTTCAGGATGAAGCTGCCTTATGCGGCTCTGGCAGAAACAGTCTCATGCGGCTCAAGCAGAGGCCCCCTATGCGGCTCGCAAGGATCATCTCCATGCGGTTCATTACCCATTATGCGGCTCAAATTATCATATGGTTCGAAGGTTCGGGGGGCCACTCCCCAAGCAGACCCGACACATGGCCAGTCTTATGCGGCTCCATCCTTATACGGCTCAACCCTTATGTGGCTCAATCCTCCTCGGCGGCTCTCAGGACACGTGTCATAAAGCCAATCAATTTCCCAGATTTACTGCAATCAAAGATTGGGTCAAATCCCAATAATCTGGGACACGTGGCAGGAGAATGAATTAAATTTATTCATTCAGATTCGCAGACATCAGCAAATCATCACGACGGAGATTTATTCCAATCAGCATTAATGACTGATAGAATTTGGTGCAATCTACACTAAATGGCCCAGATTTATCACACTCAAGATTAATTGCCCAGATTGATCGATCAACAGGCCGTCGCCACTTTAACGGGGCAATCATTGTGAACCTTAATGAGGTCCCTCCATTCTTATAAATAGCAGGGTGCCATTCCCTTGCAGGAGATACAGACTCACACATACATACAGAGAGGACTTTTTGAGATCAGGGAGAGCATCACATACTTGGAGAGAAAAAGCAGAGAGAGGGCAAAGAGAGCATTTCTTCAACGCCGAGCAATCTTCTGGTGCCAAGACTGCATACCGATCGTCCAAGGAGTAAGGCAGAGCGGCCGTCGCTTTCTCGAGCCTCTATCGTCACCCCCCCATAATCTAAAATAAACAATTGTACTTAGACTTCTGTACCTAGGCTTTCGTCCCTAGGCTTTCTTTGTACAAGCGAGTTTCTAACGTAAAGTAAAAGTCCAATCCTCCGATAATTGTTCTGCTCTTTTATATTTCATGGCAAACACGATGGCGACACTGTTGGACAAAAACTTCTCCACGGCTGAGGAGTTGGTGACGCAGTCGGATGTAGCCAAGCTTGGCTCCACGCAATAGAAAATGGTCGTCCGTTTCGACCAACAGGCGTTTGAAGAGATGCTCTCTGAAGGAAGTACCGGCCCGATCCAGAAGCGAACCCGCACAAAAAAAGCTTGCTGCGAGTGGAGGCCAAAATCATTTGCTCCCCCACAAGCTCTGGACGGGGTACTCTCTGCTACCAAGACGGCGAAGGCGACTCTCATACGGCTCTACTTCGAGCCGTAGAGAACTCTGCTGTCCCCAAGTCCGACAGAAAAAAACGTTACGATGCTGGACTTGCAGGGACAAAGAGCGACTCTATGTGCCCCAAGAAGAAGTCGAGCACTCCTGTGGCCAAATCTGCCAACCACATGCAGGAGGCTCATGCGGGTGGATCTACAAGCAGCATGAAGAAAGTCTATGCAGCCAGATCATCCAACCGCATGAAGAATACTCATGCGGCTGAGACTCTCAGCCGCATGAAGAAAGCCTATGTGGCTACGTCTGCCAGTCGCATGAAGATTATTGAGGACGGCAGCATGGCGCCTACCCCGTGCGGATCTGTCTTCGACCGCCTGTCTTATGGTCCTGATCTCTTGTGCTCCCAAGAAGATAAGTCTGACTCTCTCCAGCATCACCTAGACTCTTCCTACTTTGTGCCTTTACGTACTAGAGCGAAGAAGTCTAGGGCCGCGAGCTTGGCACGCTCGGTCCGCTGATCCTGCCTCTGATCATCTGAGCTTCCCGCATACCGTTATGCGGGCCTCAGAAAGAAAGTTGTCCAGAACCACTCGAGTCCAGCCCCCGGCGGCAAACGGACAGAGAGGTTCGCAAAAGTCTCCCAAAATCCAGGAAGCAAACATGATCGATCCAGACCCTTCTGACTTGCGTGAGGCCATCCTCCACAAACGTAAGGAAAGATGAGATGCATCGGGGTGCAAAAAGTCTTCCTACGGACGTTACTGCACCCAAATCATCGTCAACTGCTGCTGCAATAATACGACGGTGCAAGAAGATCGACAGTCCGTCTTTCAAAGACTGCAACAGCCATTTTAAGAAGACGAGGTACTTCCCGTCGTCTCCTACAACTCCGTTCGGAAAATCCCCGCTGATGGAAGAGGGAAGAAGACAAATGTTCCCAGCCCAAAGATTTTAACCACTTCGACTAAAAGACTGTCATCTAAGCGGGTGTCCACCACCGGAGTTTTCCAAGGTACTCGCTCTAAGAAAAAAATCTGCTACAAAGGGAGATTCGTCGTCCACAACGCAGGGGGTTGCTGGGACTGGGGGTAGCACCCCTCCGAGCCTCCACAACAATCCGATGTTCCAAGAAGACGAGTCATGGAAGGCAACTCTCCCGTCAGATTCAGCAAACCCTGACGTCCCCGAGAACGTCCATAATTCCTAAGACGAGGCGAACTCGGAGACTGGGGGTACTGTTCCTTCCGAGTCCGAACCAGAAGAGAACATACCCACATACCCCGATGACTTCTCACTACAGGGGTACAATTCGGAGGGTGCTTCCTCCACCGCTCCGTCTATCTCTCCTCACGTAAAGATGGTATTTATGACAGACAGCAACCAAAGAGATCCCAGATGAGGTCGCCGACTCATATGCAACCTCTCACGATGATATATGGCGAATGTTCTTCGACGGTGCTTCAAGAACGAGACCCAAGGGCAACATCGTCATCGGAGTCGGGGTAGTGCTAGTCTCCCCTTCCGGATTGGTGATCAACCGTGCTTACTCCCTCACGGAACCCTGCTCTAACAATGTGGCCGAGTACAACGCTTTGGTCATTGGCCTCCAACTTGCAAAAGAGCTGGGGGTAGAATATCTTGAAGCATACAGCGATTCTCAGTTAATCGTCAATCAGATCCGAGGCTCATACGAAGTCTGCCATGAAGACATGGTCCCCTATCACCAAATAGGGATCGATATCACCTCATCGTTCGAGGGGTTCTTCATCGAGCACGTCCCCAGACTCCAAAATATCGAAGCCGATGCCTTAGTAGGCCTGGCCGCTTCCCTAGCAGTGCCAAATCATACCTATCAATCGGTAGATGTGATAGGCCATGAGCTGGTCTTTCCCAAGAACAACGTTCAATTCGTGGCAAGTTATTCTGCTCAGGCGATTGATGATGCCCCAGACTGGAGACAACCATTCATCGACTTCGTCGTCTACGACATCCTGCCCGAGAACCCAAAGGAAGCCACCTCCATTAGACGGCGTTCCCTCAGATTCTTTTATGATACAGAGACGAAAATGCTGTATCGCCGATCCTACGATGGATTATTGCTTCGGTGTCTGTCAAACACAGAGGCCAAAGAAGGCGTACGAGAAGCTTATGACGGTATCTGCGGGGCCCATCAGCCTGGCCCTAAATTGCAAGACCGTCTTTGCCGAATGGTCTATTACTGGCCCACGATGGTAGTGGATGCGATAGACTATGCGAGAAAATGCAAAGCCTGCCAAGTCCACGCGGATTTTATTCACCAGCCATCCGAATTCCAACATCCGACAGTGGCATCCTGGCCCTTCGAAGCATGGAGGATGGACATCATCGGTCCAATTACTCCACCTTCCTCTCGTGGACATCGCTTCATACTTGCGATCACGGATTACTTCTCCAAATGGGGAGAAGCTGTTCCACTCGCCGAAGTAAAGACTTCAAACATGATCAGCTTCCTCAAGCATCACGTCATCTATCGCTTTGGACTGCCCCGAAGGATCATCCACGACAATGGTCCGCAGTTTGTAAGCCACGCCTTCTATCGGTTTTGCGATAAGCACCGCATCCAGAATTTTACTTCGACACCATACAACCCAGCAGCGAACGGGTTGGCAGAGGCATTCAACAAAACAATCATCAAACTCCTCAAGAAGTTTGTCTCTTCCAACAAACGCAACTGGAACGAGAAGCTCAGTGAATGTTTATGGGCGTACCGTACTACAGTCCGAACAGCTACCGGGAACACACCATTCTCCCTAGTGTACGGGAGTGAGACAGTTCTCCCATTAGAGGCTCAAATACCCTCACTCCGCGTCGCCCTCACTTATCAATTGACGACGGATGATAACTACCGACGCCGACTACAAGAGTTATAGGCCTTAGATAAAAAGTGCCTCCTCGCTCAGCAAAGAATCGAGCTATACCAAGCACGTATCTCTGGAGCCTTCAATAAGAAGGTTAAGATCAGAACATTCCAAGTGGGCGATCTCGTTCTGGCGGTCCTTAGACCGATGGTCGTGACTCACAAGACCGCCGGCAAGTTCCAGCAAAAATGGGAAGGCCCATTTATCATTGAGGCCGTATTCTCCAACGGTGCTTACCGCCTCGCAAAACATAATAGGAATTTGCTCATGTTGCCCGTCAACGGTAAGTTCCTGAAGAAATACTATGTCTAGACGACATTTTCCAGATCATTGAGTCATGTACCCGCTGGTACCGCTGAACTCACCCTCGCAATTTTCCAGATCATTGAGTCACGTACTCGCTGGTACCGCTGAACTCACCCTCACAATTTTTCTGATCATCGAGTTATGTGCCCGCTGGTACCACTGAACTAGCCCTCATAATTTTCCAGATCATCGAGTCATGTGCCCGCTGGTACCGTTGAACTCACATCCACAATTTTTTAGATCATTGAGTCATATACCCGCTGGTACCGCTGAACTCACACTCACGATTCTCTAGATTCCTGAGTCATGTACCCTCTCGTGCCGCTAAACTCACATCCACAACATCCCAGATTATCGAGTCATGTGCCTGCTGGTGCCACTGAACTCACACTTCATAATATCGAGTCATGTACCCGCTGGTGCCTCTGAACTCACATCCCGGTCACTCTTTCTGATAGTAAGTCATGTATGATCATACCTCTAAACTTTCTTCCTGGAAGAGATCCTCCCTCATGATCCAATACCCGTACTTCCAGTGCACAAAAAGGGTAAGCGATCCAAAAATTTCCAAAACGGCCATGTCCTTATTACCTCTGAGTCGTTTCACTTCTGCCAAAAACAAATCACCCCTACATAGAACTTCTATGTCCTCATTACCTCTGAGTCATTCTATGTACCCCCTCTTCATTGAGCCCACTCCTGCTATGTCCTCATTACCTCTGAGTGGGAAGACTCCGTAGAAGAAACCTTCATACTTGTCATGTCCTCATTACCTCTGAGCAAGTATGTCGATTCTCTTTCAACCTATTATCTGTGCCCACAACCGGAGTATGACAAGGATAATAGGTCCACAAATGTCCTCTATTGACCACAAATAGCCTCCGTTGAATTCACTCCTGCCATGTCCTCATTACCTCTGAGTAGGGAGATTCGACGGTAAAACCTGCATACTTGCCATGTCCTCATTACCTCTGAACAAATATGATGTTTCCCTTTCATCCTATTATCCGTATCCTAAGCCAGGGTACGCCAAGGATAGTAGGCCCACAAATATCCTTTGCTGAGTTTCTCAGCACAGACCCACCATTCTTTATCATGCACCGGGAGCCCAGCTGCTCCATGGCGTTCTTTCTTTCGATACCCGGAACGTTCGCGACCACGTTACCGTGGAACCGTTCTAGCTGTCTCCAATTGAACTTGTTACCCGTACCTGAAACCAAGGTATGCCATGGGTAGCAGGTCCACAAACAAGTCCCCCATGCGGGGCAAACACTACCACAATACCACAAGCACAACAAGCAATACAAATGAAGGACAGAATCAAAAGTACTCTTTATTTGAAAGAAGAAAAAAGTAATACATCTTTTGGGACCACGTCCCTCTCAAAAAGAAAACAGAAACAAAACAAAAGAGGAAAAGGCCAACTATAGCTCAGCATTACATAACTCCAAGAGATAGTTTTTCACCAAGGCAGTCCCCTGCTCAAGCCTCTGTTTAGCTCGGTGCTCGGCCTCTTGGGACAACTGCTCTGCGTCATTTAAATACATATACGCATGCCAGTTGTTCTCTATCTTCTTTAGGGCAAGTTCTAGATTGGCAGAGGCCCTACTAAGCTTGTCAGCCTCCTGAATGGCAATCCCTTTCTCAGTACGAGCAGCTTCGAGCTCGGACTCCAGAAAGGCCAGCTTTCTTTGGAGCTCGAGGATCTATTCCCGGGTATCGGTTACCCCACGAGAGGCATCCGCTTCCTGAGTCGTGCAATCTTCAGTTCGACGGCTCCATTGATCGTACAACCGAGTTAGATCCCGGCGATCCTTCAATATAGCCGGCTTGAGCGACTACCGGGCAATCATCACCTTTTCCACCGTGGTAACAAGGAAATTGTGCTCTTGGTTTATCGCCGTGGGTAAATCAACCTGTTGCAGCCTGCAAAAACTAGGCCACGAGACGATCAGCTTCTAACAATTTAGGCTCCAGAAGTGCAGCCAGTTCCCCTCCACCAGGGAGTGTCTTAAGGATATTGATCTGGCCACCGATGCATTGACGGGCCAGAGTAAAGGGGGTCCCCTTTCGACAGCTGCCTCGATCCCCCTCTTCAGGTGGCGGTGGAAACTGTCGACCACATCCTGGGACACTTCATCCAAAACCTCTGTAGAGGACGGCGTCAAAGGAAGTGTGGCAGGAAGTACCGAAGGAGTAGCCTCAGAAGTTGCCGCCCTCGCCACCAAGGAAGCAAATTCCGTACGGAAAGATGCTTGAATAGAGGCTAGCTCTTCTTCTGCCGCCCGAAGAGCCTGGATGCTCGGCAGGGTGAAAAGATTAACCCTCGAAACTACATTCGTAGAAGAGGGCGCAGGGAGCATCATCCCTTGTCCCAGCTGTACTGCTACCTGGGCTCTCGAACTTGACCCGGATGGAGGCCCCTCAATACAAGGAGGAGGCACGTGTGCTTCCGTCAGATCTCCTCCGGTAGGGTCCACCCCAGCAATGTCCGTCACCGGCAATAAAGGGTTGGGACCTAAACATCCAAAGCAACCATTAATCGACGTAACCCGAAGGATAGAATGACGGAGTAAATAGGCTTATTCGCATGTTAAGGTTTGACTTGTATTACCAGGAAAAGAGCATGGAGGCTGCGGTTCGTTCACAGCTGGCGTAGTTTCCCCACCCGCAGCTTCCGATCCGGATTCAACTGATTTCTCTGTCACGACTATCCCTGAAAGGGAGCCAACCAGGACAGTGTGTTCATGTTGAAGTTCAGATGTCTCAGGGATGGGCGCAGTAAAACCCCCATCCCCCTGAGTTGAGGTCCCAGCAAGGTGTGACTCCTCGACCGCCTCCGGAAGAACCCCAGCAGCAATGATAGCAGTGCACACATCACTGAACAAATAGGACAGGACCGGTTCAACCTCGGCAATCGAGTCCTGAGAAGCGAACTCATCTGACGCCTATAAAGAGCAAAAGGAAAAAACGATTAGGCCATAACATAGAAGAAGAAGAAAGGAGGTAGTCGAAACTCAAATTACCTCAGAAATAACGTCAACATCATCAATAAACAGCCTACGACGTCTTACCGCAGTGTACTTTGTGGAGTAGGTTCGGCCGTCAGCGACAATCACGCGCCTGCTTCGCTTACGCGAAGGGCCAGGCACTGCAGATGGTTGATCCTCCACCACCTCGTCAGACCAAATAGGGGGCTGACCCGCCACCCTTTCATCTGGCATAATAGGGCGCTGATTCCCAACTTCCTCGTCCGAAGAATGCGACGAGTCATCGGCGTCTTGTTCATCATCCTCCTCGTCCGCCATAGTGGACTCTGAGTCCGACGCAGGAATCCTTTTCGCCCCTCTCTTCCTCTTCTTGGATCCCTCTGGCTTCTCAGCCAAACTAGTGCCAGCAATGAAGCTAGTATTTATATCAAAGTTGACAGGAGGCTTGCTCGCTGCGACATGATAAAGGGCCGCTATGTACAAAATATCCCCTGCCGTCTTGGCATCGGGGACCGAGAAGCTGGCCCGGGTATGGACTGCATTGTAATAATGCCAAGCTCGGACGCCATCGAGTACACTGTCCTCAAAGCTCAAGCAGGCGCTAGGACAATCCAGGAACAATTGACTATATCCAAATTGACGGGAAAATCTACTAGGCAGATAAGGCTCCAGGTATACGTTATTTTGGTAACGATATACCATGTGCGCAGGGCGGATGTTGCGCAGCCAAAGAAGCATTTTCTCAGATAAAAGTTGGGGAGGATCAACACCATCAATATGTACTCCCCTCACTTCTCTAAGGATAAATTGAGGAAGAGAGACAAAGAACTCAGGCACGTCAACTCTCGCCAACGCCCTCCGGCAGGTCGATGGTATCGTGCTCCCAAGGCTGATGACGGTATCTGGAAAGGAAGACGTCATCAGCAGTAACATCTTCTTCAGTTCCTGGCCTCATCAACGACCGATAGTGCATTAATAACCACCCCATGAGGTAATGGTATGGAAGTTCTATCAGCTCGAAACCCAGCGTCGTCTTACGAGCAATAACCTTAGACGAAAACGCATGGAGGCCGTGGTGTATACTACACACCATGGCCGGAAGAAGGGCCAATCTGATTTTGAAGACCAGCTTTACCGCCGGGAGAATGAAGTGACGGCTGATCCTTTCAGTAGAACCCGCCCCTCCCGAGACTACGCAATTTTGTAGCCATATCATCAAAAACCCGGCCAAGAGCGCTTTGTCAGACATCTCCTAGGTACCGTAGTGGAAATAACTTAAGGAGTCGGTACGACTCCCGAACCTGTCACAGGTGGATCTCGACTTTTTGACCTTCAACATCATGTCCTTTACCTCCTCCGGGGTTTGAGGACCTCGAGACGATACCCGACCAGAAGGACGTAACTTGAAAAGATACGCAACCCAGGCCGTGGTATGTGGGGCGGTCCCTTCAGAGCTATTTTCCTTCTTAATAGCAGTCTGGTGGCAGATGCTATGGTGGCACAGCAGTTCTCGGTACACAGCGACGAAACCAGGAAACCGTCGATCTAGGTCATCGAATTCCTCGTTCGTCGGGGTATATACTTCAAAGGCCTCGCCTCCCCACGACAGCTTAGAAACAACATGCATCTCATGGAGAGCAAGTCCCAACTCTCCCCCAGGCGCGAAGAAAGTCCCCGTACGCTGGTTATACAGCTCCAAAAGGGCCATGAACAAAGGCTTGTTAATAGGCAACCCGTAACAGGTGCCCCGGACGGCGTAGTAAAGGTCAATTTCCCGAAGGAATTCTCCATATTTTCTCAGGATCCATGAGGTAAGATTAGCCCATGTAGGAATGGGGTTTATCCAATTCAGTAACGACAACCTACCCATAGGATAAGACCCCTTGCGAGCGAGCTGATTCAGAAAGGTATCAGCTCGAGTGAAAGTAAAGTTAGGACCAGTCACGTTTACAAAAGTGCCCGGAAGCAGCCCCATCATACTCTGACTAACTGAATCCTTGCCCGCACATACTGAACCAGTACGCCTGTTGTAGTGGATGTTGCCCACAAACATTCCCGATCGGGTGGGAGTCAGAGAGCCCACCATTGTCCTGCCCAACGGTACCATGTTAAACCACGAGAGGGGATAATGCCGCTCTATCTCGGGGATATGGATCTCCACTCCATCTACAGAAAAATCCCAGTTCTCAAAAATATCCAGCAGTCGGGAGTTCTTTATGGAAAAGGCATCCCCAAAGAGAAAAGTCGATTTCAGATATTCTCCGTCCAGCTTTCCCGAATTTATCATGGAACAGAGAAAGTGGAAAGGTTGGTTGTTAATGACAGTCACCCTCTCCCTAGGTTCATTAGTGGGAAGCTGATCCACTATATGTCGAATTAAGCCGTCGAGCCGCACGCCCGCAGCAAACTGAGCTGAACCCACAAGAAGCTCTCCTGCTGGGTTGGTTGGGAGGCTCACTGAAAAAGGACAACACGAAACAAGATTAAAAGATGGTTACTGAACTCAAGTCCCTATGAGCCTATGAAGCTCGGATCAAACGAATCAATTGGGTTCCAGGTGGCACGACCCCAAGGAAGCTTATGTGGTTCAGCCAACATAGCCTCATGCTTCCTAAATCAATTGGGCGTTCCATATGACATTGGTTCGATAGCTTATACGGATCAATCGAACATATGCAGTTCTAAGCAGAAGAGCTTTTGTGGCGCTGAAGCGCTATACGGATCAGTCTGTTAGAAGCGTATGCGGATCAATCGAACATATGCGGTTAGAAGCTTATGCGGCTCCGTTCAAGGGAAACTTCATGCGGCTCAAAACCTTCTCATGCAGCTCAAACATAGGGTATCTCCTATGCGGCTCGGATATGAGAGGGTCATGCAGCCCATACAGCATATGCGGCTCTATCATAGCCGAACTTGGGTGAAGGCTTGTGCATAAATATGCAATAGAGCCATGGATTCTTAGGATTCAAAGTATCCAAATACAACCCTTACTATTAAGGACAGGACGCACATCAGGGTGTACTTCGGGAACGACGGCTGACAAGGAAGCCGCCTTCTTCTCCTTCGCAGCAGCGGCGGAAAGATTTGGGGGCCATGTTCGACGATCGAAGAAGGGAAATGAGGAAAGAAAGGCAAGACAGCAATAGTTGAACGAAGGAGAAAGTAAGGAAGTCCCCCCGACCGTACTCATCCATATTTATAAACAAAAGTAAGGCGTTTCGATCCCCGTGCATACACGAAGACCGACTCTTCGGTTATCAAGGTGAGCCGCCAAAAATGAAGGCCAAACCCCTCGGATCCCGTACCGAAAAGTGGCCTTTAAAGCTGACAGCAAATCAACAGCATTTAATGCAAAAGATTGCCATATGTGGCAATAATGACGTGGCCGAAAGTCCCCTGCGGCTAAGCCCTCCATGCGGCTGAAACATCCATGCGGCCAGGACTTCATATGCGGCAAAAAGAATACAACCATGCTTCTTATTCAAAGTATTTCAATTTTGCAAATTGAAAACTTTGAAGGGGGTCTTGTAGAAGCATGGAAAATACTAAAGAAAGATCCATACAGCCAAAAAACTCCATACGACTCAGGAAGCCCATGCGGCTCACAGATTCATGCGGCACAAGGGACTATGCGGCTCAAGACGTCCTATGCGGCTCAGAACAGAAGACACGTGGCTTGCAAAACAGTTCTCCCCTCCTGCATTAATTACTTTGACGGCTGACAACTCTGAAAAAGTGATAGCCCTGACACAAAAGAGGTAATTATGACTCTGTCATAATGACAGACCCCTAGGGAAGTGAAGGAGATCTCTGACACAATCCCCCGAGATCCAGAAAATGCTACGTAGCCCTGACACGTAGACAGTCATATACGGCTCGAGCGAAGACTCCCCATGCGGTTCAGGATGAAGCTGCCTTATGCGGCTCAGGCAGAAACAGTATCATGCGGCTCAAGCAGAGGCCCCCCATGCGGCTCGTAAGGATCATCTCCATGCGACTCATTATCCATTATACGGCTCAAATTATCATATGGTTCGAAGGTTCGGGGGGCCACTCCATAAGCAGACCCGACACGTGGCCAGTCTTATGCGGCTCCATCCTTATGCGGCTCAACCCTTATGTGGCTCAATCCTCTTCAGCGGCTCTCAGGACACATGTCATAAAGCCAATCAATTTCCCAGATTTACTGCAATCAAAGATTGGGTCAAATCCCAATAATCTGGAACACGTGGCAGGAGAATGAATTAAATTTATTCATTCAGATTCGCAGACATCAGCAAATCATTACCACGGAGATTTATTCCAATCAGCATTAATGACTGATAGGATTTGGTGCAATCTACACTAAATGGCCCAGATTTATCATACTGAAGATTAATGGCCCAGATTGATCGATCAACAGGCCGTCGCCACTTTAAGGGGGCAATCATTGTGAACCCTAATGAGGTCCCTCCATTCTTATAAATAGCAGGGTACCATTCCCTTGCAGGAGATACAGATGCACACATACATACAAAGAGGACTTTTCGAGATCAGAGAGAGCACCACATACTTGGAGAGAAAAAGTAGAGAGAGCAAAGAGAGCATTTATTCAACGCCGAGCAATCTTCTGGAGCCAAGGCTGCATACCGATCGTCCAAGGAGTAAGGCAGAGAGGCCGTCACTTTTCCGAGCCTCTATCGTCACCCTCCAAAATCTAAAATAAATAATTGTACTTAGACTGCTGTACCTAGGCTTTCGTCCCTAGGCTTTCTTTGTACAAGCGAGTTTGTAACGTGAAGTAAAAGTCCAGTCCTCCGATAATTGTTCTGCTTTTTTATATTTCATGTCAAACACAAATATGGGAGAAATCAGTACGTGTCATCAGGGCACCCGTGCGTTGTGTCGTACAGCGTGTCCACGGCCATTTCCGACAAGGAAATGACACGAAAATGTGCTCAGTCTTCACGAAATCTAACGTACACATATAGATCTACAATTCTACATAATTAGTTTTACAAAAATCGAAAATCAAAACCTAAGTGGCATTCTATCAAACAACTACATATACACTATGACACGTGTCTGATACGGACACCAAAAGGACACGAATTCTACCCAAATTCTAGGGACATCTAGGGGACACCTAGATCTAGGCTAATATGCAAAGAAATCAGAATATTAGCACAATTTGAGGAGTTTTACCAATAGGTGCAAATAGCCAAAAAAAGCTTCAAATCGGGGGTGTTCTTCTTGATAGCCAAATGCTCTAAATTGACCCAAAGCTGGGATTACTCTCCATAAACAAAAAATATGAGAATATTAGGCTCTAATGCAGGAAACTAGAGTAAAAAAGGAATTAAAATGAAGAATCTATGGATTGGGGAAGAATAGCCATACGTTTCTTTTCTCTATGTGTTCATTCAATACAAAAGAAGCAAAAACTCAATGAGGATATTATTTATAGGGAGGGGAGCCCTAATGGCTGGTCATAATGAATGGAAATTAGGGTTAGGGTTTAGTCTAGTGGGCTGTGGGCCAAGTTGCACTAGTCATGAAATTAATTCACAAGTCTCAAGCCTATGAACCTATTCATTAATCCTCCTATTCAAATCTTGATTTCTAAATGACTAACATAGGTTGACATAAGTTAAACTAGGGTCTCACTATGCTAATCAAGTCACCATAGCTAGGGTCAACATCTAGGTTAGTCTCTTAAGTCAAAACTAGTAAAAGTCAAAATCAACAACCATCAATCGAAAAATTAATCAAATAATTCTAATAAGTCAAAATAACCAAATTACCCCTAGGCTAAAAATGATAAATAAAAATCCCAATCACATGGTTAGGCTCTTGGACAGACAGTCTCTAGGGTTTCACTAACAGCACATCAAATCATAAGTCATGATTTTTAAATAGTTTTAAAATGATTAAAAATCACAAAAAATTATATTACGATTTAAATATCATAAATAAATAATTAAAATCACAAAATTTCAAAATTACCCTTATTTAGAAAACTGGGTGTTACAAGTCTACCTTCCTTAGAAAAATTTCGTCCTCAAAATTTAAGATGGTAGTACTCCTTCTAGGTCAAACACCCCCACAACCATAGTCTCAAAATCACCCAGTTCGATAATCATATGCGTCTGTCCAAAATCATGATACTCATAATCTTCGTCATGCTAGTGAGCAAGGCTACGGTAATCACTGTATCCTTGACTAAGGTACATACCTCTAGAATCATGGTATTTAAAATTTTTGCATTGTCGCATGCTTGACAGCGAAAACCTTAAATTCCTACGTCCGAGAAATACGTCCAAAATTCGACTATATGTCCTCACTATGCCAGCTAACACGACTATCGAAGATTCTAGATCCCATAACTGAGATGACCTAGCCCATATGATTTATCTCAGAAGAAAATCAAACATAACACAAGGACAACATGACAAAATTGATCAATCAACAAGGAACAGATGGAATCGAATTTCAAGACAGTTATAAGAGGCAATTGCAAAAATGGAATCGAAAAGAACGAAACCTGCAGCAAGATCTCCAATAGCCTCTGCATCTTCGACTATCCTAGTGAAAGCTCTCCCCTGCTGGCCTCCCCTGGCTTGCTGCTGATGCTGCATGTAGCTCTGCTATTGAGTTTGTAAGGGTAATCCCTTCTGCTGGCCCACCGGAGCCCTAGTTCCTGCTCGTGAACTGTCCGTCCAAATGACTTAGGACACTCTCTTAGCCGATGATCGGATCCTCCGTAAAGTAAAGATCTGCCCAGCCTCTTCCGACATTTGCCCCAATCGTGCCCTGGTTTCTTATAGAAGGGGCAAATGATTACAAGCTGTTGTCCCGGGTCCTGCTGCTGCCTATGTTGCTGTTGTACCTGCTGAAAGGGTACACGGTCCTGAAACTACTGCTGTTAACAGTAGATCTTCGGCTCCTGATACTGCTGCTGAATCTGTAGGTGGTGCATCTGTTGTGGATACTACTGCTGAATCTGTAAGTGGGGCCTCTTGGCCGGGCCCGTACTGCCACTAGCCCCCTGAGTATCTCGCGTCCTCTTCTCCTTCAGCCCCGAGATTGTCCTTCGCTGCCATGGCTCCTACCAGAATCTGCTCGAAAGTGGCGTCACAGCTGCTCTTGGTATACGACCCGACCTCCCTGATCAAGCCCCTACGGAACCACCTCGCCTTTCCGACTTCAGTAAGGTCCTCAATGAATCTACTCAAACGGCAGAACTCCCCGACGTACTTCTCCACGTTCTGGTTCCCTTGAACCAAACTCTCGAACTGTACCTCCAAGGCATCGAGTGCTATATCTGGAAAGAACTTTTTCTTTAACAGTTTCTTGAAGGTTGCCCAAGTCTGACCGGCTGTACCAACCCTCGGGTCCGTCTGGTACCAAGTACGGGCCAAGTCCTGCATCTGACAGGCTGCTGCTTCTATATGTAATCCAACTGGTATCTGTGCCAATTTGAATATTTCCTCAATATGCTCTATCTAATCGTCAGTGTATATGATGCCCTCTGTACCCTTGAAGTCCCGGGGTCCCATCTTCTTGAAGGATTTAATGTCTGGAGTCCGCGGATGATACTGTTGCATCTGACCTCCCAGTGGCTGAGCAGCCACCAGCTCTACTGTCATCCTGACCAACTGGTGGATATCGTGAATGCTCTGTCGGAAATCAGCAGACTGGCTCTGATGCTGAGTCTCCAGGAATTGTTGGAAAAGGATAAACATCTGAGCCGCATCCACTGTCCCTGAAGGTAACTGCCGCTGATACATATCCGGAATGATGGGAGAAGACCTCCGGACAGGTGGAGGTGCACTCCCAAAAGCTACAGACGCTCCTATATGAGCAAAAACAAAAGGTATTGTGGTCCCAGCGTTTACAATCGGGCGAGGGGTAGTAGACCTCTCACAACGTTGTTGGGCCAGAGCGATGCGAATGTGTCTCAATCACCATCCTTGAGAAAGATCAAACAAGGAATCAATACTGAGATAGAAACAATAATTCAAGGAAGGATAATTATTTCAAGGAAGCAATCTTCAACAAGAATTTAGATGGCAGGAATTCAGTTAAGAGTTTTTTCTAGTGTGATTGAGTACCTCAAGAATAATCCTAATTCTACTGCAGGCTGTAGTGATACTCTAGTTCGAATACCACTACATAAACTAGACCTGCATGGGCCACTACTAAAAACGTGTCACGACCCGTACCCACTGTGAGGGTACGAGTACGTAACAGCGCCCAGACTACGCTACAGTGTCAGCGGTAAAATGCTATTCTAGGTCATGAACTATAACTAATACAATATGAAATACTCTCCAACTAGAGGCTAACATAGAAGGTACAACTCAATCACAATCTAGAGGTAGAATATAGCACGATGGAATAGATAAAAAAATCCTCAAAACTGAGGTACAACAGAAATAAAATAAATTAAAGTTAACAAACACAAGTCTCAACATCTCTATAATAATACAACTCTGAAATCAAAGACAACAAGTAACATGAGAAGAAGAATAGTCTAGACTATCTATACTATGCATGGGTATCATCCTCAGCAGCTGCCTGAACCTCCCTAGAGGTCCAGGTTGCGAGTGTCATCTAGGCCAGCTCCATAGTAAGGGGTGCAGGGTTCCTCATCATCCTCTGTAAAATTTTCAACAAGTCCAGTTAGGACAAGAGAGAGCACAATACATCTCACACAGATCCTAGCAGGTTAGAAAATATAAACATGCAAGAGAGTACGATACATAAAACTAAAAGAATGTACATGATATAAAAAGAGAACTGTAATAGAAATATCTACTATAAGTAGAGAACTATCAGTGACTAGTGATTTAGAGTACGAAGTCGACATCTGAACGGCTGGATTTGCACATGAACATACTAAAGAGGCTCACATGGTTATACTACTTTGGAATTGTTCACATGACTATTTATACTCCCCGATACCCCAATCAATACACAAAGATCCAGACAAGTTATGTTAGTACATGATTTTCACATAAAAGTCCAATGATGGGTGTACATAAAGTATACATGAGGGCTCAGAATTGAGTGCACATGAATTCCACATGAAGCCCCATGAAGGGGTACACATGAAGTATTTGTTATACATGAGATACATGAAAAACAAGACCGAACATGAAAGAATATGAGAGTACACTAACGTGCATGAACGAGCATGAAGCACATAAGAAACATGAATAACATGAGAGCGAGGAATACATGATCTGCATAAAACACATGACATGAAGTATCCGATGCTCCCGAGGGGGATAACATCTCAATATAGGTATCCATATAGTATCAATCCGTGATAATATCATGACAGCATCAAATAAGGTTATCTAGAGCAGGAATATAATCCTAAGCAAGTTATGGAATGATCAGAGAATGTACTCGCCTGGTATCTGAATAACTGTGAGAATATACTGCCTGAGATGAGGTATCTGACTCATATTTAGAGAAACACAAGTCAAGATGTATACAGGGGATGATAAATGAAATGTACAATGCATCTGCATGCTGTCTAGGTCAAACTAGACTAAAGTCAACACTTGGACAACTCTAATCAACCACACTAGTCAAACTAGGTAAACTAGTTCAAGTCCTAGCCCAAACAAGTCTAACATGTCTAACTAGGCCTAACCAAGCCTAGGCTAGCACTCACACACAATCACAAGGCAATGTGATCCACATCAATTCATAATATAAAATAGATGCTATATAAATACATACATATATACATAGATACATAGCCACTTTAGTACATGCATGCATACATAGGCAAGGGGTGGTGTCAATATCAAGTGTAAAGGGTGTGTGTCTCTGTGATATGTGTATGGGTGTAACAAGGCCATGGGGTTAGTCTACATCATGATATTGCATTCATTTAGTCATGACATGGCGTACAACTTAATATTACATTGTATTTAGAAGGGAAAGGGGGGTGACATGTAGGTCAATTTAAGTGGTTTGTCCACATTGCATATAATACATTCATTCTAATTATATGGACAATATGCATATCTATATTACATCACATTTATCACCCAAGCTATATTATATATATATATATATATATATATATATATATATATATATATATATATATATATATATATATATATATATATATTTTATATATATATATATTTATATATATATATATTTATATATATATATATATATATATATATATTTATATATATTTATCTAGATATACACATAGAGAGGGATAGAGGAAACAATGCATATGTTTGTGTGTGTGGCGTTGATAACTGTGTGTGTGTGTCTCCTTTGGGTGAGTGAGTGACAATACCATTCTCAGAATTTCAGATTTCAACAGTGAAGTATGTGCGTCTATAGAGCATATACATGTGTGTATAGATACATTGTTCTTAGTTTTTGTAGTGTGTAGACGTGTCCTGCGTATGTCGGCTTGTAATCATATCTTCAGGTTATGTGTAATTCATGGGTATGTATGTGACATGGTACCTCAGGTTCCAGTTTCAGGTTTTAGTTGACAGTCCAAAGTGTCTCAGTTTTGTATAGTGTCAATCTCAGGTTTTGTGTGAGTGTGTTCAGGAAAACAGGGTGAAATATATGAGGGAGTGTGGCAATATGAGGGGGGTGTCTCAGGAAACAGGGGGTTTCCTGTTGTGTGTACCTGTGTATGTGTGTGTCAATTTGTATAGTGCACATGTGAAGGTGGAGGCGTTAGTAGTACATGAGTATGTGTGTGTATGTGAATAGGAATTAATGTGTGTTTCTGATATCCTCTGTGTGTGTGCTAATAGGAGAAACATTATGTGTAATGAACATTATGAATCAATGTGTATGAGTGTCTTCAATGTGTGCAACAGCTTAGTTGGACAACCCAAATGCAACTTGAAATTAAATTCTCATGCCATTGTAAACCCTTAATATGGTAGGTCAATCCCAGATATAAATAGGTGTACATACATCAAAAATTAAATCAATCAAAACAGTTTATATCCTTCGAAATTCCCAGGAAACAGTTGACAGCATGGTGATCTCAGGTTTTGAGTGTTACCAAACTATATCAGTCCAAATGAAATACGAAAGCCCAAAAAAAATTCAAAAACTACATTCCCATGCTAATATAATCCCTAATATGTAGGTTAATTCTCAGTTATGAATAGTGTGAACAACAACACAATTTATCAAACAAAACAGTTAATCATTCATTAAAATTTTCAGAAAACTAAGTGACAGTTTTTGTATCAGAAATCAGTGGGGATTTACCCTAATAATCAAATGAAACCAATCGAAAGCTCAAATCAGGTGTACATAAGTGTTCCCCACATTAGTACGTGTCAGGGGGGTGCTCGTGTCTAAACAATTGGACACGAGGTGTCCAAATCAACAAAACACATAGACACATTTCTGTGCACAGAGCTGCCTCGTGCACGCGTGCACACATGTCTAACACACGACACAGGCCACTTGGAGACACGTGGTCGTGCACACGTGTCTTCCTAGGATAGGGGTAGGTCGTGGGGTGCTTGCACAGTATCCCCGATGTGTCCACGAAGGACACAAAGTGAGTATCAGTCGAGATTGTTCGATTGTACACACGATGTACAAAACCCGTACGCGTGTCCATGCTGCCTCGACATAACACAAATTTGTGTCAAACTCGAGGGGTGTCGTGATAGAGGATTCCCCTACTCTCGTGTCAAGTGGCACGAGTCCACGTGTCCAAATACATGAAAAATCAGTACGTGTCATCAGGGCACCCGTGTGCTGTGGCGTACAGCGTATCCACGACCGTTTTTGACACGAACATGACACAAAAATGTGCTCAGTCTTCACAAAATCTAATGTACACATTAGATCTAAAATTCCATGTAATTAGTTTTACAAAAATCGAAAATCAAAACCTAAGTGGCATTCTATCAAACACCTATATATACACTATAACACGTGTCTGATACGGACACCAAACGGACACGAATTCAACCCAAATTCTAGGGACAGCTAGGGAACACATAGATTTAGCCTAATATGCAAAGAAATCAGAATATTAGCACAATTGGAGGAGTTTTACCTATAGGTGCAAATAGCAAGAAAAAGCTTTAAAGGGAGGGTGTTCTTCTTGATAGCCAAATGCTCCAAATTAACCCAAAGCTGGGATTACTCTCCACAAACAGAAAATAGGAGAGTATTAGGCTATAATGCAAGAAACTAGAGTGAGAAAGGAATTAAAATGAATAATCTATGGATTGGGGAAGAATAACCATACCTTTCTTTTCTCTGTGTTCATTCAATACAAAAGAGGCAAAAACTCAATGAGGAGATTATTTATAGGAAGAGGAGCCCTAGTGGCTGGTCATAATGAATGGAAATTAGGGTTAGGGTTTAGTTTAGTGGGCTATGGGCCAAGTTGCACTAGTCATGAAATTAATTCACAAGTCTCAAGCCTATGAACCTATTCATTAAACTTCCTATTCAAACCTTGATTTCTAAATGACTAACTTAGGTTGACTTAAGTTAGAATAGGGTCTCCCCATGCTAATCAAGTCACCATAGCTAGGGTCAACATCTAGGTTAGTCTCTTAAGTCACAACTAGTAAAAGTCAAAATCAACAACCATCAATCCAATAATTAATCAAATAATTCTAATAAGTCAAAATGACCAAATTACCCCAGGCTAAAAATGATAAATAAAAATCCTAATCACATGGTTAGGCTATAGGGCAGACAGTCTCTAGGGTTTTACCAGCTGCACATCAAAATCATAAGTCATGATTTTTAAAAAGTTTTAAAATGATTACAAATCACCAAAAATCATATTACGATTTAAATATCATAAATAAATAATTAAAATCACAAAATTACCCTCATTTAGAAAATTAGGTGTTACATCATGACCAAGCCAGGGGCACTAAACTCGTGATTAGACACATAGGCAATCCTTTTGACTCATTATGACATGGTGTTCGTCCCACAAAAGGTAGTTAAAGGGCAAGCGTTGGCCAATTTCCTGGCGACACATCCTATACTGGAAACATCAAAGCTCTACGATAGCATTCCTGATGAGGTCTTAGAGTCAAACGCAGTCTCAAACAATCCCGTTTGGTGGATGTTCTTTGACGGTGCTTCAAGAACAGGACCCAAGGGCAAAATTATCGCAGGGGTTGGAGTGTTGCTCATCACTCCTGACGATCTAGTCATTAATCGTGTATATTCTCGCATGGACTCATTTTCCAATAATATTACTGAGTATAACACTCTCTTCATCGGGCTCCAACTCACTAAACATTTGGGGTTGACTACCTCGAGGCCTACGGCTACTCGAAACTGATTATCAATCAGGTTCGAGGACAATATGAGGTTCGACATAAAGATCTAGTCCCTAATCATCCGGCAGCAATCAACATCATCCTACCTTTACAGGGTTCCTTATGGAACATGTACCCCAATTACAAAACCTGGAGGTCGATGCCCGCGCCAGCCTCGTCACTTCTCTAGTAACTCCTGTTAGAAACCAGTACTCCGTCACAGTAATGGGTCAGGATCTAGTTTGCCCAAAGAATAATCTACATACGTGTATGAGCTACTCTATACAGGTAGATACTAATATTGATGTCCGGGACTGGCGATTCCCGTTCATAGACTACACTGTCTTCAGAATCCTACCCGAAAATTGGAAGGAAGCAACTTCTATCAAAAGACGTTCGCTCGGGTTCTTCTATGACACAGCTACTAAAATGTTGTACCGTCGTTCATATAATGGACTTCTCTTGCGGTGTCTATCCAAGACAGAAGCACAAGAAGTACTTCGAGAGGCACACGATGGCACCTGTGGAGCTCACCAACCTGGTCCTGTTTGTCATTGATTGTCATAGAACAGAACAATTTTATAGGAGGACTGAACTTGACTCACAATTACAAACTCGCTTGAACAAAAGAGAGCCTAGGAACAAAACCTAGGAAAAGCAATCTAAGTATAATTTTTTAGTTTTGATTCTGGGGGGTGACGGTAGAGGCTCGTGAAAGTGCTATCAACTCTGCCTTACTCCTTGGACGATTGAACGCAACCTCGGCTCCAGTGAAGAAATGCTTTCTAAAGACACGAAGGGAAGAGTCTGCTTCTGAGCTTTGTGTACTCACTTTTGCGCCTCTCTGTGTGTGTGTGTCTCCCCTTGTAAGGGAATAATACCTTGCTATTTATAGGAATTCATGAGGAATAGAATGTACATCCACGTAGCAAATTTCGGGCCACCTTGTTGTAACTGTGCCTCGAGACTCGGTTTATAGTGGACAGCTGGGGATTGGTTGAGATTGATCATGATCTATTTATTGCAGTAAATCTGAACTGTCAAGACTTGGTCAACCTCTGTCACGTGTCTCAACTACTATTCTGTAGCGAGCCGCATGAAGGATGTATCTTGGCTGAGCCGCATGAGGGATTGTTTCATAACCGAGCCGTATGAAGAATGTCTCATGACCGAGCCGCATGAAGGACGTTTCATAACCGAGCCGCATAAAGAATGTCTCATGACCGAGCCGTATGAAGGACGTCTCATAATCGAGCAGCATGAAGGATGTCTCCTGGCCGAGCCATATAAGGAATATCGTATGGCTGAGCCGCATAAATGATGTCTCATAACCGAGCCGCATGAAAGAAGTCCCATAACCGAGCCGCATGAAGAATGTCTCATGACCGAGCCACATGAAGGACGTCTTATAACCGAACCGCATAAAGAATGTCTTATGACCGAGTCGCATGAGAGATATTTCATGATCGAGCCGCATGAGAGGTGTCTCGTAACTGGGCCGCATGAGGGAATATCACATGACTGAGCCGTATGAAGGAATGTCTCATGATCGAACCGCATGAAGGACATCTTATGACCGAGACGCATGAGGAATGTCTCATGACCGAGCCGTATGAGGAATGCCTTCTGACCGAGCTGCATGAGGGCATCTCATGACCGAGCCGCATGAGGAAATATTTATGACGAAGCCGCATGAAGGATTTCTTCTGGCTGGATGGGTATGGAGGCCCTAGAAGAAGGTGCTATGCCGAATGTCATAATTTGAGAGAGTTTTATTTGTCTTCCTCTTGACTTCTCGAAAAAAAAGAATTTGACCGACCCTCTTCCTTGGCGAGTGCTGGCACTCCGAATTATGGATCTCCTTGGTCGATGAAGATTTGATGGTCGACTCCTTCCGAAGATTGTGATGCGCTTGACTGAGACGATGCGCCTCACTGAGACATCTGAGTATTACATCTAGTTGAGAGCAGGCCGTTACAACGTCTTCAATTGGCATCATGTTCCCGTGATGATGTTGGAAAGGTGCAGTAGGTTGTAGTCCCTGGAACACAGACTACCTTGGTAGTGGGGCCACTGTCTTGTAGCAGCGGCAGTTGATGATGGCTTGGGTGCAGTGATGTCCTGGAAAGGGCTCATCGCACGCCAAGGTTGCTTCTCTCTTCTTGCATTTGTAAGTAATCACCTCTCGTAAGTTGCTAGCAGATTGATCTACCTTCTTATCTGTTTTGTGGGCCCGGGTATCCCGAGCGCCCAGGTGCGTAGGTATCATATTTGCTCCCTGATATGAGGCTAGTAAAAGCACTTGCTCTCGATCGTTGTAGGAAAACTTTTGGGACCATCATATTTGCTCCCTGATTTGAGGCTAGTAAAGCACTACGCTCGATCGTTGTAGGAAGACTTTTGGGACCATCATATTTGCTCCCTAATCTGAGGCTAGTAAAGCATTGCGTTCGATCGTTGTAAGGAGACTTTTGGGACCTGTTCTGTACGTTTGTCGCAGAGGACTGGACACGGGAGGTTCTGTACAACTTTTCATTAGAGGCCCGCATAACAGTTAGCGGGACTCTCTGATGGTCAGTAGTTGGAACAGTTGACTGGGCTTGTTGAGCTCGCACCGCCCTAAACTTCTTCGACTTAGCACCCGAAGGTGCATAGTAGGAAGAGTCCAAGTTGGAAGGAGGGAAGAAAAGTTGGTGCCCTTTTCAAAGGAGGCAAGGGGGCTCTATTTATAGATTGGAGTGAGCCCTTTCTTCTTCGCCTTTCCGATGTGGGAGTAAAAGCAATATTTTTCATGCTTCTACAGGACCCCTTTCAAAGTTTTCAAATTAAAAATTTGGAATACTTTGAATAAGAAGCATGGAAAGTAGAGTTATTTTGGTGTGGCAATCCTATCAGAGGTAGCATGGACATGATAGGTTTGGGTACATCCGTTGGAGGTTTATGTGGACTTATTATCCTTGGCGTACCTTGGTTTTAGGTACGGATAATAAGTTAAGAGAGAGAACCATCATATTTACTCAGAGGTGGTGAGAATGTAACGCCCAGTCCCAAAATACGTTGGACTAGGTACATAGACATGCCAGCTGTATACATACGAAGTATACTCCAATATATGGAAACCTCGTATGAATACATAAGCTATAAATACAGTAAATCCAGAATAACTAAATCTCATCCACTAGATAAATAAATGATATAAAAGCAACTTTGAATTTGTCATATATACAATCGTTGGACGGAGACAAAGTCCACTACCAACTATCTCAAATAAAATATACAAGAATGATCGATAAAATAGCGAGAAGAACCAAGCGCAATCGTCTTCGGAAGAATGGAGAAGATAACGGCCTTGGCTAGAACACTTGAAAAATCATAGAAGCACACACCTGGAGAGATAACCAGGTCCTCAAAGGGATGTAACAAGATACAGGAAGAACAAGCCATAAATACTGAATACAAAATATGCCACAAAGAAAGTAAGTGACAAGACAACAATAAGGTAATCTAACCGTACTACGGTGTTCATGTAGTTAAGAACAAACCTCCAACGCATGGGCACTCTGGCTCAGTAGCAGTAATCTCAGGTATGGCCCATCAGGATACCAGGGACTTCAAAGCATAACATTCATCGAATGTCAGAGGCCAGCAGTAAATCAGTATCAGGATCCAGGACCGTATCTTCCGCGGAGATAACCGGCAATAGGGAAGTGCATACTTGGCCCATACGTTAAGGAACTGTTCTTTCCACCCAATGTGAAACAGAGTCACATCCATGTCCCATATACCTCTACTAACTGCTAAGTCTCCTAACATGCCTCTATTAGCAGTTAGCCCTAACGCATGCACATGGGGGATCATCCCACACGCAAGTACCTCTACATGCAACTCATCTCACACATCCTCGTGGTACAAGTGTGTCAAGGGCTATGCAATACACTACAGACGGTGGTCTCTTAACTCTAAGTCCACATACAATCAAAGGATAATAACAAAGTATATCTAATATCACTGAACATATAGTAAATCAAGAACTATAAGAACTGAAAATAAATGAACAGTAATATGTAATAAAATGCAACTGAATATAAACAGTATAATGGCAAGGTATCTTGCGTGAGGTTATGTGCAAAAGAGAATAATCTAGTAGGTCGACCAGACAAATAAACGAAGCAAGAAAAGTCAAATCCCACAGATGACTCCGGATGCTGCAACAAACATCACGAACGAGTTTGGAATATAAAATATGCCTAGGAAATGCCTATCCAAAAGTTAAATTCTAGAACAGGGGCAAAATCATAATTTTGGGTCAAAAACGATGTCCGCCGTTGGACCCGCTTTGCACTGAAATACGTGCCAGAACCTACGGTCTCTAAGGTCGTCAAACTACAAGTCTACGAATTTATTTTGATGAGACGAACCCAATGGTATGTCCAATTTTGGATTCCAGTGGGCTGTGCACAAAATCACCCGTTGAGTTGGATTGTGGGCCCGCTAAAATAGCGTCCCGATCAACGATCTCAGAATCGGACCAAGCTTTGCTCACAGGACCAAAAAAATATTTTGAGTCCAATGGCGCAAGTTTCATCGCGATATGATGAGTGTGTATAATGTTGTAAATTAATTTGTGAAGGATCGATACGAGGTATCTCGACGGATACGCACTGATTTCGTCGCACACATGCAACGAAATCAAGTTCCGACATATCGACAACATCCATACGCATCTTTCGATGCATATAGTGCACGACTACGTCGCCCGGTTTGTCGGGGCGCATGCCGTATCGGGTGTTTTCCCACTTTTTAAAAACAGAATTTACAATTTTTTGTGAAACTTTAACAACGTGTAACTTTTTACACACTAGATGAAAAGTTAATCCAGAAGGTGCATTACAATCCCGGTTATGTTGTCTTTGACTGCCTTTAATTAGTTTTTACGAAAGTTTAATGGACAGCGAGAAAAGTGGTTTAAAACAGTTTTTAATATTTCAGAAAAGTGGTTTTTCTCCAACTTCGTCTCGATTTTTCGAGCAAGCTGGATGGCCATATCAAAATCCACCTAGGGGAACTCGAAGAGGGTCATGTGGGCTTTCTACACAAATTTACGGATCGAAAATCGGAGTAGAATTGACTGAGAAATTGATCGAGGAAGTGGTATACCTTAAAGTGGAAAATCTGTTGTTTTATTGTTGTTGTTGTTGTTGCCGTGACGATCGGGAGGCAGAGATGATGTCGCTCCGGCGAGGCTGGCACATACGCCGAAGAGAGGGAGGAGGATGGAGGAAGGAGGAAAGAGGAGGAGATTAGGGTTTCGGTTTTATTTTTGAGTCAAAAGATATATATATATATATATATATATATATATATATATATATATATATATATATATATATATTGGGTTTGGGGTGTGGTCGGCCAAGTGCTTCTAATGTGAAGGGGGCGCACACCTATGTAGGCTGCTGCTAGCGGCTTATTCTTTAGAGATTGGGGTGGTCAACCAGGTGGTGGGGCCGACCCCTCCATGAAATACTTTTTTTTTCTTATCAAAAGTTATATATATATATATACTTATATATATATATATATATATTTGTGTGGGAGGGGGAACACAAGTTGCTGGTTACTAGCATATGTGGGTGGTCGGCTGCCACATTGGTGGGGCCGACCACCACATGTGTTGTATATTTATATATATAATTTTTTCTTTCTTATCCTTTCAAACTTTTAAATATAAATATTTATATCTATATATGTTTATATCCATAAATACAACAAAAAATCTATTTAAAATCTAAACACCATTTAAAAGTCAACAATCTAATTATTTAATATATTTGAGCATATCTATATATATATATAAATTCAACTCACAATAAATCAACTCAAAATAATAATAATATCTTAATAGAATAAAATGTTTAATAAATTTTCACAAAATAACTTTAATAATAATAATTTTATAAAATCGTCCCAATGGGTGAACTCATACCGTACACCCTCATCCGGGTCCAAATTTTTGTAAAATATTATTTTATTAATAAAATATAGATTTTTGTACCCAAAGTCAATAATATTCAACAAGTTCTAAAAATAATTTAAAAATATTTGTACATACACAAAATATTCCTATATGGGCACCTTAGTCACCCGACATGCTCACATGGGCTTAAATTTGGTTCGGGCCCTGTTCGGGCTGAATTGGCCAAACCGGATCTTAAAAAAAATAAAACCATAAATTGTATAAATTTATTTTTCAGTCTAATAAAATAAAAAAAATTAAAAAAATAGGGGTTTTATATCCTACCCAACTTATAAGAATTTCGTCATCAAAATTTTGGATTAATAGAGTAGATAGGGTTGAGGAATAGGAAGAGTTCGTCAATACCAAAATACAATTAAATTTTGGAGGAGGCGATAAAACGGCGTTCAACACCACCATGCAATAGAAAATTGTGGAGTCGATATATAGAAAAATATATCATGGTTATGGAATTCAAATAAGTATTGCTAGTGAAGGTAACAAAATTTTGAATATCCAATTTTAGAGAACGGTATGGAATTGAGTAGACCAAAGAGAATAAATTAGACATTCGGAAGGTATGGTTCCTTGAGAGAAAACTGGATACTAATCATCTAGGTTGAGAGTTAGATTTAAGTGAACAATTAGAATCTTTCTCGAGTGCTCTAGAATAATTGGGAGGGCACAATAACAATTCTAGAGTTGAAGAATGAGGGGTAGTTAAAGGTGAGAATTCAGCCACATGAGTCGGTCGGTGGCTATCTATATTTGTGTATAGATAACTGATAGGGCAACCTGAGATGATACCTTGAGTCTATCTTAGCAAGTACAGTGTCTTGTCTTTCCAAAATAAGTAAAAGACAAGAACAACAAAGGTTTCAAAGACGATGTTATATATTGAGTACGAATTGCGGGTTTCATAGGCGGCGAAAATAATTTCAAAAGAGAATTGTCAAGGCTGTCGAGGATGAGACTCTAAGGCAAGTTTACTATGTCTCCATCCACATAGAATAATATGTGATAAGCGAACCAAAGTACAATAGGTTGATCAGACCATCATACACCGATTCTGATTAGACAATATGTTAGTGGGTGCACCCAATAAAATATGTCATGATCAAGCTTGATAACGAAATAAGCTTGCAAAACTGAATCTACATTAGCAGCATGAGGTAGTCAAAATATGAGCAAGGAATGTACTGATGAAAGAAATTTTAAATAGTCCAAGATCTTTTAAAATCAAATCTGTCCAAAGTTTGGGCCTATACAGTTGTCCTAGTGTTTCTTTATTTATGGCTTGGTAGACTAGATAAGGTAGGGTCCTCTGAATTTATAGTCTAAGTGAACTTACCAATGTGGTTCACAAGAAAAAAGGTTTGTTAGGTGGTGAGGTATTCTACCCAACTTACAAGAGTTAAACTAATAGTTTCATGGGACAATGGGTCAAGCAATCAAGATAAAGTACAAATTTAATTATTTAAGGAATTTAGTAGAACACAATCACATATCAGGTCGAAAGAATTGAGTCGAGGTTGAATCCCTATCCGTGGTCGAAAACATATCAGTATCATGATAAAGATTATAGTTTGGCCATTTTGATCAGAAGGTCATATCATAAAAGTACTGTACAAGGAGACGTGTTCTAGTGGGACATGATATATCTACAGGAAGATGGGCTCGTCTATGTCTTACATATAAAATTTGTTGGGAGGAAAAGTGTAGTGTTGTACTCCAAATATACAAGTCACCGTAGGGGACGCCAGAAGATCAAAAATAGAAAGTGGGAGTTCACGAGATGATAATTAATGCACAAAATAAAGAAGATCAAGTTAAAGCATAAAATAGAATTAATTAAAGAATCCAGTAAAAATAATTTAGAAACACAATTTCGGAGAGAAGATAGTCTCCTAGATGAATACAATTAAGGAACCATTAACTCATTATTCAAATTGCAAATGGGTTAGAATGTCATAATTAAAAGATCTAGAATTGAAGGAAGGTCGAGTAAGTCGAGGTGGAAATATAGTCACATAGCTGGGTAGATGACTAACAATACTTGTGTGTAAACTACTATCATGGTCATAAGTGACATGGCAATTAGTGTGAAATACTTCTAACTCATTAGGGCTACCTTTGTGGCCATCCATTAATATTTTAACTCGTATTTTCTCCAACAATTTCTGAATAAATAAAAAAAATTTAACCACCAAAATTTGTACTCACTCCAAGCCGCTCAAATTCATCATAAAAATTTAAATCACTCTCATAAATCTCAAAGCAAAATTTTATCACGTTACTACTAACATTATCCAAAATTAACGTTTAAATTCAACTATTTAACTCAAGAGTTCATAATTTACGAATCCATAAAAATTTCACAATCAATAAAAAATTTAACACTCTAAAATTTTCAAATAACTCATAATAAAACTCTTAGCATATTAAAAACAATCTCAAAAATTAAGCTCAATGCTCTCATCAATTTTAACTTCTATTCATGCTAAATTATTCCAATAAAATCAAAACTTTTAAATGGTAACTTCCTTTAATCAATCAAAATAACTTTCCATCACATCCTTCGAAATTCTTCCAAAAATTTTAATATTAGCAATCCCACATTAAACTAAATTTTCAAATAATCTTATTAGTCAAAATCTTTTTTTTTTACCAAAAATCTAAATAGATTTGTAAATCCTCAATCATAGGACACAATTTAAAATAAAGAAAAATTTTCAAAAATTGTTTTCATAACCATCAAATATTTAAAACCAAAATTCACCGTCATTACTTCCACTTAAAATTCAAAATTTACTAAACACAAAAATCGTAAGTTGTACAACTCAAATTTAAATAATTCCTATGGCCATTTTTAAAAGCTAAGATCATTTTCAAACCAAATTTATAATTGTTCAAAGGTGTATAACTATAATACAATAAATCATAAACATCAAATAAACTTTATATTTGTTCAAAGATTTATAACTATAAGCCAATAAATCAAAAATATCAAATCTCAAAAAAAGCCAATCAATTTTTTAAACTAAGTATGAAATTCTATAAGTCCTCTAGTGTTTACTATTTTAGAAATCTCAAGGTTAAAACTTTTCGTGGTAATATCCTACTTTACCAATTACTAATCATTAAATCACACTAAAAGCCTTTTTACTCAATTAGAGTCTTGAATGTATTACAATTGCCACTATAACCATTCTAGCCATGTGTTTGACCTATGACCATATACTAGTGTAGTCTTCTTCCTAGTTGACACTAAGCACGAAAATAAGAATCAACGGTAGAAAGGAATCAAGCAAGATGCAATTCAAGGAAGTCGAACGAGAATTCGGAATTTGAAACCAAAGGAAGAGGTCAAGCTGTATGGATGAGATTTCTAGATTTTAATCCTATATTGCAGGCTCATATTGGTAAAATTACGTAATCGAAGTGACAAACTCGACCTGTATGGGCCACCACAAAAACATGTAACGCCCCAGTCCCAAAATACGTAAGACTAGGTACATAGACATGCCAGCTGTATACATACGAAGTATACTCCAATATATGGAAACCTCGTATGAATTCATAAGTTGTAAAATGCAGTAAATCCAGAATAACTAAATCTCATCCACTAGATAAATAAATAATATTAAAGCAACTTTGAATTTGTCATGTATACAATCGTTGGGCGGAGACAAAGTCCACTACCAACTATCTCAAATAAAATATACAAGAAGTGATCGATAAAATAACGAGACGAACCAAGCGCAATCGTCTTCGGATGAATGGAGAAGATCACGGCCTTGGCTAGAACACCTGCAAAATCACAGAAACACACCTGAAGAGATAACCAGGTCCTCAGAGGGACGTAACAAGATACAGAAAGAATAGGCCATAAATATTGAATACAAAATATGCCACAAAGAAAGTAAGTGACAAGAAAACAATAAGGTAATCTAACCGCACTACGGTGTTCATGCAGTTAAGAACAAACCGCCAACGCATGGGCACTCTGGCTCAGTAGCAATAATCTCAGGTATGGCCCATCAGGATACCAGGGACCTCAAGGCATAACATTCATCGAATGTCAGAGGCCAGCAGTAAATCAGTATCAGGATCCAGGACCGTATCTCCCATGGAGACAACCGGCAATAGGGAAGTGCATACTTGGCCCATACGTTAAGGAACTGTTCTTCCCATCCAATGTTTAACAGAGTCACATCCATGACCCATATACCTCTATAAACTGCTATTTCTCCTAACATGCCTCTATTAACAGTTAGCCCTAATGCATGCACATGGGGGATCAGCCCACACGCAAGTACCTCTACATGCTACTCATCTCTCACATCCTCGTGGTACAACTGTGTTAAGGGGTATGCAATACACTACAGATGGTGGTCTCTTAACTCTAAGTCCACATGCAATCAAAGGATAATAACAAAGTATATCTAATATCACTGAGCAAATAGTAAATCAAGAACTATAAGAACTAAAAATAAATGAACAGTGATATCTAATAAAATACAACTGAATATAAACAGTATAATGGGAAGGTATCTTGCGTGAGGTTATGTGCAAAAGAGAATAATCCAATAGCTCGAGCAAACAAATAAACGAAGCAAGAAAAGTCAAATCCTGCAGATGACTCCGGATGCTGCAACAAACATCACGAACGAGTTTGGAATATAAGATATGCCTAGGAAACTCCTATCCAAAAGTTAATTTCTAGAACAGGGGCAAAATCGTAATTTCGGGTCAAAACGATGTCCGCCGTTGGACCCGCTTTGTACTGAAATGCGTGCCAGAACCTACGGTCACTAAAGTCGTCAAACTACATGTCTATGGATTTACTTTGATGAGACGAACCCAATGGTATGTCCAATTTTGGATTCCGGTGGGTTGTGCACAAAATCGGCCGTTGAGTGGGATTGTTGGCCCGCCAAAATAGCGTTCCGATCAACGGTCTCAGAATCGGACCAAACTTTGCTCACAGGACCAAAAAAATATTTCGAGTCCAATGGTGCAAGTTTCATCGCGATATGATGAGTGTACACAAAGTTGTGAATTAATTTGCAAAGGGTCGATACGGGGTATCTCAACGGATACGTACTGATTTCGTCGCGCACATGCAACGAAATCGGGTTCCGTCAGTTCCCACATGTCGACAACATCCATACGCATCTTTTGATGCATATAGTACACGACCACGTCGCCCGGTTTGTCGGGGCGCACGTCGTATCGGATGTTTTCCCACTTCATCGCGATATGTGTGTATATATATATATTGGGTTTGGGGTGTGGTCGGCAAAGTGCTGCTAATGTAAAGGGGCGCACACCTATGGAGGCTGCTGCTAGCGGCTTATTCTTTAGAGATTGGGGTGGTCGGCCAGGTGGTGGGGCCGACCACTCCATGAAATACTTTTTTTTCCTTATCAAAAGTTATATATATATATACTTTTATATATATTTGTGTGGGAGGGGGAACACAAGTTGCTGGTTGCTAGCATATGTGGGTGGTCGACTGCCACATTGGTGGGGCCGACCACCACATGTGTTGTATATATATATATATATATATATATATATATATATATATATATATATATATATATATATATATTTTCTTTCTTATCCTTTCAAACTTTTAAATATAAATATTTATATCTATATATGTATATATCCATAAATACAACAAAAAATCTATTTAAAATCCAAATACCATTTAAAAGTCAACTATCCAATTATTTAATATATTTGAGCATATCTACATATATATAAATTCAACTAACAATAAATCAACTCAAAATAATAATAATATCTTAATAGAATAAAATGTTTAATAAATTTTCACAAAATAACTTTAATAATAATAATTTTATAAAATCGTCCCAATGGGTGAACTCATACCGTACACCCTCATTCGGGTCCAGAATTTGTAAAATTTTGTAAAATATTATTTTATTAATAAAATATAGATTTTTGTACCCAAAGTCAATAATATTCAACAAGTTCTAAAAGTAATTTAAAAATATTTGTACATACACAAAATATTCCTATATGGCCACCTTAGTCACCCCACATGCTCACATGGGCTTAAATTTGGTTCGGGTCCTGTTCGGGCTGAATTGGCCAAACAAGATCATAAAAAATAAAACCATAAATTGTATAAATTCATTTTTAAGTCTAATAAAATAATAAAAAAATTAAAAAAATAGGGGTTTTACAGAGAACATGGTAAAATATAGGGTTGATGGTGGTGGGAGTGGACTCATATGAGGATACATAGAACAACTCAGAGGTAATTTGGACGTAAAAGTTCTACGTAACAGGTAATGAATGCCACAGAACAATTGGGTTCCAGAACCATATGTTTGTAAAAAAGGGGTACATGTACTTAAGGACCTAATACAGAATTTGTGGTCAACAGAGGACATTTGTGGACCTATTATCATTTTTTGTGTACTGGCGGTGTGAGTACGGAAAATAAATGGAGAGAAAACCAACATATTTACTCAGAGGTAATGAGGACGTGGTAAATATAGGTCTAAAGTAGAGCCTTCCTACTCAGAGGTAATGAGGACGTACTAGGAGTGGGCCTAATGAGGATACACAGAACAACTCAGAGGTGCTATCAACGTGGAAGTTCTATGTATTGGGTTGTTTATTTGTGATGGACGAAAAAACAACTCAGAGGTAATAAAGACGTGGTTGTTTTTCCCGTTGGAGAATTTTGTGGACCTATTGCCCATTTGTGCATCTGAAAATGTGAGCAAATAGATTTGAATGATATTTTGTGGACCTACTACTCTTTGGTACACCGATGGTACGTATAATAAATTAGGATAATTTTACGAACTTATTACCATTTTTGTGTACTGGCGATGCGTGTACTGATAATAAGCGGGGAGAAAACCAACAAATTTACTCGTAGGTAATGAGGACGTGGTAAATATGGGTCAAAACAAAGCCTTCCTACTCAGAGGTAATGAGGACATGGTAGGAGTTGTAGAAGCATGGAAAATACTAAAGGAAATGATTTATGCGGCCAGGAAAGACCCATGCGGTTCAGAGAACTCATGCGGCTCAGGGAATCATGCGGCATAAGGAGCTATGCGGCCCAAGGCATTCCATGCGGCTCAGAGGACACGTGGCCTGATAGTGCTCCCCTCCGACCCATGCTGCATTAATTGCTATGACGGCTGACACCTCTGAAAAGTTGATAGCCCTGACACAAAGGCAGGTAATTATGACTCTGTCATAATGATGAATCTCTAGGGAAGAAGAAAGAAATCTCTGACACAAATTCCCTGAGAGCCACAAAAATGCCACGTGGCCTTGCCACGTGGGCATTCGTATGTGGCTCGCTTCTCATGCGGCTCAGAATAAATCCTATGCGGCTCAGACCATAGAAGCCTCATGCGGCTCGAGCAAAGGACTTCCCATGCGGCTCAGAGTGAATCCATCCTATGCGGCTCAGGCCATGAAAGCCTCATGCGGCTCAAGCGAGGACTTCTCATACGGTTCAAGAGGATCATGTCCATGCGGTCGAAACGGATATATACCTATGCGGCCCACAAGGATTACTCCTCTGTGGTTAGAGGACTCAAGTGAGGGCCACTGCCCATGCAGCCCTGGCACGTGGGCTTAACCATATGCGGCTCACATTCATATGCGACTCACATTCATATGCGGCTCACTAGTCATGCGGTCCAGATCCCCCCAGCAGCTTCTAGGACACGTGTCCTAAGCCGATTAATTCCTCAGATTTGCTGCCATTAAAGATTGGGTCAAATCCCAATAAATCTGGGACACGTGGCAGAAGAATAGATTTGATTTATTCGCAGATATCAGAAGATCAGTACAAGGAAGATTTGTTCCAATCAGCATTAATTGCTCATGGGATTTGATGTAATCTATACCTAATGACCCAGATTCATCATAATCAAGATGAATGGCCTAGATTAACCAATCCCCAAGCCGCCGTCATCTCTAAAAGCTAATCATTGGCAACCCTAATGATCACATCCTACTATTATAAATAGCAAGGTGCTATTCCCTTGTAAGATATACAATTTCAGAGAGAAAAATACGCATATACAGAGAGACCCCCCAATAGTCAGAGAAAAGAATACACAGAGAGAGAGAGAAGCCCAAAGAGCAACAGAGGAGCAAGAAGAGCATTTCTTCGTCGACGCCAACCATCTTTTTACAAGGAGCCAAGGCTGCATACCGATCGTCCAAGGAGTAAGGCAGGGCTGCCGTCGCCTTTCCGAGCCTCTATCGTCACCCCCCAGAATCTAAAATAAACAATTGTACTTAGACTGCTGTACCTAGGTTTTCGTCCCTAGGCTTTCTTTGTACAAGCGAGTTTGTAACGTGAAGTAAAAGTTCGGTCCTCCGATAATTGTTCTGTTCTTTTATATTTCATGGCAAACACGATGGCGACTCTGCTGGGGACTAACTTCTCCACGGCTGAGGAGTTGGTGACGCAATCGGATGCAGCCAAGCTTGGCTCCACTCAACAAAAGATGGTCGCCCGGTTCGACCAACAGGCGTTCGAAGAGATGTTCTCCGACAAAAGCACTGGCCCGGTCCAGAAACGAGCCCACACAAAGATTAAGGCCCGTAAGGAGTGGAGACCCCGATCCTTCGTTCCTGCTGAAGCTCTTGCAGAGACACTCTCTGTTGTTCAAGACGGCGAGCAAGATTCCCCTACGGCCCCACTTCAGATCGTAGACAACTCTGATGTCCCCAAGTCCGGCAGAAGAAAACACTATGATGCTGGACTTACAGGGGCAAAGAGGAACTCTATGAGATCCGAGCCGCATAAGGTTATCAGCCGCAGGAAGAAAGCTCATGCGGCTACATCCTTCAGCCACAGGGAGAAAGCTCATGCGGCTACATCCTCCAGCCGCATGAAAAAAACTCATGCGGCCATATCGGTCAGCCGCATAGCTTATGCGGCTACAGTTGCCAACCACACGAATGAAACTCATGCGGCTGTGGGAGTCAATTGCTTGCAGAAAACCCATGCGGCCACAATTGCCAACCGCATGCGGCCAGCCTGTACGATCGTGACTCCTAGACGCACAAAAATAATTCGTCCGACGGCAGAAGACAACCGCATGCAGACAGCCTGCACGGTACCTAACTCTAGCAGCATAGCGTCCGTTTCACGCTTCTCTCGATCAGTCTTCGACCGTCTCTCGTGCGGTCCTGACCCTGATGATTCTCTGGATGATAAGCCAGACTCTATGGTACCCAACTTGGACTCCTCCTATTACGCACCCACAAGTGCTAAAAGGAGGAAGTCTAGGGCAGCGCGGGCTCATCAGGCCCAGATAGCTGTTCCAACCTCTGACTATCGGGGCATCCCGTTGACTATCACACGGGCCTCGGATGGGAAGTTGTATACAACCGCTCGAGTCCAGCCCCCGGCGGCAAACAGACAGAGTGGTTCCTCTGACCTGCGGAAGGCGATTCTCCACAAACGTAAGGAAAGAGAAGAAGTGTCGGCGTGCAAAGAGTCCTCGCTTGGACATCGCTGCACCCAAATCATCGTCAATTGCTGCTGCAACAACGCGGCAGTGACGGAAGATCGGTCGTCCGTCTTCCAAAGGCTACAGCACCCAAACTCAGAAGATGAGGCACCTCCTGTTGTCTCCTGCAATTCCGCTCAAAAAGTCCCCGCCGAAGGAAGAAGGAAAAAGACGAGTATCTCCAGTCCCAAGATATCAACCACCACAACTAAGAAACTATCGTCTAAACGGTTGTCCTCTACCGGTGTATTCCAATACACCCGTTCAAAGACGAAATTTACCGCGATGGGAAATTCATCATCCACATCGCTGGGTGTTGAGGGAACTGGAGGTAGCACTCCTCCAAACATCCGCAACAATCCGATGTTTCAAGGAGACGAGCCCGGGCAAACAACTCTTCCATCAGGGGCAACAGACGCTGATGTCTCCGAGGACATCCGTAACTCTCAAGACGAAGCAAGCTCTGAAGCTGGGGATACCGTTCCCTCCGAGTCCGAGCCTGAAGAGAACATTTCTACCTATCCCGATGACTTTTCGGTACACGGGTACGACTCGGAGGGCACATCCTCCACCGTTTCTTCCATCTCTACTCATGTAAGGACGGTTTTCATGACGGACAGCAATCAAGGTGGTTCCAATGATCGCCAGCGCATCGACAATCTCGAAGCCATATTACTTGCTTTGGTCAAATCTGTAGACAAAATTAAAGCGGCCCTACCCACTCTACAATGAGGAACGCCTGGTCAAACAAGTACGGGCCCCGCGGTCAATATAGATTCAAACTCAGCGGCACCAAACCCGGACAATAATCCTCCTGAAATAACAGCCCCTACCGCGACAGATGAGACCCGAGAAGTAAGGAGAGAGGTCCAGGAGCTCCGAGCCATGTTCCATGCCCGAGAAAATACTCGAGATCTCAGAATACGGCAACCATACCCTGCTGAATGGAGGGATGTTCCATTCCCACCAAGATATAAGCCGTTCAATATCAACCCGTATGATGGCAAAACCTCAGCAAGTCGGTACATCACTTACTTTGAGGTCACCACCGACCATCTGCCACATGATGATACGATCCTCACACGGTTATTCATCGGGGCATTGGAAGGAGTCGCCTTCGATTGGTACCGCAATCTACCGGACAACTGCATCCACTCCTTCGCCGGCTTCAAGCGCCTGTTCTTGGAACGATTCTACGAAGTAGGACATGACGTCACTATGTCCACTCTCATGGACATCGTCCAAGGGGAGAAGGAGTTGACATGAAAGTACATCGAGCGGTTCCGCCAGACCGCCATGAAGCTGCCTTCCGAAAATCCAGATTCCTCTTTGATTGAAATTTGCCAAAAGAGACTGCTTCCAACGATCAGTCTCTGGATGGGCGAAAGTTAATTCAAAGATTGGAAGGCGTTCATCATCAGTGCCACAAGCGCCGAAGAACGACTGAAGAAGGCTCGCCAACTGGGATTGCACATCTCAGAAGGAGAAAACAAGGGCAAGCATCCCAACAACGATAATGGGGGTAACCCCTCCAACAATCGGAACAGCAAGGGAAAGCAGGCTATGGTGGCCGACACGGCCCTGAAGCCCGAGCCACAACCAGCAGACAAACAATGGCCTCAGATCACTTACTCTTTCGAAGACGGCCACGTCAAGCCTATCTTGGACATGCTCATACAAGGAGGTAGAATTCAGCTTCCTCCACCGAGGAGGGAGCCTCGGCCGGCTGATTTAGAGAACCCAAAGTTCTGCCATTACCACCGTTATGTACACGACGCTACACACGACTGCTACCAACTAAAATGGTACATCCAAAGCCTCATCGATTCGAACGCTCTGGCCATCGACTTCGAAGAGGTAACCGTAGCAGCCAATATGGTGTCCGTACAATTCGGCAGCTTCCCTACGACAGAAACTCAAGACGGGGTATTTCCTGTCCCTCTGGCGACAATGGAGATTACCAATCTTCCACCTCCCCGGGAACAGGCTGCTGGTCTAGTACCTCTCACCACCTCACGAGGAGAGGTCATGTGGGTCCATCCAGACTTGGTATCAGAAGTAACTCGGCCCACACCATATCCCACCAACAGAAAGAAGAGTGGAAAAAATCAGGACCTGCCACACAATCTCAGCAGACAACGAGGAAGCTACAGCCGTCGTCATGCGGTCCGGAGCGCAATCCCAACCTGTGGTTGACAGCCCAGCTGAAAATCATCAGCCTACTACAACTGATGCTCCGGGACCGGCTCAGCCTTCGACGACCGACAAGCCTAGGCCGAAGGAGACTCGCTTCGACAAATCTCTTCGAAAGGACGCAGCCCAAGGGCTAGAGAGGCCCTATAACTTTAACATCTTAGCACAATTGGCTAACACTCCGGCCAAATTATCACTGTACGAACTCCTAAGACTCTCCAAGGACGTTCGTATTGCATTGAGCGAAGCACTCCAAAATGCCGATGCTTATCTGGCTCAATCCAACCTCACCGGGGAGGACTCACCTGTGGATCTCCAAGACAGCGCCTACACGGGAGCAATGCCCAACATCGTCTTCACTCCGCAGGACATGCTTATCAAAACCAACCTACATGATCGCCCGCTATACTACACGGGATACATCGGCGACGTGAAGGTGGATCGGATGTACATTGATCCTGGCTCTTCCATAAGCATCATTCCGAAGGGTCTGCTACATCATCTCCGCATCCCAATGCATCGCCTGACACCTACAAGCACCGCCATCAGCGGTTTTAATTCGGGCAGGAGCTACCCTATTGGGAAGATTCGTCTGAAGTGTCAAATGTAGGATTGTTGAGCACCTCTAGAGGGGGGTGAATAGAGTGCGTATGTGCAGCAAAAAAATAATCACCAATTAAAAAATTAAACTATGGCAGATATGTAAGAGACAGTAAATAAAGATAGGAGAATCAAACTCAGTGACACAGCGATGTATACTGGTATCCCTCTGAGAGGACTAATCCAGTCTCGATTACTCTTGCTCGATGTTAATCCACTATGGCACAAGCTTTAACTGAGAGCTTGCAATCTCTTACAACACCGTGCTTGGTGACAAGCGCACGACCGGCTTCATAACACCGTGCTTGATGGCGAGCGCACGACCAGCTCCACAACAGAAAAGTTGTTGAAACTTGAACGACCTCTTACAACTCTTGAGTAACCAAAAGACTCTAAATCAACCCTGATAGTACTGGCTTTTGGCTAAGAGATGTGTAGGTGAGATTTGAAAATCTTAGATCGTTTAGAAAACACTTGAATAGTAGAGAAAAGAAGATGAAGAATGAATTGATGATTTGAAACGAAAAGTTCTTCTCTATTTATAGGTGTTTCCACCAACCGAACTCGGGCAGAACTCGGACAGAGTTGGGGTGCAAATATCTCGTAAAATAGACGTTGCTCGCAGATTTGGAGGCAACTGAAGTTTGAATACAAACTGACCGAACTCGGTCAGAGTTCGGACCGAACTCGGGCCGAACTCGGCTAGGAGTTCTGTCAGGAGATATTTAAAAAATCTTTTGTAAAAACAGTTTTCAAACTGGTTTTTGGTTATTTGTAAAATCATTTGAAAAGAATATTTTCGAAATATGTTTTTGAAATATTTGTAACCGAAAATACGAAAGGGTAAAAATAGGTTTCTAGAAAGGAGGACAATTTTAACCCTAAGCCAGTATTACCATAATTGATTTTACAAAGTAATTCCTAGACTCAATAAAATGTAAAATACAGAATAAAAGTAGAAAAGAGTCTTCAGAAGATTTTGATGACTTTGACGCTTTGATTTATGCAGTACATCGTCCGTTGAATATGATTTCATGCATCCTGAAATAGTTAGCAGCATTTTCTATATTTTGTGTATTGACTAAAGTATATGTTGATTATCGAAATCGGGTGTGATCGTGGAATGGGCCAACAATCTCCCCCATTTTGATAATTGACAAACTTGAGTCTATACCAAAATATATTTATATCAAATAAAACAAAATAACGAAAATACCTGAAAATTGAGATGTTTTTGTTTTGGATATATCTTGCGTTTGGTATATACTCTTTTTCTTCCCCTTTGTCAAGTAGTAAAATGAATAGGCTCTCCCGTAAATCATGAAGCCAACAATAGAATAGACAAGACAAAGTGAAGTAAAAAAGAAGTAATCACAGCATAGACAACTGGAATAAAATGAACTATGTCATAATAAACTGAAATATCATAGAGGTTCCACTAATAAAAAAGTACAAATGATAAAGTCTAACTGAAACAGTTTAGACATGAACTAAAATAAAACTACTACATAAACTGCATCAACTAATCAAAACTAAATCCACTATCCCATGGCTGAATCCACATCACATCGCTGGGTCGTCCGCACTGGGAGGATCATGAGGAAAATAAGCAGTGGTCGGGTCGAAATACTGAAAAGTGACCTCATCAGTAAAATAAGGACCAGGAAAAGCCGGGTGTGGAAGGATAGTGAGTGGACGGACTGGATCCTGAACCAGGCTGTAGTGGAGATCGGCAATACTGTTTCTCAGCACCTGGGCCTAAGAAATGTGCCGGAACTCGGAGTCCTGATGACGTTGCGTGGAAACGGCAACGAAATCATCAAACCGCTGGTAGAATGCCTGATCGAGTCCTGGGGCAGGGGCCGGAGCAGGATGAGCATCAGCTGGAGGGGCCTCAGCATCAGCAGCTGGGACAGCAGGAGCAGCACCAGGAGGTTGAGGAAACCGACGAGAGCGGGTAAACTCAATAGGTGGAGAAGAAATGGCACACGTTTCAAGATCAATCTCAAAACGTCGAAATATACTAGCAAGGTGCATAGGAAAGACTAGGTTCCTACCTGCATTCTTGCAGTTGAGCATCCAAGACATCATAGTTTTTGGAACGGAGAAAGGAATTCCAAAATGAATGTGATAAAGAGCAAAAAGTTCCAAAAATGTAACTTCATCGGTAGAGCCTTTCTTCGGAAGAAGGGCCGAGAAAATCATACGATGAAGCTCGTAAAAAGTTTGGTTTAGATGTCTAGAAAAGATTCTCCTGGGAGGAGGAGTAGGGTGACAAATCAATTCCCCAAAGGAAGCTAAAGTGACATCGGCAGGGAATTGAACATGGTGGATGTCAACAAGTGCATCACCAAGATCAGGAACATGAAAGTATTCACTGATATCGGTGGCGCTAAATTCTAATTCCTGTCCAGCAATGCAGGAATAGAAATTCCCGTTTTGTTTTACTTGCAAATTGCAGTAAAACATACGGACTGCATTATCGTAAATGCTATCTTGGATCTCGAAAAAGTCGCGGAATCCAAGTTGATCAAAAACAGGAGCATATTCAAAGAAAGTTGTAAAATTGACGAAGGCTCCAGCACAAATACGACGAGAAGAGAAAGAATCAAACCAGAGATCGGAGAAGTCTTTATTGGAAAACAAAGTGTTATCATATTCCTCGGGATCTCTAGGTTTGGCTGGACTAAAGAGACTTGCCGGAGTGTAGTCGGATGAGGAGGAAGCACCTTGAGAAGAATTTCCTCGATGACGTTTCGGAGCCATGAGGAAGAAGATCGCCCACTTGAACTTGTCGATTCCTTGCAGAGAAGGAGGAGGAAGGACTTCTAGTAGGAGATGGAAGTATTCCACGTTTTGGTGTGGAGAAAAAGTGGAAGAAAGGATGAAATAAATAGGTGCTTGGGCCGGCTGTTCGGTTCTGGAACCATCACAGCGCCGACCGAACTCGGTCCGAATTCGGTCCGAACTCGGTCAGAGTTCGGGCCGAGTTCGGCCACTTGCATTCCCGAGACAGTCAAAGCAGTCAGGTAAAAAAAACTGTAATAAATAACATTTAACTGGTTTATTAAATAACTGCTATTATTTTCGGGTTAACTATAGGGGTTGTCCCAGCTAACAGTGGTTCACCGGGGAACTCTTAAGTACCGCTTCGCTTCGACCGTAGCCGTGGTGACAGACATACCCTTTATAAGTTTGTCCCCAAAAATAATTTTTATTAAATAATAAATTGTCAAGTCATAAATGCAGTTTTAATTACCATATGTTTTAAGAATCCGAGAATTCAAGAATGCCGAGCTCACGCCTCAAGATGTTAAAACGGTCTTCAGCCAATGGTTTAGTGAAAATATCAGCTAGTTGATGTTCAGTATCAATAAATTCTAAGCAAATATTCCCGTGTTGTTGATGATCACGTAAAAAATGATGTCTAACTTCTATGTGCTTTGTGCGTGAATGACAGATAGGGTTCTTAGTCAAATTAATTGCGCTAGTATTATCACAATAAATAGGAACATTTGTATAGTGCAGATTGTAGTCCTCTAAGGTTTGCTTCATCCACAAAATTTGAGCACAACAGCGTCCTGCGGCGATATACTCAGCCTCAGTTGTTGATAATGCTACTGAATTTTATTTCTTGCTAAACCAAGAGACTAAGGCCTTTCCTAAGAAATGACATGTGCCACTGGTACTTTTACGGTCCACTTTGCATCCAGCAAAATCCGCATCCGAGTAACCTATAAGGTCAAAGGATTTGGTTTTGGGATACCATAAGCCAACTGTAGAAGTTCCTTTAAGGTATCGGAAGATACGCTTAACGGCACTAAGATGTGATTCCTTAGGGTTTGCCTGATATCGTGCACATATGCAAACACTAAACATAATATCAGGGCGACTAGCAGTTAAATATAATAAACTACCAATCATACCTCGATACTTACGCTGATCAACAGGTTTGCCACTTTCATCAGCATCAAGCTTTGTAGATGTAGCCATAGGAGTCCCAATTGGCTTTACATTCTCGAAGTCGTACTTCTTCAGTATGTCCTTCGTGTACTTGGCTTGGTTGATGAATGTTCCGTTTGAGTGTTGTTTGATTTGCAATCCTTGGAAGAAGTTCAGCTCTCCCATCATGCTCATCTCAAATTCACTCTGCATACACTTGGCAAATTCTTGACAGAGTTGTTCATTAGTAGAACCAAAGATAATGTCATCTACATAAATTTGCACTAGAAGTATATCATTATTCATGGATTTAATAAAAAGAGTAGTATCAATCTTGCCTTTTGAAAATCCATTATCAAGTAAGAAGGCGCTTAGGCGTTCATACCAAGCACGAGGTGCTTGTTTGAGTCCATAAAGTGCTTTCTTAAGCTTGAAAACGTGATCAGGTTTTTGAAAATCTTCAAAACCAGGGGGTTGTTTCACAAAAACCTCTTCTTTCAAATAACCATTTAAAAATGTGCTTTTCACGTCCATTTGAAAAAGTTTGAAATCATTAAAACAAGCAAAAGCGCAAAACATACGGATGGCTTCTAGTCTAGCAACAGGAGCATAGGTCTCATCATAATCAATTTCTTCTTCTTGATTATAACCTTGTGCAACTAGACGTGCTTTGTTGCGTAGAACTTGTCCATCTTCACTAAGTTTATTTCGGAACACCCATTTGGTACCAATTATCGATTGACCAATAGGTTTAGGAACGAGTTCCCAAACTTGGTTTCTCTCAAATTGATTAAGTTCCTCTTGCATGGCAGAAATCCAAAATTCATCAGAAAAAGCCTCATCAACATTCTTAGGTTCTATTTGTGAAATAAATGCTACATTAGCTGCTACTTCAGAATCTCTAAGAGATGAACGAGTACTTACACCTTTGGATACATCACCTATTATGAGAGTTTCTGGATGATCTGGTTTGAATCTCAATGATTCGAATCTTTGGGCCATACCTTTCACAAGGCTCTTCTCAGTTCCTGCATCTTCGGAACTTTTATCAGTTCTTACCTCTTGGACAGGATCTTTCTCAGAACTCTTCTTTGTCTTTGTAGGTACATCTTCATCATCACTGTCGCTAGATCTATGACTATTCAACTCATCAAAGGTAACATTAATACTTTCTTCAACAATCAAAGATCTTTTATTAAAAATTCTATATCCCTTACTCTTAGCAGCATATCCGAGAAATATCCCGTTATCTGCTTTGGAGTCGAACTTACCCAAGTTATCCTTGGTGTTCAGGATGAAACAGCGACAACCAAAAACTTTAAAATAAGAAATGTTTGGAATTCTTCCAAACCAAAGCTCATATGGTGTTTTCTTCGAGATAGGTCGAATTAACACCCTATTTAAAATATGACAGGCTGTACTAACAGCTTCTGTCCAAAAATATTTAGGAAGATTATGCTGATTAAGCATGACTCTAGCCATTTCGCTTAGAGTACGGTTCTTCCGCTCCACAACACCATTATGTTGGGGAGTTCTAGGACAAGAAAATTCGTGGTAATATCCACTATCATCACAAAACTTTTTGAAATCAGAATTTTCGAATTCGCCACCATGATCACTTCGGATACGAGTAATCATGAAGCCTTTTTCGTTTTGTACCTTTTTACAAAATATCTGAAATTCAAAAATAGCATCACTTTTGTTTGATAAAAAGTAAACCCATGTAAAACGAGAGAAATCATCAACAATGACAAAAGCATAGAGTTTACCGCCAAGACTAGCGACTCTACTTGGACCAAATAAATCCATATGAATCAACTGCAGAGGTCTCGAAGTACTTACAGCGTTGATAGATTTAAAAGAAGACCTATGTGCTTTGTTCTTTTCACAGTCAGCACATACCATGTCTCTCTTGAATGGAATTTCTGGGAGTCCTTTTACCAACTTCTTTGTGTTCAGACGTGAGATAGTATCCATGTTTGCATGTCCTAGTCTCATGTGCCATAGCCAGCTTTCATCTTGATTGGCTACTAGGCACCTTCCTGCATTATTAGTATTCTCCAAAAAGAAAATATAAATATTGTCTTCTCTAATCCCTTTATATACGGGATCACCAGATGACATATCATATATGGTACATTTATCTTTCACAAAATTGATACCATAACCATTATCTGCCAAATGACTTATGCTCAATATGTTATGTTTCAATTCAGTTACTAGACAAACATCCTTTATTATTGGATAAGGAGAAATACCTACAGTACCATTACCTATAATATCACCTCTCAAGTTATTTCCGAAGGAGACGTATCCTTCTTTCTTCATCGATAGCGTAGCGAATAAAGATGCATCACCAGTCATGTGTCGCGAACGTCCGCTATCGAGGATCCATTTGCTTCTAGCATGAGAGGGTTGAGGGTCCACCTACAAAACAAGTAGATGAATCCTTTGGTACCCATTTTCTGAAGGGTCCATGCTGATTAGCTTTAGGTCTCCAGACTAAAGTATGGTTATCAACAAGCTTTCTTGCAAGACAATACTGTGATATGTGTCCGTGTGTACCACAATAAGTGCAAGTCAGTTTAGAACCGGATGTGGTTGAAACTGTGTTCACATGCTTGTTTGGTTTCTTGGAGAACCTATAAGTGAAAGCATGATGATACTCGTGTTTCTTCTGTGCTTTCTTGTTTTTAGTCCTCTTAGGTGTATGCTTTGCATTAGGACTAAAATTAGGCTGTGTCACAGGCATTTCCTGTTTGCCTAACTTGATTTCTAACTTTTTAGAAATCGCAATAGACTTTTCATATTTAGCAGTCATAACTGAGAGTCTCTGTTCTGTTACTAAGTGCATCCTCTTCTCTGTGTCATACAGTTTTTGCATCTTACCATAATCTCTTTCTTTCTTTTGAATAGTGAGGATAGCCTCATGATAGTCTACCTTGAGTTTGGCTATCTCTTCCGTATTACCGGTAGTAGACGTCTCTTTAATATCTTGAATAAGATTGGACAGTCTAGCTAACTCGGTTGTGTATGCCTTAATCTCTTTTCGAGATTGCTTATACTTGTCAAGCACATTTTTGTGTTCTTCAAGTAAATCGCTAAAGGCATTTTCTAACTCATCGAAAGTAAATTCATCATATAGAGGGTTTGAAGATACCTTGTCAAATGCCATAAGACAGATATTTGCATTGCCGCAGGGTCTATCCTCTTCTTCAGAATCACTGGCATCACTTTCATGCCAGATGCTTGTGTTGGCATACTTTCGACCAGTTGTAGCTTTTCTGCTTGATCTTGATCTGTCATATGGACTGCTCTTCTTGGTGGTTGGACAGTCCTTCTTCATGTGCCCTAATTTCTTACATCCAAAGCATATGGTTTCATCTTCATTGCTTTCTTGGACGTCTTTCTTCTTTCTGCTTGTAAACTTTAGATACTTTCTGAAGTTCTTCACAAGTAGGGCTTGTTCATCACCACTTGAGGATTCTTCATCGGAATCGTTGTATGTCGGCTTTCTTGCATGAGCTTTGAAGGCAATAGTTTTCTCCTTTGGTGTTGCTTCTTCAAAATCTTGCAAGTCGAGTTCATGGGTCATGAGCTTGCCCATCAAAGTTTCCAACGACATTGTGGTGAGGTCGTTTCCTTCAATAATTGCTGTGGCCTTTGGATTCCAATTCTTTGTTAGAGCCCGCAGCACCTTTCTAATCTTCTCGTGATTGCTGTAATCTTTACCAAGAGATTGCAGAGGATTAGTTATATCAAGGAAACGAGTAAACATTTGTGTAATTGACTCACCGGGTTTCATCTTAAAAGATTCATATTCCTGAGTCAGTCTACTAATTTTGGATTCTTTCACTTGGAAAGTCCCTTCATGGGTTACCTCAAGGAGTTTCCAAATTTCGTGAGACGTCTTGCAGGTTGAAACTCTGTTGAACTCGGTTTTGTCAATTGCACAGAATAGTGCATTGATGGCTCGAGCATCAAGACTAGCCTTTGCTTTTTCAGCATCGGTGTACTTGTCATGCGGCTTTTCCATAAGAATACCTTCAACCACTGTAGGTGGTGGTTTCTTATACCCATCAATGACTATTGACCAGAGATCAAAATCTAGAGACTTAAGAAAGAAAGTCATACGTGTTTTCCAGTAAGTGTAATTTGTTCCATCAAATAGGGGAGGTCTATTTGTGGATTGCCCTTCACCGTTGAATATAGATTTCACGGCTGCCATATATATACTCTCTAGGGTATGTTATATAAGAATATAACCTGCTCTGATACCAATTGTAGGATCGTTGAGCACCTCTAGAGGGGGGGTGAATAGAGTGCATGTGTGCAGCGAAAAAATAATCACCAATTAAAAAATTAAACTATGGCAGATATGTAAGAGACAGTAAATAAAGATAGGAGAATCAAACTCAGTGACACAGCGATGTATACTGGTATCCCTCTGAGAGGACTAATCCAGTCTCGAGTACTCTTGCTCGATGTTAATCCACTATGGCACAAGCTTTAACTGAGAGCTTGCAATCTCTTACAACACCGTTCTTGGTGACAAGCGCACGACCGGCTTCACAACACCGTGCTTGGTGGCGAGCGCACGACCAGCTCCACAACAGAAAAGTTGTTGAAACTTGAACGACCTCTTACAACTCTTGAGTAACCAAAAGACTCTAAATCAACCCTGATAGTACTGGCTTTTGGCTAAGAGATGTGTAGGTGAGATTTGAAAATCTTAGATCGTTTAGAAAACACTTGAATAGTAGAGAAGAGAAGATGAAGAATGAATTGATGATTTGAAACGAAAAGTTCTTCTCTATTTATAGGTGTTTTCACTAACCGAACTCGGGCAGAACTCGGACAGAGTTCGGGTGCAAATATCTCGCAAAATAGACGTTGCTCGCAGATTTGGAGGCAACTGAAGTTTGAATACAAACTGACCGAACTCGGTCAGAGTTCGGACCGAACTCGGGCCGAACTCGGCTAGGAGTTCTGTCAGGAGATATTTAAAAAATCTTTTGTAAAAACAGTTTTCAAACTGGTTTTTGGTTATTTGTAAAATCATTTGAAAAGAATATTTTCGAAATATGTTTTTGAAATATTTGTAACCGAAAATACGAAAGGGTAAAAATAGGTTTCTAGAAAGGAGGACAATTTTAACCCTAAGCCAGTATTACCATAATTGATTTTACAAAGTAATTCCTAGACTCAATAAAATGTAAAATACAGAATAAAAGTAGAAAAGAGTCTTCAGAAGATTTTGATGACTTTGACGCTTTGATTTATGCAGTACATCGTCCGTTGAATATGATTTCATGCATCCTGAAATAGTTAGCAGCATTTTCTATATTTTGTGTATTGACTAAAGTATATATTGATTATCGAAATCGGGTGTGACCGTGGAATGGGCCAACATCAAATTGGCGTCCTCCAATCCGAAGTTACCTGCTACGTCATAGATGCAGACACTTCTTACAACATCCTCTTGGGGCGCCCATGGATATACGATTTTATGATCGTGCCTTCCACGCTACACCAGTGCTTCAAATACGTCGACAAACACGGCTTCATGAAGACAGAATTTGTTGATATCGATCCTTTCAAAGGGGTCGAATCTTACTACTCGGACTTCCGCTTATACGAAAAGTCGAAGAGGCACCTAGATAAAGGAAATGAACAAGCTAATACCGAAACGGCTACAGGATCCGAAGGACCCATGACGATCCACCTCCAAGCTCGCAAACCGGGCAAGTCCGTACCCCTCACCGCCACTCTGCGGAAGGACGCGATCAGCCTCTCGGCGCCAAGGGAGCAGATGATAATCCGGCTGCCAAGGTCCGGCCAAGTGCCGAGACCCACAACGAGGCCACTAACAATCAGACTGCCGAGAGTCAGTCAACCCCAAACAGGGAAGCTCAATCCCTCCGACAAGCCACTGACGAAACGCCTTTCCAAGAAGGGTCGTCACCTCGATGCAAGGTCTGACACTTCTAGCGAACCAACCACTCCTTGCCCCACGTCGAGTACCAAACTGGGGGTTGCTAGTCTACCAACAACACCACGCTCAACTCCATCAACTGAACCACTGACAATCAAGCTTCCCAGGTCGTCCTCTCAGTCTTCGTTCACACAAGGGGTAGCCGAAGAGGAACCGGAGCTAGCCAAGTATGTGGCTGCCCACACTGATGTCCCCTCCGCTGATGATGTAATCCCCCTAGAAAAGATACCTTACTTCATCAATAAAGGGTTATCTTTGAACTACACCGAGCTTAATAAGCTATGTACAATGTATGCTATAGAACACGGTATAGGCGCTCACCTACATACGCAGGTGACAAATGTGTATACCGCGATCCAGCTTACTCCAGTAAAAGACGTTTATCGAATATTCGAGGGAGGAGATCATCCGATCATCTTCGGCCGGACGAACAACCCGCATCCCCTCACCATAGAAGAAGTCGACCTCGGGACAGATGCCGGGAGACTGCCTCTGCATCTCTATAGCCCTCAATCCAAATATCTCATGCAGAAATAGGGGTATGATCTAGATATGACGCCAGGATTGAACTACGGTACTAGACGACGATTACCTTTGAAGCCGCCAGTCCCGACGGGCAAACCACAGAACTACTATAACAAAACTCGATGCGGGTTAGGGTATGTAACACCTACTATGACCCTTGAAAGTTCAGATGAAGAATGCGACTGGCAGTCACATTCAACCGGATCACCAACTTCCGACTCAGATACCAGCATCGGAGATGTGTTCAGACAAGTCATGTCAGTCAACATGGCATTCGCCGACGCTTACGAGGAAGACGAAGACATCCCCGAAATCCTCGAGCTAGAGCCATGGGCCCAGCAATTAGACGCACAATGGGAAAAGCGGTTCGAACTGAGAGAACCTCCTACTGAAGATGAGGTCATACAAGTGGATCTCGGCAGCGAATCTTCTCCAAAACCCATTTTCATCAGTAAAAGCCTAACTGACGAAGAACGGGAGTCGTTATTAGAACTTGTCAGAGAGTACATTGATGTGTTCGCCTGGAGCTATGAAGACATGCCAGGGTTAAATCTTGATATTGCTCTTCACAACTCAATATTCGACCAGATGCGAAGCCGGTCAAGCAACAACGGCGATGCTTCCGTCCAGGCATCATGGACGCGATCGAAGCCGAAGTCAACAAACTGATAGCCAGCGACTTCATCCGTGAGGAGCAACATCCCGATTGGGTCACCAATATAGTACCCGTCCTCAAGAAGAATAGGAAGATTCGAATCTGCATCGACTTTCGCAACCTGAACGAGGCATGCCCCAAAGATGAATTCCCCCTTCCTATCACAGATATCATGATCGACAATACCTGCAGCTTCGAACGCATGTCATTCATGGATGGCTTCTCGGGGTACAACCAAATCAAAATGTCTCCTGATGACGAAAAGCATACTTCATTCCGAACACCAATTGGCACGTACTGCTACACAGTCATGCCTTTCGGTTTGAAGAATGCCGGCGCCACATATTAAAGAGCCATGAGCATCATCTTCAGAGACCACTTACGCAAGACAGTGGAGTGCTACGTTGACGATATAGCCGTTAAAAGTCGTAGCAAGGAAGACCATCTGCAGGATCTAAGGACGGTATTCGATCTAATACGAACGCACAATTTGAAGATGAACCCCACAAAGTCCTTTCTGGGCGTATCCAGCGGGAAGTTCTTAGGCTTCATCATCACTGCAAAGGGTATCTATGTAGACCCTGAGAAGACAAAAGCAATCATGGAGATGGGTCCCCCGAGAAATCTCCGTGAACTCAAAGGCCTTCAAGGGAGGCTAGCTTATATCAGAAGATTCATTTCCAACCTCTCCGGGCGATGCCGACCATTCACGCACCTCATGAAGAAAGGAGTCTCATTCGTATGGGACGAGGAATGCCAGCGTTCTTTCGACAGCATCAAAGAATATTTGTCAAATCCTCCAGTCTTGGTGGCCCCAGTCCCTGGAAAACCATTCCTGCTCTATGTACGAGCAATGGAACACTCCTTCGGTGCCCTGTTGGCACAAAACAATGATGCAGGCCACGAGCAGGCCATATATTACCTCAGCCGAATGATGATTGGGCCAGAGCACCGATACACCGCTGTGGAGAAGGAATGTCTCGCCCTGGTGTTCGCCATTCAGAAAACGCGGCATTATGTCACCGGACAAACGATACATGTGATCTCGCGAGTCAACCCTCTCAGGGTCCTCATGACTAAACCAGGGGCACTCAGCTCTTGACTCGCCACATGGGCAATATTGTTGTCCCCTTACCATATGATCTTCGTCCCCTAAAAGGCAGTCAAAGGTCAAGCCCTGGCAGACTTTTTAGCAGCCCACCCAGGCTCAGAGTCCTCCAGAATATATGAAGAGATCCCAGACGAGGTCGCCGACTCGCATGCAACCTCTCACGAGGCTATATGGCGAATGTTCTTTGACGGTGCTTCAAGGAACGGACCTAAAGGCAATATAGTCGTCGGAGTCGGGGTAGTACTGGTCTCCCCTTCCGGATTGGTGATCAACCGCGCCTATTCCCTCACAGAACCCTGCTCTAACAATGTGGCCGAGTATAACGCTCTGGTCATTGGCCTCCAACTTGCAAAAGAACTGGGGGTAGAGTACCTCGAAGCATACGACAATTCCCAACTAATCGTCAATCAGATCCGGGGTTCGTACGAAGTCCGCCACGAAGACGTGATCCCTTATCACCAAATAGCGATCGATATCATCTCGTCATTTGAGGGGTTCTTCATCGAGCACGTCCCCAGACTCCGAAATATTGAAGCCGATGCCCTAGCTGGTCTTGCCACTTCCCTAGCAGTTCCGAATTATGATCGCCAATCAGTGGAAGTGATAGGCCATGAACTGGTTTGTCCCAAAAACAATGTGCAATTCGTGGCAAGTTATTCCGCACAGACGATCGATGATGCCCCAGATTGGAGACAACCATTCATCGACTTCGTCGTCTACGACATCCTGCCCGAGAACCCAAAGGAAGCCACTTCCATCAGAAGGCGTTCTCTCAGATTCTTCTACGATACAGAGACGAAGATGCTGTATCGCCGCTCCTACGACAGATTATTACTTCGGTGTCTGTCAAATACAGAAGCCAAAGAAGCAGTACGAGAAGGTCATGACGGTGTCTGCGGGGCCCACCAGCCCGGTCCAAAACTACAAGATCGTCTTCGCCGAATGGGCTACTATTGGCCCACGATGGTGGCAGATACGATCGAATATGCCAGAAAGTACAAAGCTTGCCAAGTCCACGCGGACTTCATTCACCAACCATCCGAATTTCTACATCCGACAGTGGCGTCCTGGCCATTCGAAGCATGGGGAATGGATATCATTGGTCCAATCATCCCACCTTCCTCCCGAGGACATCGCTTCATACTTGCGATCACTGATTACTTCTCCAAGTGGACGGAAGCTGTCCCACTCGCCGAAGTCAAGACTTCGAACATGATCAGCTTCCTGAAGCATCACGTCATCTACCGCTTTGGATTGCCCCGAAGGATCATCCATGATAATGGTCCGCAGTTTGCAAGCCACGTATTCTATCGATCTTGAGATAAATACCGTATCCAGAATATCGCTTCGACGTCGTACAACCCGGCAGCAAACGGGTTAGCAGACGCGTTCAACAAAACAATCATCAAACTCCTCAAGAAGTTCGTCTCCTCCAACAAGCACGACTGGAATGAGAAGCTCGGCGAATGCTTATGGGCTTATCGTACCACAATTCGAACAGCCACCGGGAATACGCCATTCTCCCTAGTGTACGGAAGTGAGGCAGTTCTTCCATTAGAGACTCAAATACTCTTACTCCGCGTCGCCCTCACTTATCAATTGACAACGGATGACAACTACCGACGTCGACTACAAGAGTTAGAGGCCTTAGATAAAAAGTGCCTCCTAGCTCAGCAAAGGATCGAGCTATACCAAGCACGCATCTCAGGAGCCTTCAACAAGAAGGTTAAAATCAGGACATTCCAAGTAGGTGATCTTGTTCTGGCAGTCCGGAGGCCGATGGTCATGACTCACAAGACCGCCGGCAAGTTCCAGCCAAAGTGGGAAGGTCCATTTGTCATCGAGACCGTGTTTTCCAACGGTGCTTACCGCCTCGCCAAGCAGAACGGAGACTTGCTCATGTTGCCCGTCAACGGCAAGTTCCTGAAGAAATACTATGTTTAAACAATATTCTCCAGATCCTCGAGTCAGGTACCCGCTGGTACCACTGAACTCGCTCAATAAATTTCTGGATTATTGAGTCATGTATCCGCTGATACCACTGAACTCACCCTCATAGTTTGCCAGATCATTGAGTCACATACCCGCTAGTACCGCTGAACTCACACTCACCATTCTCCAGATTTCCGAGTCACGTACCCGCTGGTACCGTTGAACTCACACCCACAATATTCCAGATTTTCGAGTCATGTACCCGCGTGTACCGCTGAACTCATGCCCTTCTTCCACAAAGATATCCCAAATTTCCAAGTCATGTACCTGCTGGTACCTCTGAACTTACACTTTGATTTCAACATTCATGGATTGTCGAGTTATGTACCCATCGGTACCCCTGAACTTACATCCTGGTCACTCTTTTGAAAGAAAGTCATGTATAACCATACCGCTGAACTTTCTTCCTACAAGAGATCCTCCCTCATGATCTAATACCTGCACTCCCAGTGCACAACAAAGGTAATGGGTCCACAAACTTCCAAGACGACCATGTCCTCATTACCTCTGAGCCATTCCACTTCCGCCAATAACAAATCACCCCCTACGTAGAACTTCCATGTCCTCATTACCTCTGAGTCGTTCTATGTGCCCTCCTTCATTGAGCCCACTCCTGTCATGTCATCATTACCTCTGAATGGAAAGGCTCCGTCAAAGAAACCCTCATGCTCGCCATGTCCTCAGTACCTCTGAGTCAGTATGATTGGTTCCTTTCTTTTAAACTCGTTGTCCGTATCCAGAACCAGGGTACGTTAGGGACAATGGGTCCACGCAAAATATCCTAATAAGAGGATTATTACAAAGCGAAAGAGTAAAGCACATATATATTCTATTCATTCAGAAATCGGTTACATCCACACGATTGCAAGCAAGTCAAAAGAGTTTCTCATGAAGACAAGAAGAAGGGCGAAACAAAACAAAGACTACAGACAGACAACCACGAGAAGCCCCTACATCCTAGTTACAGGAGCGTATATACCACTCCCTCAACCATCTCACATATGAAGGATGCAAGTGAAGAGCATCCTCGTCCAGAATAGGAGAAACAGGGGTCCCAGCACTGCCACCCTCAGCAGTCTCTATATTTGGAGGACTGCCGTCCCCTTCAGGCGCAGGTTCTTCTTTCTTCACTTCCTCCCTAACAGAGGGAGATCCATAGCTGATGACAGGAGGCCGCGTCTCCTCTGACGCCGCAATCTCAGCATTCGGTGGAGATACTGCGAGAACCAAAGACGAAGAAAACAAAAACAGTCAGAAATAGTCATGCGGCTCGTTTTAGACAAGTCTCATGCGGCTCAGACAGGGGGTATATCCTAATGCGGCTCAGTCATGGGATGTGTATGCGGACCATGTAGTTTGAGAAGTTCACGTCAAAGTCTGAAGTATGCAGTGAAGCAGGCTCGGTTAGGGTTTCAAATCGACTACCTAATCCTTATCTTCGATGGCAACATGAACGTCAAGACGAATGGGGGGCGCGGCAGTCGAAGACGAAGCCAATTTCTTACTCTTCGCCACAGCTTTCTTCACAGCCTTGGAAGCCCTAGGTGCCATTGTTGTCTGTCGGTCAGAGGAAGAAAACAAAGACAGGAATCTTAGTCAAGAAGAGTCTAAGAGAGAAGTCCATCCAAATACCCTTCTATTTATAGAGAAAGGAGGACCACCGATCGACGCCTCGTACAACGTAGTCGACTCTTCGGCTATCGAGACAAACTAGCTAATTAAAGACTAGAAACTCTTGGGATCCTGCCCCGAAAAGATTTACACGTATGGCGTAATGACGTGACAAAGAGCTCATGCGGTTCAAATGGCCATGCGGCTGAAACAACTCTGCGGCTTGCAAGTTCATGCGGCTGAAAACTTCTATGCGGCCAAGACGTCTATGCGGTCAGGACTTTATATGCGGCTAGAGGAACACGGCCATGCTTCTTATTCAAATTATTTCAATTTTACAAATTGAAAACTTTGAAGGGGGTCCTGTAGAAGCATGGAAAATACTAAAGGAAATGATTCATGCGGCCAGGAAAGACCCATGCGGTTCAGAGAACTCATGCGGCTCAGGGAATTATGCGGCATAAGGAGCTATGCGGCCCAAGACATTCCATGCGGCTCAGAGGACACGTAGCCTGATAGTGCTCCCCTCCGACCCATGCTGCATTAATTACTATGACGGCTGACCCCTCTGAAAAGTTGATAGCCCTAATACAAAGGCAGGTAATTATGACTCTGTCATAATGATGAATCTCTAGGGAAGAGAAAAGAAATCTCTGACACAAATTCCCTGAGAGCCACAAAAATGCCACGTGGCCTTGCCACGTGGGCATTCGTATGCGGCTCGCTTCTCATGCGGCTCAGAATAAATCCTATGCGGCTCAGACCATAGAAGCCTCATGCGGCTCGAGCAAAGGACTTCCCATGCGGCTCAGAGTGAATCCATCCTATGCGGCTCAAGCCATGAAAGCCTCATGCGGCTCGAGCGAGGACTTCTCATGCGGTTCAAGAGGATCATGTCCATGCGGCCCAAGCGGATATATACCTATACGGCCTACAAGGATTACTCCTCTGTAGTTAGAGGACTCAAGTGAGGGCCACTGCCCATGCAGCCCTGGCACGTGGGCTTAACCATATGCGGCTCACATTCATATGCGGCTCACATTCATATGCGGCTCACTAGTCATGCGGTCCAGATCCCCCCAGCAGCTCCTAGGACACGTGTCCTAAGCCGATTAATTCCTCAGATTTATTGCCATTAAAGATTGGGTCAAATCCCAATAAATCTGGGACACGTGGCAGAAGAATAGATCTGATTTATTCACAGATATCAGAAGATCAGTACAAGGAAGATTTGTTCCAATCAGCACTAATTGCTCATGGGATTTGATGTAATCTACACCTAATGGCCCAGATTCATCATAATCAAGATGAATGGCCTAGATTAACCAATCCCCAAGCCGCCGCCATCTCTAAAAGCTAATCATTGGCAACCCTAATGATCACATCCTACTATTATAAATAGCAAGGTGCCATTCCCTTGTAAGATATACAATTTCAGAGAGAGAAATACGCATATACAGAGAGACCCCCCAATAGTCAGAGAAAAGAATACACAGAGAGAGAGAGAAGCCAGAAGAGCAACAGAGGAGCAAGAAAAGCATTTCTTCGTCAACGCCAACCATGTAACGCTCCAGTCCCAAAATACGTAGGACTAGGAACGTAGACATGCCAGCTGTATTCATACGAAATACGTAGGTCTCGTATGAATACATAAGCTGTAAAATGTAGTAATCCAAGACAACTAATCTCATCCACAATAAAAGGAATAATAATATCAATATCAACTCGAATATTCATGATACAATCGTTGGGCGGAGACAAAGTCCACTACCAACTATCATAATGAAAGAAATGTACATGAATCGAAAAATGGAAAGATGAACCAAGCGCAATCGTCTTCGGAAGAATGGAGAAGACCACGGCCTTGGCTAGGATACCTGCGAAAAACATGAACACGCACCTGGAGAAAAACCAGGTCCTCAGAGGGACGTAACAAGATACATAAAAACAATACCATGATGAACTGTAAATGATACATGATAAAGAAAAGACCACCTGCTCTAACACAATGAAACCTAACCATCTAGGTGTAATGCAAGTCGAAAACTATACTGGAACGTATAAGTGGGTAGGAATAAAGCATAGCATCCACTAGAGGCTTTCGCATGAACTAGTATACGTCTCTGACCGTATCTGACGACGAGGTCAGGGCCGTGCAATGGATATATCCCCTAGTTCATACTTTGCATCGCTAGCATACCTCCTGACTTATTTGACGACGAGGTCAGGGCCGTGCAATGGATATATCCTCTAGCGACACACCCATAACAGGGAAACCATGAACCCATAACCGGGCAATCTAGAAGGCTGTGGGATAGCTCATACGTCCCAGTAGTTTTCCCCGCCCATGTATCACACAAGTCATATCCATGTCTTGGCGATCCATATCTCTATGCAAGTCGCTATCTAGACTCCGCTAATCCATAAATGAACCGACACACGAACCGCCCGTATCGGTAGCAAGTCGAATTCGTAGGTTCGTGTCGACTCCATGATCCTCACTCATGTGTCGTGTATGAGACGTGTCAACAAGTCTAAGAAGTTATGAAGCATAACTTCAACACACCGGAAAGTCTGCTACCACATATGGTCCACACACACACGCACACACACAAATATCGATATACATATCGATGGCACCCAAGTCATACTTGGACATACTCTTACTAATGTAAAGACACTAGCAACATATAAAATATCATGAATCAAATGTAAGTACAAGATGGCAAGGTATCTTGCCTGTTGCGACGCCTGGTGAGCTGCCTGGTGTGGTACAACAAAGGTGGCACAAGATCAACTTCGGTGTTACAACTATGCAAAGGGAATTCTGGTGATGGCAAGGACTGGTCCATTGGGTCCAAAAATAGTCATGTTCGATGTGTAAGGTCCGAAGTTACGAAGAAATAGGGAAGCAAGATTAGTCAGGAGGGGGAGGATAACCGAAGAGAGTTTGAGTGAGAGATACGTATACTATTTTAGAGAAATAATTCATACCATTTTAAAATAGGTTTTTTTAGTTAATCTAAGTATAACTACAAAATCTAAGAAAGTTATTTTAACACAAAAATAATTCTAAGTTTGTCAACATCTATTTTATAGATAAAATATACCTTTTTACTAAAAAATAGTTTAGACAGATATTAATAATCTGAAAAAATTATATTATTTTAAAAAGAACAAGCCAACTATAATATTTATATAAATGTATATACTTATACAAGAAGAAAAGAAAAGATGTATATATAAAGATAACCACAAAAAAATAATTTTCAGTATCATAATAATTTATACAAATTTAAGATATTAGTAATATTGATATTATTTGTAACAATATATAAAAGAAATAAAATAATATTAATAATTTATATTGATCCTTAATCCTAGTTAACCTGTTGTAATAATAATAATAATAATAATAATAATAATAATAATAATAATAATAATAATAATAACAGTAAACTAATGATAATAATAATAATATTGATAATGATAATAATAATAAGGGAAAATACTAAAACAACAACAAATGATTAAATAAAAAGAAAACAAATTTTTACACAAAACAACAAAATTAAGAATACTTCTAATAATAATAATAATAATAATATTTCTACTCACTGCTCTTCTCGGGAAAACTGAAGTAATCAAAACAAAACAAAAAACAGAGGGATCAAAAAAAAAAAAAAAAAAGCAAAAGAACAGAAAGAGAAAGGACAGAGAGAGAGAAAAGGGGAGTGGGAGCGAGTCATAGGTCGGGAGAGAGAGAGCGGGTCGGCGGAGCTCCGGCCGGTGGGCGCTGCGTGCGAGAGGGTTTTGGGGGTTCTCGGAGAGGCTTGGGGCGGCGCTAAGGGAAGCTAGGGCGCGGGAGATCTCGGGAGATGATCGGAGCTGGGCGCGGCTGGAAGCCGGAGTTGGAGGGAACGGAAAGGGTCGGGAGGCGGATGGTCGGAGGAGGAGCTCGCCGGGGGCGCTGCTCCAGCGTTGGATGGCGCCGAGCACGCGATGGAGGAAGCAGCGGTCGGCGATGCACGCCGACCTGAAGGCGGCCGGTTGGGAGTAGGGGCGGACGCGTGGGGTCGAGGTTGCGGAGGCACGAGCGGGAGGAGAGAGGGGCGGCGGTCATCGTCTGGTGCAGGCGGAGGAGAGATCGAGGGTTGCGGCGCTCAGGGCTCGGCTCGACGGAAGGGCGCGCGCGGCCAAGGATCGCCGGCGCAGACGCTCGTGACCGGAGACGAGGCTCTCGACCACGACGGAGGACGGACCGAAGGTGAATTCTAGGGTTAGGGTTTATCCCTTTTTTTTCTACTTGGTGATGGTGGTGGCTGGAGTGTTCCGGCCGGTGGCCGTGACCGAGTTAGGGTCGGGTTGGGTCTCTGTGGAGGTGGTCGGGGCCTACGATGGTTTCATAGTTGGTCGGGGTGCCGGCAGTGGTGGTGGGTGAGGGACGACAAGGGATGGGTGATGGTCGGGTTGGCCTTGGGAAAAGGAATTGGCGGTGGCAGGTGGAAGGAGATGCTGACGGCGGTGGTGGTGAAGGCTGGGCGAGTACTATGAAGATGGCTGCGGGTGCTGCCATACGGGAACGGTGGTGGTCGGTCTAGTTTATGGTTGTGGTGATGGGTTTGGGTTTGGGTGTGTCGGGGAAATGTCCGACACGGTGAGAAATCATGTATTTGTACACAGAGAAATATAGTGGATGGAACGGAACACAGACACAATGCACGAATTTTTGGGTTGTGGAAATTTGTGGATGGTTGGGTTTTATGGAGGAGTACCTGCCTATTTATAGGATGTGGGAATTCCCATTTGGATAGGATTAGAATTAGTTTAAAACCCCCAATAGATAAATACCATTTTTAGTTTAAATAATTTAAACCAATCAAATCTAAATTCAAATCGAAATTTAATTTAAACATAATTAAATCCATCATTTAGTTTAGATTCAATTAAGAAAATTTAAATTTCAATGTAGATATTAATTAAATCAATGCACGAAATCAAATCAAGATTTAAATTGCTACTATAAATTCAAAATATATTTTACAAAATACTAATAATAATAATTTCGAAAATAATAAAAAAAATTAAAATCTTTTTGAATAATAAAATAATAATATATAATAATTTCGAAAATTATAATATATATTATGTATTAATAGGAAAAATTTCAAACTATATTTTTACTAACTTGGATAAAAATTTTGAAAGTAAACATTAAATCTTTAAATTACCTTCTTGCCAAATTACTTTTAAAAATATAATTAGTATATATATTATTTTGAAACCATCATTGATAATAAAATCAAAAAGAATATTTTCTAAAATATGTATATTGCACATATTCGCACTCGACGAGAAAATACGAAAAACGTAAATTCGCGTGTGACGTACAATACAACTATGCGACGTAAAATACAGAAATTTAAACCAGTACCAAATTTAATAAAATAAAATAAAAAAGTAGAAATTTAGGGGTTTTACATCCTACCCAACTTAAAAGAATTTCGTCCTCGAAATTAAGAATTAGTAGGGGGGTGAGAGGACACAAGGGGTAACGATGGGGAACAATCGATAACAAAATCATGCCGTAAGAATCGCGATCTAGATCGTAGAAAAATAATACGGTATGAATAAGGGTCACGATTAAGAGAACGAAATAGATTCGCTTTAATTAAGCGATTGGAGGGTCTTGATAGGGTCGAGTAGTTTAGGATGAAGATATAGCAATATCGAAGGAGAATGGTCATAGTCGATAGGAGGGCTAGAGGGAGTGCTAGTATAACGCCTTCGTCTTTCTAAAATAGGTGAAGGCGAAAGCAATATAGAGTTCCAAGGAGGCGTTATCGGATACGAATACGTGATTCAAAGACGACCGAAAAGAATTTCAAAGGATTTGACAAGGCAGTCGTGGATGGGATTGTAAGGGCCAAGTTTAATTATCTCCCCATCTACGTAGAGTAATAGACAAAAGCGAACCAAAGTGCACTTGGTTGATCAGACCATTATGCACCGGTTCTGATTAGACAATAGGCTAGTGAGCGCTCAATAGCATATGTCATGAACAAACTCGATAAAGAATAAGCTTGCAAAAACTAGGCTATATTAGCATCATTAGTCAAAACGGTAAATACATGGGTACGAGAAATTTTATATTAAAAGAAGGTAGAATGATTCTAAGTCATATAGTCGTCCTATTGTCTTCTTGTCCAAGTCCTTGGTTTGCTAGACGGGCTAGGTCCTCTAGATTCTAGGATCTAAATAAGCTTGCTTAATATAGGTCACTAGGTCAAAGGGGTTGCTAGTTCATAAGGTATTCTACCCAACTTAAAGAATTAAACTAATGGTGTTTTGGGACAACTAACTAGTAGGGTCAATCTCTAGAAGCACGAAGGAAAGATAAGAATAGGGATGGAAGGAAGCAAGCAAGATGCAATTGATGAGTTAAACGGTAGATAAAATCAAGGGAAGAGGTCAAGTATGTGGATGAGATCCTAGACTTCTAATCCTATACGCAGGCTTGCTTGGTACGGTAAAGTAACCAAACAATTTATCTAGACCTGCATGGGCCACCACAAAAACATGTAACGCTCCAGTCCCAAAATACGTAGGACTAGGAACGTAGACATGCCAGCTGTATTCATACGAAATACGTAGGTCTCGTATGAATACATAAGCTGTAAAATGTAGTAATCCAAGACAACTAATCTCATCCACAATGAAAGGAATAATAATATCAATATCAACTCGAATATTCATGATACAATCGTTGGGCGGAGACAAAGTCCACTACCAACTATCATAATGAAAGAAATGTACATGAATCGAAAAATGGAAAGATGAACCAAGCGCAATCGTCTTCGAAAGAATGGAGAAGACCACGGCCTTGGCTAGGATACCTGCGAAAAACATGAACACGCACCTGGGGAAAAACCAGGTCCTCAGAGGGACGTAACAAGATACATAAAAACAATACCATGATGAACTGTAAATGATACATGATAAAGAAAAGACCATCTGCTCTAACACAATGAAACCTAACCATCTAGGTGTAATGCAAGTCGAAAACTATACTGGAACGTATAAGTGGGTAGGAATAAAGCATAGCATCCACTAGAGGCTTTCGCATGAACTAGTATACGTCTCTGACCTTATCTGACGACGAGGTCAGGGCCGTGCAATGGATATATCCCCTAGTTCATACTTTGCATCGCTAGCATACCTCCTGACTTATCTGACGACGAGGTCAGGGCCGTGCAATGGATATATCTTCTAGCGACACACCCATAACAGGGAAACCATGAACCCATAACCGGGCAATCTAGAAGGCTGTGGGATAGCTCATACGTCCCAGTAGTTTTCCCCGCCCATGTATCACACAAGTCATATCCATGTCTTGGCGATCCATATCTCTATGCAAGTCGCTATCTAGACTCCGCTAATCCATAAATGAACCGACACACGAACCGTCCGTATCGGTAGCAAGTCAAATCCGTAGGTTCGTGTCGACTCCATGATCCTCACTCATGTGTCGTGTATGAGACGTGTCAACAAGTCTAAGAAGTTATGAAGCATAACTTCAACACACCGGAAAGTCTGCTACCACATATGGTCCACACACACACGCACACACACAAACATCGATATACATATCGATGGCACCCAAGTCATACTTGGACATACTCTTACTAATGTAAAGACACTAGCAACATATAAAATATCATGAATCAAATGTAAGTACAAGATGGCAAGGTATCTTGCCTGTTGCGACGCCTGGTGAGCTGCCTGGTGTGGTACAACAAAGGTGGCACAAGATCAACTTCGGTGTTACAACTATGCAAAGGGAATTCTGGTGATGGCAAGGACTGGTCCATTGGGTCCAAAAATAGTCATGTTCGATGTGTAAGGTCCGAAGTTACGAAGAAATAGGGAAGCAAGATTAGTCAGGAGGGGGAGGATAACCGAAGAGAGTTTGAGTGAGAGATACGTATACTATTTTAGAGAAATAATTCATACCATTTTAAAATAGGTTTTTTTAGTTAATCTAAGTATAACTACAAAATCTAAGAAAGTTATTTTAACACAAAAATAATTCTAAGTTTGTCAACATCTATTTTATAGATAAAATATACCTTTTTACTAAAAAATAGTTTAGACAGATATTAATAATCTGAAAAAATTATATTATTTTAAAAAGAACAAGCCAACTATAATATTTATATAAATGTATATACTTATACAAGAAGAAAAGAAAAGATGTATATATAAAGATAACCACAAAAAAATAATTTTTAGTATCATAATAATTTATACAAATTTAAGATATTAGTAATATTGATATTATTTGTAACAATATATAAACGAAATAAAATAATATTAATAATTTATATTGATCCTTAATCCTAGTTAACCTGTTGTAATAATAATAATAATAATAATAATAATAATAATAATAATAACAGTAAACTAATGATAATAATAATAATATTGATAATGATAATAATAATAAGGGAAAATACTAAAACAACAACAAATGATTAAATAAAAAGAAAACAAATTTTTACACAAAATAACAAAATTAAGAATACTTCTAATAATAATAATAATAATAATATTTCTACTCACTGCTCTTCTCGGGAAAACTGAAGTAATCAAAACAAAACAAAAAACAGAGGGATCAAAAAAAAAAAAAAAAGCAAAAGAACAGAAAGAGAAAGGACAGAGAGAGAGAAAAGGGGAGTGGGAGCGAGTCATAGGTCGGGAGAGAGAGAGCGGGTCGGCGGAGCTCCGGCCGGTGGGCGCTGCGTGCGAGAGGGTTTTGGGGGTTCTCGGAGAGGCTTGGGGCGGCGCTAAGGGAAGCTAGGGCGCGGGAGATCTCGGGAGATGATCGGAGCTGGGCGCGGCTGGAAGCCGGAGTTGGAGGGAACGGAAAGGGTCGGGAGGCGGATGGTCGGAGGAGGAGCTCGCCGGGGGCGCTGCTCCAGCGTTGGATGGCGCCGAGCACGCGATGGAGGAAGCAGCGGTCGGCGATGCACGCCGACCTGAAGGCGGCCGGTTGGGAGTAGGGGCGGACGCGTGGGGTCGAGGTTGCGGAGGCACGAGCGGAAGGAGAGAGGGGCGGCGGTCATCGTCTGGTGCGGGCGGAGGAGAGATCGAGGGTTGCGGCGCTCGGGGCTCGGCTCGACGGAAGGGCGCGCGCGGCCAAGGATCGCCGGCGCAGACGCTCGTGACCGGAGACGAGGCTCTCGACCACGACGGAGGGCGGACCGAAGGTGAGTTCTAGGGTTAGGGTTTATCCCTTTTTTTTCTACTTGGTGATGGTGGTGGCTGGAGTGTTCCGGCCGGTAGCCGTGACCGAGTTAGGGTCGGGTTGGGTCTCTGTGGAGGTGGTCGGGGCCTACGATGGTTTCATAGTTGGTCGGGGTGCCGGCAGTGGTGGTGGGTGAGGGACGACAAGGGATGGGTGATGGTCGGGTTGGCCTTGGGAAAAGGAATTGGCGGTGGCAGGTGGAAGGAGATGCTGACGGCGGTGGTGGTGAAGGCTGGGCGGGTACTATGAAGATGGCTGCGGGTGCTGCCATACGGGAACGGTGGTGGTCGGTCTAGTTTATGGTTGTGGTGATGGGTTTGGGTTTGGGTGTATCGGGGAAATGTCCGACACGGTGAGAAATCATGTATTTGTACACAGAGAAATATAGTGGATGGAACGGAACACAGACACAATGCACGAATTTTTGGGTTGTGGAAATTTGTGGATGGTTGGGTTTTATGGAGGAGTACCTGCCTATTTATAGGATGTAGGAATTCCCATTTGGATAGGATTAGAATTAGTTTAAAACCCCCAATAGATAAATACCATTTTTAGTTTAAATAATTTAAACCAATCAAATCTAAATTCAAATCGAAATTCAATTTAAACATAATTAAATCCATCATTTAGTTTAGATTCAATTAAGAAAATTTAAATTTCAATGTAGATATTAATTAAATCAATGCACGAAATCAAATCAAGATTTAAATTGCTACTATAAATTCAAAATATATTTTACAAAATACTAATAATAATAATTTCGAAAATAATAAAAAAATTTAAAATCTTTTTGAATAATAAAATAATAATATATAATAATTTCGAAAATTATAATATATATTATGTATTAATAGGAAAAATTTCAAACTATATTTTTACTAACTTGGATAAAAATTTTGAAAGTAAACATTAAATCTTTAAATTACCTTCTTGCCAAATTACTTTTAAAAATATAATTAGTATATATATTATTTTGAAACCATCATTGATAATAAAATCAAAAAGAATATTTTCTAAAATATGTATATTGCACATATTCGCACTCGACGAGAAAATACGAAAAACGTAAATTCGCGTGTGACGTACAATACAACTATGCGACGTAAAATACAGAAATTTAAACCAGTACCAAATTTAATAAAATAAAATAAAAAGTAGAAATTTAGGGGTTTTACAAACCATCTTTTTACAAGGTGCCAAGACTGCATACCGATCGTCCAAGGAGTAAGGCAGGGCTGCATCGCCTTCCCGAGCCTCTATCGTCACCCCCCAGAATCTAAAATAAACAATTGTACTTAGACTGCTGTACCTAGGTTTTCGTCCCTAGGCTTTCTTTGTACAAACGAGTTTGTAACGTGAAGTAAAAGTTCGGTCGTCCGATAATTGTTCTGTTCTTTTATATTTCATGGCAAACAGGAGTAGGCCAAATAGGGATACACAGAACAACTCAGAGGTGTTATCAACATGGAAGTTCTATGTATTGGGTGATTTGTTTGTGATGGACAAAAAAATAACACAGAGGTAATATGGACATGGTTGTTATTCCCGTTTGGGAATTTTGTGGACCTATTATCCTTTTTTATGCACTAGTAGTGCGAGCAATAGATTTGAATGATATTTTATGGATCTACTACTCATTGGTACACTGATGGTGTGAGTAATAGATTAGGATAACTTTTATGGACCTATTACCCTTCTGTGCACTGGTGGTGTGGATAATAGATTAGGATAACTTTTGTGGACCTATTACCCTTCTGTGCACTGGCGGTGCGGGTAATAGATTTGAAACAAAACCCAACAGAGGTGATAGGTTTTGTGGTCTTAGCACCGTGTCTTTTATCCCGGGTTAGGGTATATGTGTTAAGTCGGAGGATTATCGTGACATACGATAATCAGGACCAGGAAGTTTGCTCAGGGATAATGATGAACTGGGCAGACTCCTATGAGGTAAAGCATTAGAGTGGGAGTTCAAAGGTATCAACGTATGTGACTCACTACTCAGAGAGATGTAATGGAGTGTGAGTTTAGCGGTACTATCGAACATGACACACCACTCAGGAAGATGTGATGGTTTTGAGGAAGTACCAGCATATCCTTTAGACATAGTATTTCTTCAGGAATTTACAATAATAATACCGGAGTTGACAGCTGCAGAGGCGATCGCCGACCGCTCTACTTGTATAGTCCTCAGGCCAAGTACTTCATACAAAAACAAGGGTACGACATAGAGGCTACCCCGAGTCTGAATTACGGTAGCGGTGGTCTCCAGTATCTGGTTCAAGATCAAACTCTTGAGGCATGAAGGATTGAGATCCTTCTTTTCGGCCAAAGATGCCTGAGACTAGGAAGTAGGCGTCTTTAATAGGAGCAAGTCGGCTTGCGATATGGATAGTTGTCACATCATCAGGAGAGGGGCTATCCAACTGTGTAACCAAGCATTTGGTGAGTTCTTTGTCCTCCTTGGCTACCCCCTGCGAGCTTAGAGGTCAGGATACTGTCTTGGGAAACTTAACCACCAAGGGTTCCGCTTGGGTATTGACTTACCTGAGAGCGTTGGATCGACACTTGGCTGCTGGCTCGTCTTTGGAAGACGGATGACAATTGGCTTGGCAAGGGATTTGCGTCTTTCGGTCGCTTTGGAGTAGATTTTGGCAATCGGATTACCATCGGTGTTATAGAGGGCCTTACATCTTCCTGTTTCCTTTGATTGGACTTCGGCAGCCGGATCATCATTGGCCCTATGACAGGTTTTGGCTCCTAGTTGGATCTCGGAAGACGGATGACCATTGGTTCCAACTGCGTATGTATGGCAGGAGAACCGGGTACCTCTTTATGCAAGGTTGCGACAAGGGGTGCAGCCTTACCCGGTTTGTGGGCTTGGAGACGAATTCGCAAGGGTTCTTCTGGCCCTGTGGTGGCTTTCAACTCGTCAGTTATATGTTTTCTGGATTCGTCACATAGACAAGCTTCCGAAGAGTAATAAGATTCAACCCCTTTGAAGGGATCGACGTTGGCGAATTTCGTTCTTACGAAGCCGTATTTGTCGACATATTTGAAGCACTTGTGCAATATGGAGGGCACAATCACATAATCGTGTTTCCAAGGACGCCCTAGGAGAATGTTGTAGGACGTATTTGTGTCTATGACGTAGCAAGTCACTTCCGACTGGAGGTCGCCAATTTGGCATTTCAGGCGAATCTTCCCAATAGGATAGCTTCTTCTTGAATGGAAACCGCTGATGGCGGTATTGGTAGGTGTCAGCCGATGCATAGGGATGCACAGAAGGTGAAGCAAGCTCTTCAGAATGATGCTTATTGAAGAACTGGGATCAATGTGCATCCTATCTACTTTGATGTCTCTGATGTATCCAGTGTAATACAGAGGGCGATCGTGCAGGTTGGTCTTGATGAGCATATCCTATGGAGTGAACACGATGTTGGGCATTGCACCTCTACAATTACTGTCCTAGAAATCCGTTGGTGAGCTCTCCCCTGTAAGCTTGACCTGAGCCAAATAGGCGTCAGCATTCTGGAGTACTTCACTCAGTGCGACGCAAATATCCTTGGAGAGCCTCAAGAGCTTAAATAATGACAATTTTGCTAGTGTATTGGCCAATTGTACCAGGATGTCAAAATTGTAAGGCCTCTCCAGTCCCTGAGGTGCGTCTTTACGGAGCGGCTTGTCGAAGCGGGTCTCCTTTGGCTTAGGCTTGTCGGCCGGCAGAGGCTGAGAAGGTCCTGGGGCATCAACAGTGGCCGGTTGACGATCTTCAGCCGAGTTACCCGGTATGGGTTGAGATTGTACACCGGACCAGGTAACGATAGCTGTTGCTTCTTCGGCTCGACTGAGATTATGTGGCAAGACTTAGCCTTTCTGCTCTTCTTCTTGCCGGTGGAGGATGATGCTGACTGAGTTACTTCAGGCACCAAGTCCGGGTGGACCCACCTGACCTCCCCTCGTGACATGGTGAGGGGCACCAGCCCAGTCGTCTAGTCTCGAGAAGGTGAAAGATTAGTGACCTCCATTGTTGTCCGAGGGATGGGTACTACACCATCTTGAGTCCTTGTTAGAGGGAAACTGCCGAATTGGACTGACACCATGTTGGCAGCCACGGTTAACTCCTCCAAATCAATGGATAGAGCCTTGGAATCGATAAGGTTCTGGATGTACAGCTTCAATTAGAAGCAGTCCTGAGTACCGTGGTGGACGTAGCGGTGGAAGTGACAGTACTTTGGGATCTCCATCTCTGTAGGTCGAGTCTCACGTCTCGGTAGAGGGAGCTAAATTCTATCCCCTTGCAAGAGCATGTCAAAGATGGGCTTGAATGAGTAGGTCACATGAGGCCACTGTTTCTCTACCTGCTTTGGTTCAGGCTTCTGGATTGTATCGATAACCATAGCCTGTTTGCCTTTTGTGTTCCGGTTATTAGAGGAACTACCATCGTTGTTGTTGTTGGTATTAGGGCGTTTGCCCTTATCCTCTCCATCCGAGATATGTAACCCCAGTTGGCGAGCCTTCTTCAATTTTTCTTCTGCGTTAGTGGCGCTGATGACGAAGGCCTTCTAGTCTTTAAATTGATCTTCGTCCATCCAGAGGCTGATTGTGGGGAGTAGCCTCTTTTGGCAAATCTCAATTAAAGAGGAGTCCGGGTTACCAGAGGGCAATTTCATCACGGTTTGGCGAAACCACTCGATGTAATTCCTTGTCAGTTATTTTTCTCCTTGAACAACGTCCATGAGGTTTGACATCGTCACATCTTGTCCCACCTCGTAGAACCTTTCCAAGAATATATGTTTGAAGCTAGCAAAGAAATAGATACAGTTATCCAGCAGGTTGCGGTACCAATCGAAAGCGACCCCCTCCAATGCCCCGATGAACAATCACGTGAGGATGGCATCGTCATACGGCAGATGATCTGTTGTGACCTCAAAGTAGGTCATATACCGGCTCGCAGAAGTCTTTCCGTCATATGAATTGATATTGAATGGTTTATATCATGGAGGGAAGGGGACATCTCTCCATGCAACGGGATACGACTGTCGTATCCTGAGGTCCTAAGAGAATTCTTGGGCATAAAATATTGTACGGAGCTTCTGGACTTCTCTTCTCACCTTCCTAGCTTCTTCTGTAGCAGTGGAAACCGATATTCCGGGGGGTTCGTTGTACGGGGTTGGCACGGTCGTGTTTGAGTCCGCATTGACGGTGGGACCCAAGCTTGTTTGACCAGGTGTCCTTGCTTGTAGAGCCGGTAGGGCAGCCTTGATTTCGTCCACTGACTTAACCAAGTTTTGGAGTATAGCCTCAAGAGTGTCGAGGTGCTGCCGATCACTGGGACCATCTTGGTCATTCTCAGTCATGAATACCGTCCTCACATGAGAAAAAGTGGAAGGAACCGTAGAAGACGCGCCCTCCGAATCATACCCTTGCATAGAGAAGTCGTCGGGGTATGTGGGAATATTCTTCTCTGGTTCAGACTCGGAGGAGGTGCTACCCCCTGCATAAGAAGTTGCCTCGTCTTGGCACCTGTGGACGTTCTCAGGGACGTCTGAGTCTGTTGTTACTGTTGGGGGGATTGTTTTCCCTGGTTCACCTTCTCGAAATGCCAGATTGTTGTGGATGTTCCAAGGAGTGCTACCCCTAGCTCCAACTATCCCCAGGGATGTAGATGACGAATCTCCAAGTGATGAAGATTTCTTCTTTTAGCGGGTACCTTGATAACCCCTCCTGTGACGGCTGTGGACAACCCCCTAGATGAGAGTTTCTTGGCCGTGCTAGTTGAGATTGTTGGGCTGGACATATTTATTTTCTTCCCTTTCTTGCTGGTAGGGACCTTTCGGATAGAATTACAGGAGGCGAAAGGAAGCGCCTCGTCCCCCGAGCTTTGTTGTAAGATCGGTCCTGGCTGCTGCAGTCGTTGGAAGACGGACTGTCGGTCCTCTTGTACTGATGTCTTGTTGCAGCAGCAATTGGCAATGACTTGAGTGTAGTGACGTCCATAGAAGGACTCTTTGCACGCTAAGGCTTCTTCTCTTTTCTTGCGCTTGTGAAGGATCACATCTCGCAAGTCAAGGACATCTCCATCAACCTTTGTACTTGTTTTATGGGCCAGGGTATCCTGAGTACATGAGTGCGTAGATATCATATATGCTCCCTGATGTGGGGCTAGTAAAAGCACTTACCTTCGATCATTGTCGGGAGACTCTTGAGAACCACCATGTCCGTTCGCCGTCGAGGGCTGGACACGAGCGGTTCTGTACAACTTTCCATCAGAGGACCGCATAACATTTAGCAGGACTCTCTGATGGTCAGTAGTTGGGACAGTCGACTGAGCTCGACGAGCCTACGCTGTCCTAGAATTCTTCGTTCTAGCACCCGAGGGTGCGTAGTAGGAAGTGTCCAAGTTGTGCCGCATAGAGTCTAGCACATCCTTATTGGAGCTTCTGAGGTTAGGCCCGTATAAGAGGCGGTCGAAGACTGAACCCGAGCAGCATAGGGCAGATGGTCGGCGACTGGGATTGGATGCCGCATAGGTCATTTCCCTGCGGCTGGGTTTGTCGGTCGTAGTGTTATTCTCTTCTGGATTTGGGGACAGTAGGGTTCTCTGCGGCCTGAAGTAGGGCCATATGTGACTCTTCTTTGCCGTCTTGAGCAGCAAAGAAAGCTTGTTCTAGAGCTTGGGGAGAGGCAACGGCTTTGGGCCTTCACGCCCTGTGGGCCTTCTTTGGGCCGGCTCGCTTCTGGATTGGGCTAGCGCTCCTTTTGGAGAGCATCTCTTCGAACGTTTGTTGGTCAAAACGAACAACAAGCATTTGCTGCATGGAATCGAGTTTGGCTGCGTCCGATTGCATCACTAACTTATCAGCAGTAGAGAAGTTAGTTCCCAGCAGAGTCTCCATCGTGTTTGCCATTGATTGTCGTAGAACAGAACTATTTTATAGGAGGACTGAACTTCACTCACAATTATAAACTCACTTGTACAAAAGAGATCCTAGGAACAAAATCTAGGAAAAACAATCTAAGTACAATTGTTTAGTTTTGATTCTGGGGGTGACGGTAGAGGTTCGAGAAAGTGCTATCAACTCTGCCTTACTCCTTGGACGATCGAACGCAACCTCGGCTCCGGTGAAGAAATGCTTTCTGAAGACACGAAGGGAAGAGTCTGCTTCTGAGCTTTATGTACTCTCTTATGCGCCTCTCTCTCTGTGCGTGTCTCCCCTTGTAAGGGAATAACACCTTTCTATTTATAAAAATTCATGAGGAATGGGATGTACAGCCACGTGGCAAATTTTGGGCCACCTCGTTGTAACTGTGCCTCGAGACTTGGTTTATAGTAGACAGCTGGGGATTGGTTGAGATTGATCGTGATCTGTTTGTTGCAGTAAATCTAAACTATCAAGACTTGGTCAACCTCTGCCGCGTGTCTCAAATACTATTATGTGGCGAGCCGTATGAAGGATGTATCCTGGCTGAGCCGTATGAGGGACTGTTTCATAACCGAGTCGCATGAAGAATATCTCATGGCCGAGCCGCATGAAGGACGTTTCATAATCGAGCCACATGAAGAATGTCTCATAACCGAGCCGCATGAAGGACGTCTCATAACCGAGCCGCATGAACGATATCTCCTATCCGAGCCGCATAAGGAATGTCTCATGGCCGAGCCGCATGAAGGACGTCTCATAACCGAGCCACATGAAGAATGTCCCATGACCGAGCCGCATAAAGGACGTCTCATAATCGAGCCGTATGAAGAATGTCTCATGACCGAGCCGCATGAGAGATATTTTATGATCGAGCCGCATGAGAGGTGTCTCATGACTGGGCCGCACGAGGGAATGTCTCATGACCGAGCCGCATGAAGGAATGTCACATGACAGAGCCGTATGAAGGATGTCTCATGACCGAGCTGCATGAGGAATGTCTCATGATCGAGCCGCATGAGGAATGCCTTCTGACCGAGCTGCATGAGGCCATCTCATGACCGAGCCGCATGAGGAATATTTCATGACTAAGCCGCACGAAGGATATCTTCTGGCTGGATGGGTATGGGGTCCCTAGAAGATGGTGCTGTGCCGAATGTCAGGATTTAAGAGAGTTTCGTTTGTCTTCTTTTTGACTTTTCGAAAAAAATGAATTTGACCGACCCTCCTCCTTGGCGAGTGCTGGCACTACGGATTATGGATCTCCTTGGTCGAAGAAGATTTGACGGTGGACTCCTTTAGAAGATTGTGATGCACTTAACTGAGACGATGCGCCTCACTGAGACATCTGAGTAATGCATCTAGTTGAGAGCAGGCCGTTACAATGTCTTCAATTGGCATCATGTTTTCGTGATGATGTCGGAAAGGCGCAGTAGGTTGTAGTCGCTGGAACACAAACTACATTGGTAGTGGGGCCACTATCTTGTGGCAGCCGCAGTTGATGATGGCTTGGGTGCAGTGATGTCCAATAAAGGGCTCATCGCACGCCAAGGTTGCTTCTCTCTTCTTGCGTTTGTAAGTAATCATCTCTCGCAAGTTGCTAGTAGATTGATCTACCTTCGTATCTGTTTTGTCGGCCCGAGTATCCCGAGCGCCCAGGTGCGTAGGTATCATCTTTGCTTCCTGATCTGAGGTTAGTAAAAGCACTTGCTCTCGATCGTTATAGGAAGACTTTTGGGACCATCATATTTGCTCCCTGATCTGAGGGTAGTAAAGCACCGTGCTTGATCGTTGTCGGAAGACTTTTGGGACCATCATATTTGCTCCCTGATTTAAGGCTAGTAAAGCACTGCACTCGATCGTTGTAGGGAGACTTTTGGGACCTGCCCTGTCCGTTTATCGCAGAGGACTGGAGACAGGAGGTTCTGTACAACTTTTCATCAGAGGCCCGGATAACAGTTAGCAGGACTCTCTGATGGTCAGTAGTTGGGACAGTTGACTGGGCTTGTTGAGCCCGTACTGCCCTAGACTTCTTCGACTTAGCACACAAATGTGCGTAGTAGGAAGAGTCCAAGTTGGAAGGAGGGAAGGGAAGTTGGTGCCCTTTTCAAAGGAGGCAAGGGGGCTCTATTTATAGATTGGAGTGAGCCCTTTCTTTTTCTCCTTTCCGATGTGGGACTAAAAGCAATATTTTCCATGCTTCTATAGGTCCTAAGTTATAGAATCGACTACGTCATATGGGCTATTACTGGCCCACCATGATGGCATATGCCATGGAATGTGCTAAGAAGTGTCGGGTATGTCAGTTGGCTACTGCCTTTCTCCATCAACCTTCTGAGTTTCTATTCCCCACCGTGGCTTCTTGGCCATTCGAAGAATGGAGAATGGATATCATCGGGCCGATCAGCCCTCCGTCCTTCAAAGGACACCGGTTCATCCTCGCCATCACCGACTACTTTTCTAAGTAGGCAAAAGTAGTGCCACTAGTTAAGGTGAAAACCTTGAACATGATCAGCGTTGTTAAGCATCATGTCATCTACCATTTCGGAGTTCTTCGAAGGATTATCCATGACAATGGCCTTCAGTTCGTGAGCCATGCATTCCACCGGTTCTGTAATAAAAATTAGATACAGATTGTAGCATCAACATCTTACAATCCTACAGCAAATGGACTAGCCGAAGCATTCAACAAGACAATTGTTAAGTTGCTCAAGAAAGTCATATCTTCCAATAAGCACGACTAGAAAGAGAAGCTCGGTAAGTGTCTATGAGCTTACCGTACGATCGTTCGGACACCTACTGACAATTCTCCGTTCTCACTAATCTACAAAAGCGAGGCAGTACTTCTACTAGAAATTTAGATTCTGTCCCTACGGGTGGCTAAAACGAACTAGCTGATAGTCGAAGACAATCAACATCGTCGGCTGCATGAGCTGGAAGCGTTGGACGAGAAGCGCCTGCTGGCTCAACAACGTATCAAACTTTATTAAGCTCAGATTTTTGGGGCTTCAATAAAAAGGTCCAGGAAAGGATATTCCAAGTGGGTGACCTCGTCTTATCAGTTTGAAGACCGATGGTGATGACTTACAAGACTGCTGGGAAGTTCGAGCCCAAGTGGGAATGACCATTCGTCATATAAGCGGTATACTCTGACGATGCTTACCGGTTGGCCAATCCTAACGGCAATTTGCTGATGATGCCGGTCAATGGTAAATTCCTAAGGAAATACTATATCTGAGGCATAAATTGGCATATATTTCCACATCCCCTGTGATTGTTTATGAATTCTATTAATGGATTCATCCCTTCCTTATTTCTCTAGTAGAGAACATTTTACGTCCATATTACCTCTTTGTTTTTTTTTATGCCCCAACAAAGTTCATGCCTACCATGTCCATATTACCTCAGAGTAGACATTTCTTCCATAAGAAACCCCAGATTATCATAAATATATATAGAACATTTCATTTCCATACTACCTCTGAGTCATTCTATACATATGTAGAATCTATCCTTGCCATATCCATATAACCTCTGAGTAAAGAAAATTCTACGACAAAAATTTCATGTTTACCATGTCCATATTACCTCTGAATAAACACCCTATCTCCAGTGGAGTTACCTCCATCCCATCATGTTATATTTGCGGACACAAGAAAGAAGAAGAAGAAATGCTATCTTTTCTTATTGGCTCAAGACACCACAAATCGAGTACGCCGGAGAGATCCTGCGCTAAGGATCCCCGAGTATAAAAAGGATTCTGGGGAATGGGACGATGGAGATCGAGCGACAGTTGCTCCTATACTCTGTTGACACTCCGATTACAAAAGTGGACGAAAACCTAAGAAAATTGCTAACTCTCGACTTACTGGCAAGAAGTGCCGCAATTTGGCTCTTGAAAATGCTCTCCGTTCTGTGTTTTGAAGAGGTATGAGACCCCTTTTTATAGTCGTTTCCATGCTGGAATGATGTTATGTGCCCACATGAGAAAATATACTGGTTTTTATGTGGGCGCATTGTCCTATTTTGGGTGCATAGGGTGTAGGCGCATGCAGACTACATGATCATGGGTTGATCGTGGTGTTGACGTGGCCGCATGCTTCGGTGCACGACTGCTCGTAGAGACTGACGTGGCCGTACGCTTCAGTGCCCGATTGATCATGGGTTTGACCGAGTCGGGGGCTGTTCTGACTTGGATGCATAGCCTGAAACAGGGCTATGCCCCCCTCTCTAGAGGAGCCTAAAGTGGGCGCATGGGTGCATAGCTCACACTGGTGACATGGGCACATATGGCTTCACTGGTGACTTGCGCACATATGACTTCTCTGGTGACTTGGAAGAATATGACTTTTCTGGCTTGGGCGCATATGACTGGTTGGGCGCATGGTTGTCAAGTCTGCTAAAATTTTCATACTTCTACAAGACCCCCTTCAAAGTTTTTGATACTTGAACGAGTTCGAAATACATTGAAAGAATCATGGATCGTCTTCTCGTGATGCTGTGGGCGCATAGCATAGCTATCCCTTTGGGCGCATAGAGTTCGGCCAGACTCTCAGAGAGATGGCTATTGAGATCTTCCTCGAAAATCTGAACTGACAAATTCATCGGGGTAGAATTTGAAGAGGTCCATCCTTCGTGCATTATCCATGTGAGCAAGTGGCAGTCGCATAATATGCAAGAGACTGGGTCTTCATGTGGGCACATAAGCTGTAATGGACGTATCGTACGCAGTGGGCGCTTAGATGTATAGGAGTAGTTGGCGCATAGTGTATGGCCCATACCTATAAATCGGCTTTTGAAGAGAGAGAAAATTCATTATTTATCTTTTCCTTCAGAACTTTCAAAAAGTCTTTTCATCTCTTCTCTGCACGAACTATGTCTCCCAAGGCCACCAAGAGATCTGCGAAGGGCAAGGGTGCTGCACTGAGTGGCTCTCCTCCTGCGACAGTGTCCTCGACGGTCCAAGGCCCGGTCTTGGGTGAGGCTACGCCTCAAAACAAAGTCTTGAGCGTTAATTTGCGACGCTCAGACTTTTCCTCTGCCGGGGTGCATAAGCCCAAGGCAATATGTTTCTGTGAGCATTTTATATGAGCCCACAGAAGCATGTGCCCACACTGTGGTGTGTTATGTGCCCACATGCTGCTGTATGTTATGCACCCACATGCTGTTTTAGGCGCATAGCCCTTTGGGCGCATAAGATTCCTCCAGCACTTAGTTTGTTCTGAAGATTTTGAGTCTAACTTTCTCTTCTGTCCTTGCAGTTAACATGTTTGTCCTGGAACTTGGTGGAATCCCTTTCGGCTCTGCTTGCCAAGTCCTTGCCACAAGCCTCATAACCAACATGGTCAGCAATGTTCAGGCCAAGAACAGTCATGACCAGCCTACGGAACGGACGATCACCATACTTGAACATGATAAGATCTTCCTGAAGCAGATGATTAACGACGAGAAGCTCTTGCTTGGAGGGGCACATCATTTTAAGGAGCCATACTTCCTGTTCGGTGACAGTGTGGGATTCGAGGATGACGAGACGATATGTCTGGAAGACCCTCTGGTAGTTAAGTTAAATAACCAAAGAATATTTTTGCCATCGATGAAGCGCTAATACCCTCTGTCAGCGTTTACTAATCTGGATGTGCAGAGGCAGATAAAATGTGACCTGACCCCTGAACTGCATGGGGTTATTTCTGGCAGGATCCAATTTAACTCAGGTGACCGGAAGAAGGACACGTTCAAGTGTGTCAAGGGTTCCACGTCCTACTCTATGAGGGGGCTACAACCTGGTGTCATAATGAACGATGTCCCGACTGATCTTCATCCCTACGCTGTTGAGACTCTCTCCAACATGATGTTGTCAAAGAAGAAGTAATATCCGGAAGGGAAGCTGTGGATGGAAGGTTGGAGACATTCTGTTCTGTTCTAGAGGGATCTTACTAGATGGGTGCTCTCGACTTACGAGGCCACCCTAAAAGTTGCTTGTCTTCTTTATGCCGTTAGAGCCACCCAATATGGCATTAAGGTTAACTGGCCAATGTTTGTCTCTTTGGCAGAGTTATACAACCATCACACGTGCACCTTCTTCACTCCGGGTGGGGAGATGGGTTTGGCTCTTCACGAGATGTAGGCGATATCCAAACTTCCCTGGAGGATGGAGCCATACACAGAATACGTCCCCTGTGATACGGAGCTCCTAGATTTAGAGAGGGAGATCTCTGAGTTGACGAAGGTGTACAAAGAGTTACTCTGTCACTTTTTTATTTGTCACCAGATTACGAAGAAGGGTAAGACTGAGGGGTCCCTTCCCCATACGAGGGCCTAGACTAACTACATCTTCACTAGAGAAGAAGGGGACGCCTTAGTCTCTTTCTCGTCTTGCAAGCCCTTGATGAGCTCTAAGATAGAGCAGTTGATGGCATATCACGGAGCTGTAGATGCCAAAGATAGTGATGATCTTGAGGGGAACTTCTCGATTTATCATTTCATCAGGCAGACTGAGTTCAAGCTGTTAAAAAAGGCGGTGTTAGTCGCTTTCCTGATGATATGGCTTTGTGATTGTGTAGTCCCTGGTGGTTCAGGGTCTATTGAAAGAATAAGCCGGGGTATGATACTTTCGGCAGAAAAGCTGGCCTTTGGACGCCAACTTGCTCTGCTTCCAGCGATGGTCTGCACCATCCAACAGTGTTTATGACACCTTCTTGTGAACACGATAACACCCGATGGCAGAAAGGATTTTGCAAGGACTGAGTTTCCCTTCCATTATCTGATGGGATGGCTGGTGCTACATTATTCCAGATTGATGAACGTCGGGCTGATGGCAGACTCTTTGGCAGGGGATACCTTTCTTCGGAGATTCAGAGGAGCGGATTGGACCGTTACAGGTGTGCCTGTTTGTAGGAAGACTGAGTTTTCTTCGGAACTATGAATTCATCAGAGTGTTGCCTTCGTCTGGTAGTGGTCGTGCAGGAGACACCCTAGTAGATGAGGGAGCACTCACTACTAGCCTTCCTATTGGAGCATTTTATTGGCTCCAGTCCATCATACCTTTCCATCTAGTATTCATGAATAGGAACCACACTTTCTTGGAACCTTATTTGCCAAGTCATTTTACATGGCAATTCAGCTACAGCCAGATTCTCTTGGGCAATCCCAGCACTCATCTATAGTCGATAGGGAGTCTGATCGACGGGGCACGTGCATGGGGCTACTATAATGCTGAATGTACGGGAACAATCTTCACTCTGCCCTCGGATAAGCCCGAGATACATCTGTGCTATGCTGCCGCTAAGTTCAATATTCAGGTCAATACCCTTCATTCTCGGTATGTCCGTGAGCAGATTTTAATATTGGGGACTAGGTTTGCCCCTACTTTTGCTGATATAGGACGAGTGTGCGCAATGGAGAGTTACAAAAATAAAGACGCCACTCCCACAGTTGAGCCGGCTGCAATGCCGCAACAGAGAGTTGTTCTTGAGGAGCCTATTGTTGCAGTACCTCGGAGAGAGGATATTGAAGAACCTCTTCCTGATTTTCCTCATAAGAGGAAAGTTTCCACCGAGCTGGTTCCATGGCCCAAAAGGAAGAAGGTTGTTGTTTCACGGGGAGAAAGAAGGTCGAGGACGTGAGTGCCAGCTCGCCTCCTCCGAGAAGATCTTCTCGGCAGACAGTGTCGCAGGCAGTTACCATTTGGGAGGTAGATACCTTCCTAGACTCCATAGCCGTTATGGTCAAACCATTAGGAGTTTTCTTACCACTGCATTTTTCCTTTGTACAGGATGTTGAAGTTGCGACTGCGGCAGGTGCTTCTTTGCCTAAAGTAGTGGACATAACAACAGTTTCCCCTGCTCGTCCTCAACCTATAGATGAGGGCGGGTCTTCTTCAGTTGTAAGGCTTGAGCAAAGGGATGATTAGGGTAAAGGCCCCGACAACGACGGCGATCGGAAAACCAGTCCCTCCTATGACATTTCTTTGGGGGATATGTCTACGATAGGAGCTATGATGAAAGACTTGGATGAAAATCAAGTCCAATCAGCTCACCCACCTCTGGGTATGTCATTCTTGCATTTTTCTTCGGATGAGATTTTTCGACTTTAATTTTGCGTGCAACTTGTAAAGCTGACTTCCATCGTATATTCCCTTGTAGACAAGGAAAGAGAACAAAGCATGGAGGTTGCTCGAGATACCGGGGCTAGACAGGAAGCTGCCCTTGGTTCTTACAGTAAACCGGTATTGGTTATTGAAGAAGTTCTCGATCGGCCTATTGTGGCGGCCGTTATTAAATCTGCTTGGGTCTAGCTGGGATCGTGGAAGGCGAGCAGCCTGATGCTGCTTTCGCAGATGTTGACAGTGAGCGACCTGGGCGGGTTCTCGTTTCTCCTGTTCTAGTTGATGCTGAGCCGGCATGAGGTATAAACTTAAAACTCCTTCTTTAAGTAAGTTTTTTGTTACTAATATGTGTATTGCTTTATTTGCCAGGTTCAGCTTCCTCCCAAGTAGCTTTTCATGGGATAGAAGATCCTCATCAAGCTTTATCTCCGACGAACTCTTCTGAAGATGATGAGATGGCTCAAAAAGTCATAAGAGCTTTCTACTCTGTTTTAAAAGTAAAAATTCCCGGAGTTTTGAACCAAAATACCGCCTTCGGGCCTGTGAAGGCTATCGCTGAATGCCAAGTGGCGGCCCTTGAGAGCATCGTCGGCAATGAAAAACGGGCTAATGTAATAAGGAAGGTTCTGAATGATCTACAGGGTCAGGTAGCCAAATTCAGGGATGCTAAACAATGGAGCCCGATGTCGCTGTTCCGTGCAGAAGGCGAGGCTTTGATCGCGGCTATCGCGGAGTAGAAGGCTACTTTCCAGGCAATGAAGGATGCCCTCGTTCAAGAGATCAGCGAATTGGCTGATCAGTATGGGCAATTCAATGCTGCAAGTGAGGCACGTACTACTTTGAAGAATAAGTTGGATGTGCAGATTACTGAGAAATATAATCACATTGCGCAGATCCAAAGCGAGATTGCTCAACTAGACGCCAGCTTGAGGATAGCGATGTCTGAACAAGAGGACTATTTGGCTCAGGATGTTATGACCGCCACAACTTTCGACCACTTAAAAGAACAGCTGGTGAAGTTGGAGGGAGAGCACATGAACCTGATCCCCTTCCTAGATGTAGATGTTCGTCAAGAAGAGGCACGTCGTCGAGGTACCGCAAAGTCCGAAGCCAAAATTACAGCTCTAAGGGATAATATCAATCAATTGTGTATCCCTTAGAATTTGTTTGTAACTGTTTCTCTTTTAGCCATCAAGGCTCTTGTATCTTTTTCTCCATCTTTTGATAGATGTTTAAAGAATAAAGAATCTTCTGGCTTTCAAAATTCATGAATGTGGTTTTGTGAAATATCAGAACTAGTGCTAATGTGGACGTAGTAAGGATATTTCTAGTGGGTATTCTACTAGAGAATTTGATGTGGACTCATTATCCGTTTTATATGCTGGGTTCTTGAATATAGATAATAAGTTGAAAGAAGCTGCTAATAGAGGTAATATGGATGTAATAGCAAAGGATGTTCTATATCTGACCATAGGTAATATGGACATGGAAGGATATATAACATTAGGTGGGAGTGGATAATTCAGAGGTAATATGGACGTGATTATCCTTAATGAATGCTTTGCTCAGAGGTTATATGGACGTGGCAAAATATTTCTTAATCATTCCACTGGGAAAATAATTATCGAAAAAACAATTCAGAGGTAATAGGGACGTGACTTATTTTCGTCAAACCGAGTTTGGGCAGAGTCAAAAACGGAAATGATTCCACTGGGGAAATTTTTTAGAGGACCTATTATCCATGGCGTATTCAAGACTCTTGAAATACGGATAATAGTTAGATAATTTTTTGAATCACAAAAACATTGCATTGTACATTTATACGACTGAAAATATTAGCTTAGAATCGCCGTAAGCTTCTAGGTAGTCAACTCCCAGATGTTTTGCCAGTTACAGGCCGGTCAATAGGGCATTATATTCGGCCACGTTGTTGGTGTAGGGTTCCACGAGAGAATATGCATGATGTATAACCAGATGGTCGGGTGATACAAGCACGATACCTACTCCGGCCATGATATTTCCTTCAGGTCATGTTCTTAATGCACCGTCAAAGAACATTCGCCAAATGGGGATTCCTTTTCCACAGGTGTGTATCTGTGCTCAGCACCCACCATTGTACGACTGAGGTAGTAGATTGCTTGTTCATGGCCGCCTTCATTCTTCTGAGCTAATAGGGTGCCAAGGGAATGGTCCATAGCGCGAAGGGCTTCCCTATTATTGGAGCAACCAATACTGGGGGGCTTGTAAGATAATTCTTGATGTCGTCAAATGCGTATTGACATTTTAGTCTAGACGAAAGATACGCCTTTCTTCATGACCTGAGTAAACGGTTGACACCTTCCAGAAAGGTTCGAAATGAATCGTCTGATTTATGCCAGCCTTCCTTGAAGTCCGCATAGCTTTTTGAGATTTTTTGGGGATGTATATCGAGGATAGCTTTCACTTTCTTCGGGTCATGGTGTATACCCTTTGAAGTGATGATGAAACCAAGGAACTTACTGCTGGAGACTACCAGAAAAGACTTGGTTGGATTCATCTTGAGTTGGTGTGCACGCATTAGTTCGTACACCGTTCTCAAGTCTTAGAGGTGGTTGCCCTTGAGGTGACTTTTAACTGCGATATCGTCTACATAGCATTCCACTGTTTTGCGCAAATGATCAAAAAATTATATTCATAGCTCGCTGGTATGTCGCCCATATTTTTAATCCGAAGGGCATCACCGTATAGCAATATACCCCCAACGGTGTTCGAAAAGATGTGTGCTTCTCGTCATCAGGAAACACCTTGATATATTTATAGCCTGAGAACCCATCCATAAAGGACATCCGTTCGAAGCTGCAAGTATTGTCGATCATTACGTCAGTGATCGGTAGAGGGAACTCATCTTTCGGGAACACAGAGTTGAAATCACGATAATCGATACAGACTCAAACTTTACCGTTCTTTTTCATAACTGGAACAATGTTAGCGACCCAGTCATGGTATTGTTCTTCACAAATGAATCTACTTGCAATAAGCTTCTTGAATTCACTCTCGATGGCCTCTATGATATCTGGTCTGAATCGTCGATACTGCTGCTTCACTGGCATAGCTTTAGACGAAATTTTAGGCAGTGCATAGCGACTTTGGGGTCCAAGCCTGGCATGTCCTTATAGCTCCATGCAAAGATGTCAATGTATTATCTTATAAGCTGTATAAGAGATTGTCGTCCATCGCCAGATAGACTTTTGCTGATGAAGATTGGTTTAAGAGATGATTCATCTTATAAATTAACTTGGACGACTTCGTCTTCAGTAGGTGGTTCATGTTTTTTGAAACATAACTCCCACCTAGTATCCATCTTTTGATCCTATTGTTCAAGCTCGATCGATTGGATATTGTCTGCAATTTGGTCAACTAACACCATGTTGATGGGCAAAGTTGCTTTGAACATGTCTCCAATGCTTGAGTCTGAATCCCAGAGGCAGGAATCAGAAGAATGAGAACAACGATCTGCTTCAACGTTTGATCTTTCAGGAGTTGTTGGAGGAGTGACATAACCCAACCCAACACCGTTTTATTGATATTAGTTCTCGGGTTTGCGGAGAGGAGCAATATGACGTATTGGCAACCATCGTCTCCGGCCGTGGTTTAGCCCCTGGTCGCTTTTTATATCATATCCCATATTTTGGATGATATTCTTGGCCTGCCAACTATATCGAAAAAGTTGCATCTTTACAGAGTCATAGTCAGCTTCGGTGTTGTGATTAGGCGAAGTAGAGTCCAGAACGAACTTTCTTTCACCAATTATTCGACTGAAGATGATTAATTCTTCACCCTACTTTCTAGCTTGAACGATGAAGTAGTGGATATCTTCTAGCCAGACTTTTTTCCGTAGATGAGGCATCGTGATCGGCATTTAGAGTTGTGGTCCTATGCTGTGCTCTAGAGCGTATATCGTATCTACATACGGGTTTACAGATTGGTAGACATTAGAGTAATTCTTATATAAATCTTTACTTAGGAAATACACAAGTTTTTCTTCAGGGATAACATCATCCACTGAAGGTACATTATTATGAGTATTGATATACTCATTGAGAGGATCATTGTCAGGAACAGGTGCCACAGTCTTGGCCAAGTTCACCACATAGGATAACTCTTCAAGATTGGGAGGACAGACTTCAGCAGGTTCCACCGGAGTTGTCTTACGGAGAGTGATGGTCAATGGTTTGACCTTATCAGGGTTCTTCTTTTTTATCCAGATTGTGAGAGGCTTTGGAGTAATTTTTAGAGTAGTACGTCCTTTGACTCGGATAATCAGGGGACCAACACTGGAGGATGAACTCACTTCAGCTTCATCGTCAGCTTCATTGCCGTCATCCTTGGAGGTCTGAGATTGGTAAAGTACCGAATCTCCATAGTAGGCTTCAATGCCCTTAAAAGGATCGACATCGGCAAACTCCGTCTTCACGATGCCATCGTTGTTGACGTACTTGAAGCACTGGTGGAGTATGGAAGGAACGATCATGTTCTCGTGTATCCACGGATGTCCCAACAAGACGTTCTAGGATACAATGGCATCGATTACATAGCAAGAAACCTCCGTTCGAAGATCACCAATCTGGCACTTGAGACAGATCTTGCCCAGCGGGTGGCTTCTTCAAGCATTGAAAGCCATTATAGTTGTATTGGTTGCAGATAGCTTACGTAAAAGGATTCCTAGAATTTGGAGTAAACTTCTAGGAATGATGCTGAGGGAGGAGCCTGGATCGATGTGCATCCGATCCACACTAATCGCCCCTATATACCCTGTATAGTACATAGGTCTATTATGATGATTATTTTTTAGTAGCATGTCCTCCGGTAAAAAGGTGATGTTGGGCACCACTTCCATAGTACTGTGGCAGTGAGAATAGGAGACAAGGTCTTCAGCGGGGGATTTGACTTCAGCGAGATAATAGTCGGCATGTAGTAGTACCTCACTTAAGGCCTTCAGTGTTTCTTTGGAGTGTCACAATAGATCGAACATAGACAACCTAGCAGGTGTATTGGCCAGCTGTGCCAGTATGTCAAAGTCGTCAGGCCGATCAATGCTTTTAGGAGTTGGCTCCTTTAGAGACTTGTCAAATCGCATCTCCTTCTGCTTGGCTTTGTCGGTAGTTGAAGGACGGCATGACTTCTGAACCTGTGGGCGCAGTAGGAGCTTGAGAATGTACTGCCTCCTCTTGTGCAGGGTCATAATGTTAGGGTTATATAGTAAAAGCATCATTTTTTTAGTAACCTTATTTCCTTAAATTTTGAATGAGAATCATATAGGCAAATGTTTGCATATTGTATTTGTTGCAAGTATTAATGCAAATGTCTGATATTCTATATTGTAGATAATATGGTGTGTGGTGTCACGCAGAAGATCATATTATCAGTTCCCTATGGAGTATACAAATAGTTCACAAGCTAGATGGACTTGGACAATCTATTGGAAAGGTTGTAGTGTAATCTGGTATTAGTCTATCTTGACTATAGGTTTACACTAGTACACTTTGTGTGTATTGAACAGGACCACTTGAGGTTGTTCTCTTTGTACTGACTATATAAGAGAACAAACACCTCTGTTATTATGGATGCTTGTGCTCTTAACCCGGATATAATAACGGACATGTATATGCAGTGTGCATTATTTTGACTCATAAAAGAGTGAGATTCATTATGGATCAACAACCTCTATGAATTGGGTAATAATATTGTATATATGATGGGCTGTTGATTATAAATGGAATCCATGTCCCGATACATTGGGTTGATGATGTCCCCTTAAGGAGCTCATAAGGATTGTCATGTAAACCCTGCAGGTGGATTATATCCGACATGACAATTAAAGTTGAGCGGTACTACTTAAGGATAAAAGATGTCGAATCAATATAGTTGTCAGTAACTTAATATGATCGACGGACATACGATATCTTAACATGGAGAGCCAACGAGCATATAATAAAAAGAGCCCACAAACATAATTTAGGATTAGGGAGGTAGTGCAACAATAGCTCATTAGTGGACCGAGCTATTTTTAATGGGCCTGGATTGTGTGTTCGGGCTGAACACGGGATATCCAGATCCGTTAGGAGGCCTAACCCTAATTTCTCCTCATGGTCCCTGCCTTAGCCAACATATATCCTCTATTCTCTGGCCGCCATATTACCGATCAGAAATCTAAAACTTTCTCTAAATTCGTGATTCACGTAAGGAGAGAAAGGAAGGGCTGCCAAAGAGAAGAAAAGGTTGGGAGATCATCGCCCACACGACGTCTAACTTGAGGACGGAATACGTGCAGAAGATCTTGTGGTCGTTCGCTCGAGATTGCCAGGAATTACTTGTCTCCTTTCTGCCGCAGGTATAATTCGTGGACCCTAGTTTCCGCCTATGAAGGGTTAGAACACGTATTAGATCTGTTTATCTTTCTATCGATCAATACGCACACCAAAGGAAGGGTCTGGGAATTCCCAGTTCCATCAATTGGTATCAGAGCCACTTTGGATCTACATATTGATTGATACGTCCATGTTGTCCAATAAAACCTGCGCTGTATAATAGTCGGTAGATGTAGATCTGTTCTAACTCGGTTTTGTACGTATCTTAGATCCAACTATTATGGTCCAATACATGTTTTTTATTGTGTTGTTTAAACCACGGACATGTCGTGGATGTTGTTGTTGCTGTGGATGTAATTAAAATCATGAGGGTTGATCGTGCTTATTATTTTAATTTTGCAATCTAGATTATGTGTGGACTCCTTCGGGAGGCATAGATTGATGTAATTTTAATTATTTTTGATCAATCGTGATGGTGGTGGTGGCTGTTTCTGACGTCAGACGAGATGCTGGTTTTAAGCAGTCCAGAGGCAGACAGATGATTTTCGATGAAGGAATCGACAGCCAAAACCTTAAAAAAAAAAAAATCGGGGCGCAGCCCCGAACCCCGCGACCTGACCGGGCAGGTCGAACCCCGAATATATCTGCACAGCGCCTGATTTTGGATTCGGATAGTTGAGGACGGAGCAGCAAAGATGACCATAATAGTTGGATATTTTCTCTTATTTTTGTTATTTTGCTTTTTCTGATTATGAATGTTTATTACTGTGTGGTTTTTTTTTGAAAAACCAAGGCTACATTAATAATGGACAACATGGACATAATATCAACTAGTAGAAAAACCTTCATTGTTAAATAACTAAGTGGGAGAGGATATTTATTTAGTTTAAATCCTATGGTCTCCATTACTGGTTTGTAGGTGATGTAATTATACTTGTGTGTTGGCTATAGTGCTTTCCTCCATATCGGATGAGTATAATTATGGATCACCAGTACAAACTTCCTTAGGGATAATTGTAGAAAGTTACCTAGTATGTGTTCACTTCTCCATCTGAAGGAACTCACTAAAAGGTAATGGACTTAGTATTAAGTAATTGTATACACTTAGATACAAATAATGGTATCCTTCCCATCGGAGTCACTATTATTATTTGTATGACCAGAGCAAGACCAGCATATTAATTTTATTTGTCATAAAGTTATGTTGACATAATAGTAAAATTAATAAGAAAAACCTACTTGAACAAAGTTGAATTTGTATACGTCCACACTATCGTGGCATGCTAAATTCATGGTGTTCAAGGTGTTGGTGAATTTCTTATTATTGTTTTGAGGGAATCAATATTTAGTTAATTTTAAAAAGTTTTTTGCCCTACATAATTTTATTTATGTTATTCTTAGGATTTCAAAAATGGGTTCTTTCAGTCCACTTATGGTGAATCTTAAAAAAACAAACTTACTGGACCTAATTATATTGACTGGAAACGTAATTTGGATATTGTTCTGACTGCTGAGGAGTACAAATATGTACTTGTTGAGGAATGCCCAACAAAGCCTGATGCTAGCTCTGATGAAGAGGTCAAAGAGGCTTATAAGAAGTGGAAAAAGGCAGATGAGATGGCGCGGTGTTACATTCTGGCATCTATGTCAAATGTACTGCAACCTCAGCATCAGGCCATGGCCACTGCTTATGACATAATGTATAACCTCAATGAACTCTTCGGACATCAGAGTAGAGCAGCTAGGCAGTTTGCTATGAAATATTTGATGAATACAAAAATGGCTGAGGGTACACCAGTAAGGGATCATGTTCTGAAGATGATGGATCATCTAAATGAGATGGAGATCCTTGGAGCTAAAATCGATAGGGAATCCCAGGTCGATATCATTCTCGGGACTCTGCCTAAAAGTTTTGACAATTTCTGTCTTAATTACAACATGAACAAAAGGTTGTATTGTTTGGCAGAACTTGCAAAAGAGCTACAGGATGCTGAATCTCTCTTTAGGCAGAGTGGTCATATTTTTGTTTCTGAAAAGGCTTCTACTTCTAAGCCAAATGGCAGTAAGAAGAAGAATAACATTCAGAAACATGCAAACTCAACAAAGAAGGGCATGGGACCTCAAGGCGCGGTGAAAAAGCCGAAAGGCAAATGTTTCAAGTGCAAAGGGTCAGGACATTGAAAGACTGATTGTCCACTTCTCAAACAAGGGAACAAAGAAGGTATATCTCATTTACTAGTAGCTGAAATATGTTTAGCGGTATTATCTACCGGTACCTGGTGTGTAGATATAGGAGCCACTAATCATGTCTGCAATACATTGCAGGGGCTACAGGAAACCAGACGGCTCAGTAATGGAGAGATATGCTTGTTCAAGGGTGATGCTACAAAAGTATCGGTCGTTGCATTAGGAGATATTACTTTATCTTTTGGTAGAAATAAGTCTTTGACATTGAGAGATTGTCTTTGTGCACCTTCACTTAGAAGGAATTTAGTTTCTGTTTCTATGTTAGTTAAGGATGGATATTCAGTTTATTTTAATGACAATATTGTTATTAGAAAGAATAAACATTTTATCTGTTCTGGTGCATTGGTTGATAATTTGTATGTCATTAATCCTATTTCGCCCATAATACAACTTATGGAAATGAATAATATGTCATCTAACTTAAATAAGAGAAAAGAACCTTCTTGTATGAACCAAACATATCTTTGGCACTAGCGATTGGGGCATATTAACCTAAGAAGGATTCAAAGACTGGTTAAAGATGGACCTTTGAGTTCATTGGAAGTGGAGGCACTACCAGTCTGTGAATTCTGCTTGGAAGATAAAATGACCAAAAGGCCTTTTACGGCCAAGGGGTATAGGGCCAAAGATGCGTTGGAATTAGTTTATTCTGATTTGTGTGGACCTATGACTATCCAAGCTAGAGGTGGCTTTGAATATTTTTTCACATTTATTGACGATTATTCAAGGTATGGATATATTTATCTGATGTGCCGTAAGTCTGAGTGCTTTGAGAAATTCAAAGAGTACAAGGCTGAAACGGAGAAACGTCATGGAAAATGTATCAAGTTATTACGATCAGATCGTGGTGGCGAGTACCTCTTTGGAGAGTTTAGGGATTATTTATCAGAGGCTGGGATTGCATCCCAATTGACTGTACCTGGAACGCCCCAGCAGAATGGTGTAGCCGAAAGAAGGAATAGAACTCTTATGGAGATGGTTAGATCAATGATGAGTTATTCGGATTTTCCAGATTCTTTTTGGGGATATGCCTTAGAGACTGCAGCTTATATTTTGAACTTAGTTCCTTCTAAATCAGTACCTCTTACTCCCACAGAGCTGTGGATTGGCGTAAGCCTAGTCTGAAACATGTTCACATTTGGGGTAGTCCAGCACATGTGCTGAATGGGAAAGCAGATAAGTTGGAATCTCGTACAGAAGTACGCTTGTTTATAGGCTATCCAAGAGGAATGAAAGGAGGTTTATTTTATAGTCCTAAGGATCAGAAGGTCATTGTTAGCACCAATGCCCGATTATTAGAGGAAGACTATGTGATGAACCATAAACCCACAAGTAGAGTTGTTCTAGAAGAACTGAGACGTGAGACACCAAGTACTTTATTACCAACAGTACAAGAGGATGAACCACAAATAACTGCACAACGTTTCACAAATGTTACACCACAACCGATAGTGCCTCGTCGTAGTGGGAGGGTTGTGATACATCCTGATAGATATATATTCTTGGGAGAGTCGTCTGACTTCGTCCCTGAGGAACAAGATTATGATCCCTGTACCTACAATGAAGCACTCCAAGATAAAGATGCAGAGTCTTAGCAAAAAGCGATGACATCTGAAATAGAATCTATGGATTCTAATCACGTCTGGGAGCTTGTAGAACCACCCATTGATGTAAAAGCCATTGGATGCAAGTAGGTCTATAAGAGAAAAAGAGGATCAGATGGTAAGGTTGAAACCTTTAAAGCTCGGCTTATTGCAAAAGGTTTTACTCAAAGAGAGGGTATTGATTATGAGGAAATCTTTTCTCCTGTAGCCATGCTTAAGTCTATCCGGATTCTTTTATCTATTGCAGCTCATCTCGATTATGAGATTTGGCAAATGGATGTCAAGACAGCTTTCCTTAATGGAAGTCTTGAAGAAGACATCTATATGACAACCAGACGGGTTCATTGAAAAGGGCCAGGAGCATCTTGTTTGTAAGCTCAAGAAGTACATTTATGGACTTAAGAAAGCTTCCAGATCTTGGAACATATATTTTGATCAGGTGATAAAATCCTATGGATTTGATCAATGTCAGGATGAATCATGTGTATACAGAAAGTGTGACAGAAATGTGGTGGTGTTCCTAGTACTTTATGTGGATGACATCTTGCTCATTGGAAACAATGTGAAGGTGTTATCTGATGTAAAGGTATGGTTATCCAAACAGTTTGATACGAAGGACTTGGGAGAAGTAGGTCACATCCTTGGGATCAAAGTTCTACGAGATCGCAAAAAAAGGATGTTGGGCTTATCCCAAGCTTCCTATATCGATACTGTACTAACTCATTTTAGTATGCAAAATTCTAAGAAAGATTTCTTACCTTTTAGACATGGAATTGCTCTATCAAAGGAGCAGTATCCGAGGACACCTAAAGAGATAGAGAACATGAAGGCAGTTCCTTATGCTTCAGCAGTAGGAAGCTTAATGTATGCAATGCTATGTACGAGACCAAACATCTGCTTTGCCGTAGGCATGGTCAGCAGATATCAGTCTAACCCAGGACAAGAGTACTAGACTGCCGTAAAGCATATTTTGAAGTACCTGAAAAGGACTAAAGAGTATATGCTAGTTTACCAGGCAGATAGTTTAGTTCCCTTGGGGTATACAGACTCAGATTTTCAGTCAGATAGGGATTCCAGGAAATCTACCTCAGGTTATGTGTTTACTTTGGAAGGTGGAGCCATTGTGTGGAGGAGAATCAAGCAAAAATGTATTGCTGATTCCACCATGGAAGTCGAGTATGTGGCAGCCTCTGAGGCAGCCAAAGAAGCGGTTTTGCTCAGAAACTTTCTGTTGGACTTGGATGTGGTACCTAGTTTGCCTAAGTCTATTACACTTTATTTTGATAATAGTGGTGCAGTTGTAAACTCGAAGGAACCACGATCCCATAAGACTTGCAAACACATTGAGTGCAAGTACTACCTGATACGAGATTTCATAAAGAAAGAAAAAGTTATTGTGATCAAGATAGCATCAGCCGACAACCTAGCTGATCTTTTTACAAAGAGCTTACCAGCTAAGGCTTTTGATAGTCATGTTGAGAGAATGGGAGTCAGATGTGTAGCAGCATGGCTTTAAGTATAAGTGGGAGATTTGTAACAGTATACTGAAAAGCAATGCTTTGAGTATAAGTGGGAGATTGTTAGGATTATATACTAAAAGCATCACTTTTTTAGTAACCATATTTCCTTAAATTTTGAATGAGAATCATATGGGCAAATGTTTGCATATTGTATTTGTTACAAGTATTAATGCAAATATCTGATATTCTATATTATAGATAATGTGGTGTGTGGTGTCACACAGAAGTTCATATTATCAGTTTCCTATGGAGTATATAAATAGTTCACAACCTAGATGGACTTGGACAATCTATTGGAAAGGTTGTAGTTTAATCTGGTATTAGTCTATCTTGACTATAGGTTTACACTAGTACACTTTGTGTGTATTGAACAGGACCACTTGAGGTTGTTCTCTTTGTACTGACTACATAAGAGAACAAACACCTCTGTTATTATGGATGCGTGTGCTCTTAACCCGGATATAATAACGGACATATATATGCAGTGTGCATTATTTTGACTCATAAAAGAGTTAGATTTATTATGGATCAACAACCTCTATTTATTGGGTAATAATATTGTATGTATGATGGGTTGTTGATTATAAATGGAATCCATGTCCCGATATATCGGGTTGATGATGTCCCCTTAAGGAGCTCATAAGGATTGTCATGTAAAACCTACAAGTAGATTATATCCGACATGACAATTAAAGTTGAGCGGTACTACTTAAGGATAAAAGATGTCGAATCAATATAGTTGTCACTAACTTAATTTGATTGACGGAAATACAATATCTTAACATGGGGAGCCAAACGAGCATATAATAAAAGGAGCCCACAAACATAATTTGGGATTAGGGAGGTAGTGCAACAGTAGGTCATTAGTGGACCGAGCTATTGTTAATGGGCCTGGATTGTGTGTTCGGGCTGAACACGGGATATCTAGATCCGTTAGGAGGCGTAACCCTAATTTCTCCTCATGGTCCCTACCGTAGCCTATATATCCTCTATTCTCTGGCCGCCATATTACCGATAAGAAATCTAAAACTTTTTCTAAATTCGTGATTCACGTAAGTTGAGAAAGGAAGGGCTGCCAAGAAGAAGAAAAGGTTGGGAGATCGTCGTCCACACGATGTCCAACTTGAGGAAAGAATACGTACAGAAGATCTTGGGGTCGTCCGCTCGAGATTGCCAGGAATTAGTTGTCTCCTTTCCGCCGCAGGTATAATTCGTGAACCCTAGTTTCCGTCTATGAAGGGTTAGAACACGTATTAGATCGGTTTAACTTTCTATCGATCAATACGCACACCAAAGGAAGGGTCATGGGAATCCCCAGTTCCATCACATAAGTCCATAGTTAAGCCATCGCAAATCGCGTCTCGCCAGATAGAACTTCATAAATGGGAGAAGACACTATACGACATGATTTGTATTTCTTGCCTCTCTTTACTTTGGGAGATACCACCCCATACGTAATTTTTTGCACAAGGCCCGGATGGACCCACAGATCTCACCACGTTCAGTTGTGGGTGGTACCAAGGTTGAGTTACGAGTTGGCGACAGGTTGATGACTTCTATTATTGCCTTGTGGATCGGGACTACGCCGTCTGGGACTTCTGTGGGAGGAAAGTCACCAAATTGAAGAGAGGTCATGTTAGAAAATACGACCTTGTCCTCAGCTTCAAGGTTGATCACTTTGCTGTCGATAAGTTGTTGTATCTTCTTCTTCAGGATGATGTAATCCTTAGTAGAGTGGTGCACGTACTGATGATAAAGACAGTACTTAGGATCGTTGAGTTGGTTCGCCTCCGTAGGACGTCGTGGTGGAGGCAATGTCAGTTTATTACCCTTCGTCAATGTTTGAATATGGTAATAACATCATCTTCGTCAAAGGAGAAAGTCTCCTTCGGTTTGTCAGAGGTGCCCTGAGAATTGGAAGCTCCCTTGGAAGTGTCGACCTTTAAGACTTCTTTCCCTTTACCCCCACGGACAGGGATAGTTTTGTAACACCCAGTTTACCAGATGAGGGTAATTTTGAAATTTTGTAATTATAATTATTATTTATTGATTATTATTTCATATTATGATTTTTGGTGATTTTTAATCATTTTTAAACTATTTAAAATTATGACTTGTGATTTTGACATTTTACTATTGTTTGGTTTTAATTTCGAGAAATTTGTCACCCCCAGTTTTCAGGAACAGGGATATTTTTGTCATTTTATATATTTGAAATATTTTTGAAATTTATTTTATTATTTATGATATTGTTTTGGGATTATTTGAGTCGGGTTCGAATTTCAGCTCAATCCGACTTGAAACGGGGACCCGGGGGTAGTGTTGACTTTAGTGGACCCACACATTAGTTAGCTATGGCCCACATGATAGAAATATTTTAGTTAGAGGTTAGACTAATTATTATGGATAAGGTTAGTGTGATTAGATACTTTAGAATGACTAATTTATCCCCAACCAATTAGCCCTTTCCTAATACTAATAGAATAGGTTAGTGGGGGCATTTTGGACCATACCATAATAGGGCAAATAGCCCCATATGGCCAGCCACTTTGGGAGAGGATAGGCTCAAGTTCATTTCATTATTCTCATCCACACTCTCTCTCTTGTTCTTCCCCAAATTTCTATAGAGCAATCCCTAGCAATTTCTCCACCAAATTCTTCCATTTTGCCACCAAATCTTTTTCTTTCCTTCTCCATTCTAGCCAAGGAGGAAGCTACCCAAGTTTGGGAAGATTCGGAGCTCGTTCGTGTCCTTTTGGAATCTCTACGTGTCGGTATCGCTCCGGGAAGGCATTTCTTCGATTCGATCTACCGGGAGGTATAAATCTCTTCTTCTTTTCATTTTCTCATGCATATAGGTCTATTTTGAACCCATAGGAATAACCCCCATGGTTGTATCTCCATTTCGTGTCCATTTGGAGGTCATAGGAGTGTCCTTTGTGTTGTGATTGTGTCCTAGTAGAAAAAACCCCCTTATTTTGGACACTGGTGTGCATATATATAAATATATATATATTTATTTGTGTGTGTGGTTAGATGGTTAGAGAGTGGATTGATCTTAGTTAGGATAGTTAGAATGAGTTTCATTTGGATACCTATGTTTGTATCCATGTATCTTGGCCGATATGTGTTCTTTTGTCAAATCCGTCATAATTTTTATCCACGTTTTTATTAACCAAAGCAACTTAGAGATGTCATAACTTTTAGCTTAGAACTCCGATTTATCTCCCGTTTTTTTAAAAGAACCATAAGAAAGTTAGCTTTCCAAATATATATTTTATTAAGCCAAATTCTTTCTGTAACTTTCTGTAGAATTATTTCAGTGTCAGCTGTATGAAAGACGAACATGTTTCGGTATTTTCGCGATTTCGGGAGCTTTCGTACACGAAAATGCGATCCGTTTAAAGTTTCGGAAAGCTAACACGAAGAGCTACAACATACTTTAATCCTAGAATTTAATGAATGTCCAATTGGTACAGTATTGGTTTTAAGTAGAAGAGTGAGTATACGATATATGCATTTTGTGTAACCTATGAGCCTATGTAGTATGGATATTAAATGAATATAGAGTATGTAATACATGATATATTAGATGAATAAAATAATATATATATGATATATATTCTCTTTACATTAATTTATATATATGGTTGAATGCAAGCATGTAGGAATGCTATTAATATAATGCATATAAGCAATGCATGAATGAAAGAATGATATACAATGTAAGCATGAAAGTATATAATGAATGCTAGATATGAATGCAAGATATATATGTAATGATAGATATGAATGCATAATGTATAAATATTGTAATACAATATATAATGATAACATGTATGGTAATGTAGAGTATATGATGCAAGCATAAATGAATGGAGGAAATACATGTATATAGGTAATATAGAATGTAATATATGAAAGGAATGAATGATAATATATAACATGATATGTAAGGTAATGCAAGGTATGAAATATATGATGTGTGTATGTTTGTATGTCTCTATGATAATGTATGAAATGATATGAATATACAATGTATGCATATGTATAAAACATGTAGGTAATGCATAGATGCATGAATGAAATGAATGTTTGCAATATGTTAATATAAATTCAAGTATCTAATATGCATGAATGTAAGTATAATATAATACAAGTATACATGTATGTATCATGAAAATGTAATATACATGATATGTATGTATGCATGTATACAAGGTAAGTATGTATGTATGTATTTCTATAAACTGAGTTAATCTATAATCTTTTACACACGTGCATTCATACACCCTTTGACATCATGTATCCCATGTCACATACACCTACCTATCAATAAATTATAGAACATTAACACATATCCTTTCACACACATGACAAACACACACATACTCACTTACTCTTTTACCTCTCTTTCTATATATATATATATATATATATATTTATATATATATATATATATATATATATATATATATATATATATATAAAATATATATATATATATATATATATATATATATATATATATATATATGTGCCTATATATATAGCTTTCCTATATATATCTATGTATATGAATATGTAAATGTGAATAATATATATACATTATATGACTAAGTTTGTGTGCCTTGTTAGCTTATGGTTTAGTCTTGTGCTTGGTTTAGCAAGTGACTTAGGCTATGAGTTAGTAGCTATCTCGGATACTTGATTTGCATATACTTAGTTTGTTTAGACCTAGAATAACTTGTTTGACCTAATTTAGACTTATTAGACCTAGTTTGACCATAGTTGACCTAGGTTTGACTTTCAGGGTTGACCAAGTTGACCAAGAGTTGACTTTGGTCTAGATTGACCTAGAATCATGTAGAATGCATAGTAGAACTTCATATTGTCATTTTGGACTTGTTGTGACTTGTGCTGTTCTGATTAGGAGCCAGACACCTCTCATCGGACAGTATATTTACTTTGGACATTCAGACATCAGACGAGTACATTCTCTGATAGTTCTTTCATTTACTTGTCAATTACTGTACTTCAATTCTAGTTAGTTTTATGTGATTCTTATAACACGTATGGATTTTTTGGATTCATGTATGTGACACACATACCATATTATCTGGCCTTTATTTCTGGAATCAATACTGGCATCACCTTCTGGAATCACTACTGGAACCACCTACTGGAATCACTCTGGAATCTTTTGCTGGTATCATTATGTTTGGCTGGACTCATCTCGATTCTCATATCGTTTTCTGGATTCACTTGTACTTGTGGGCGGGGAAATATTGGAGTAGACATATGAACATTCCCAAATACTGGAACCACTCCCTTAGAATTATACTGGAACGATAGCCATCCCACACTTGGCCGAGTGTGTGATGTGCCGTATTACCTGCAGCCGTTCACATGTCGATCCCGATATTTTAAAACACACTGTTAGAGTATAGGCTGGACTCACCCTGGAACCTTTGATCACTAACTGGACTCACCTTACACCGGACTTATCTTGTACTGGAACCACCTGGTATCAGATTCATGTTGTCTGGATTTACTTGGGTTTTGCACTTGTTTACATTTACATTCTGGACTTATTATGTTACTTTAGTTCAGCTAGATTTATTTTATAGTCTTCATTGCCATCATTCTTCTCTTGTTTTAGTTCTTACTTTCCTTGTATCTTATCTGTACTCCATACCATCACCTGTATATAAACTGCCATATTCATCAATAAAACTGTCTATAACTGCTTTATAGTTCTCTGTCATTTACTTGGGATTTCTTGATGAGTTGTACTCGTTCCTGTCCTGACTGGACATGTTAAAATTTTACAGAGGATGATAAGGAACCCTGCACCCCCTTACTTGAAGCTTGCTTAGTTGACACTCGCGACCTGGACCCCTGGGGAGGTTCAGGCAGCTGCTCAGGATGATACCTTGTATAGTGTAGATAGCTTAGACTGTTCTTCTTTTCATGTTTAGCTGTTGCCTTTATTTTCTAGAGTTGTATATTTTAGTGATGTTGGGACCTTGTTATTTCATTCTACTGTACCTCAGTTGAGGATTCTCTTATCTATTTTATCGTGCCATATTCTATCTCTAGATTATGATTGAGTAGTACCTCTGTATTGGCCTCCTTATGGAGAGTACTCATATTATGTTAGTTATAGTTCATGACCTAGAACAACATTCTACCGTCGACACTGCGGCGTAGACTGGGCGTTGTTACGCTCTCGTGCCCTTACTCTAAGGTACGGGTCGTGACACATTTTTAGTGGTGGCCCATGTAGGTCGAGTTTATGTAGTGGTATTCGAACTAGAGTATCACTACAGCCTGCAGTAGGATTAGGATGTTTTTGGAGGTACTCAATCACATTAGGAAAAACTCTTAATCTGATTTCTTTTGTCTAAAATTGTTGTTTATTGACTTCCCTTAAATATAAATTGTTCTCCTTTGAATTTTCGCTTCATTCTCAAAAATTGCTTCTTGTTTTGATCTGTCTTCATGATGGTTATGAAGACACGATCTCATCACTTCGGTTCGGAGGATACTATGGAGAGGCTGGCCACCTCTCGTCCTGTTCATCAGGGCCTCGAGACCGCAGCTTCTGTTGTGCCGACTCAGGTTGGCGTTTCTGCTACATTGGAGGTGCACCTCCGTCAGTATAGAGACTTTTCCCTTCGTTTCCGGTTTCTCTCAGCACCAGCGATTCATGCAGCATCAGCAGCAGAGATTTGTGCAGTATCAGCATCATGCTGGAGAAAACCAGCAGGGCGAGTTATCGTCAGGACAGTCGAGGATGCACAGACCGTAGGAGATCTTGCTGCAAGTTCCGTTCTTCTCAATTCCATTCCCGTAATTGTCTTTTATAATAACATTGAAATCCGATTCCATCTGTTCCTTGTTGATTGATTAATTTTGTCATGTTACTCTTTTGTTGTGTTTGTTTTTCTTCTGAGAAAATCATATGGGCTAGGTCGCCTAAATCATAGGATCTAGAATCCTCGATAGTCGTGTTAGTTGGCATAGTGAGGACATGTAGTCAGATTTTGGATGTATTCTCAGGTATGGGAATTTAAGGTTTTCGCCGTCGCATGCGGCAGTGCAAAAATTTTAAATACCATGAACCTAGAGGTACGTACCTTAGTCAAGGACTCTGTGATTACCATAGCCTTGTACACGAGCATGATGAAGACTCTGGACAACATGATTTTGGACAGACGCATATGATTAACAGATTGTATCTTGAGAAGGTTTAAACATCATACCCTTTTGATTGTTATAAATGACTTAGGAGTAGGGATATTTAGTTTTGTAGAGCTTATTCATAGGTAGTTCCTTCGTAGTATAATAGTATGATGACTTGTAGAGTGTCTGTACCCTAGAGGTGATAGTTAGCATTGGTGTTAGAATAGTAACCCATTGCAGATAATTCTCCTGTTATCTATAATACCAACCAGTTATACAGAGGATGTTAGTATGCCGTACAGCCTTGATGATTATTACTACTTTCCCTTATCTTTTCCAGTGAGGCACCCATGACCAGAGCCTGCCTTTGAGTATAGTTATAGTTTTACCTAAGACCGAGAGGTCTATTTGCATAGATAGATTGCAGATGATGTTGGCATATGGGATATAGGTTAGTTGGTATCTATAGGCCATTGTTGTATAGGGTTATAAACATGTTGTTTAGCCTATACTTGGTTTAGTTTTCCATTTTAGTTAAGTTCTCTTCGTGTTGAGTTCCTTTGTGTTGATCACCTTTATAGGCAGTGTGCAGACCCTTCACTAGATACCATGTCCCCTTGATTCAGACCATTCATCCTTAGCCTAGTTCTAAGCATTGTTTCAGACCCTTATAAGTTTAGTCTGCCTTAACCCTTGGTTGATCAGTCATGTATATATATATAGATGATATACTTAGGATATATGTGATGGGTTGTTGTTCTTGAGCATATATATATATATATATGTGGTATTTGGTATTCATGTGCTTAGCTTTAGGTATTTAGTTATAGGTGACTTGATAGGATTGGGAAGTTAAGAGCTAGTCTATTATAGAGCTTCTCTTTTGCTAAATTCTAGTTGCCAACACCTAGATAGCTAGCATAGGTAAAACCCTAAGAAGTTGACCAGTTGATGACCAAGTACTTGGATGTTGAGAAATTGACTAGTGATTGACCCTTGACTATGTTTGACATAGAAGGGGGTGCGATCATCTTAATTTCGAGGCAAAATTTTTATAAGGTGGGTAGGATTGTAACACCCAGTTTTTCAGATGAGGGTAATTTTGAAATTTTGTAATTATAATTATTATTTATTGATTATTATTTCATATTATGATTTTTGGTGATTTCTAATCATTTTTAAACTATTTAAAATTATGACTTGTGATTTTGATATTTTACTATTGTTTGGTTTTAATTTCGAGGAATTTGTCACCCCAAGTTTTCTGGAACAGGGATATTTTTGTCATTTTATATTTTTAAAATATTTTTGAAATTTATTTTATTATTTATGATATTGTTTTGAGATTATTTGAGTCGGGTTCGAATTTCAGCTCAATTCGACTTGAAACGGGGACCCGGGGTTAGTGTTGACTTTAGTAGACCCACACATTAGTTAGCCATGGCCCACATGGTAGAAATATTTTAGTTAGAGGTTAGACTAATTATTATGGATAAGGTTAGTGTGATTAGAGACTTTAGAATGACTAATTTAGCCCCAACCAATTAGCCCTTTCCTAATACTAATAGAATAGGTTAGTGGGGGCATTTTGGACCTTACCATAATAGGACAAATAGTCCCATATGGCCAGCCACTTTGGGGGAGGATAGGCTCAAGTTCATTTCATTATTCTCATCCACACTCTCTCTCTTGTTCTTCCCCAAATTTCTAGAGAGCAATTCCTAGCAATTTCTCCACCAAATCCTTCCATTTCGCCACCAAATCTTCTTCTTTCCTTCTCCATTATAGCCAAGGAGGAATCTACCAAAGTTTGGAAGGATTCAGAGCTCGTTCGTGTCCTTTTGGAATCTCTACGTGTCGGTGTCGCTCCGGGAAGGCTTTTCTTCGATTCGATCTACCGGGAGGTATAAATCCCTTCTCCTTTTCATTTCCTCATGCATATAGGTCTATTTTGAACCCATAGGAATGACCCCCATGGTTGTATCTCCATTTCGTGTCCATTTGGAGGTCATAGGAGTGTCCTTTGTGTTGTGATTGTGTCCTAGTGGAAAAAAAAAACCCTATTTTGGACACTTGTGTGCATATATATATATATATATATTTATTTGTGTGTGTGGTTAGATGGTTAGAGAGTGGATTGATCTTAGTTAGGATGGTTAGAATGAGTTTCATTTGGATACCTATGTTTGTATCCAAGTATCTTGGCCTATATGTGTTCTTTTGTCAAATCCGTCATAATTTTTATCCACGTTTTTATTAATCAAAGCAACTTAGAAATGTCATAACTTTTAGCTTAGAACTCCGATTTATCTCCCGTTTTTTTTAAAAGAACCGTATCGAAGTTACCTTTCCAAATATATATTTTAATAAGCCAAATTCTTTATGTAACTTTCTATAGAATTATTTCAGTGTCAGCTATATGAAAGACGAACGTGTTTCGGTATTTTCGCGATTTTGGGAGCTTCCGGACACAAAAATACGATCCATTTAAAGTTTCGGAAAGCTAACACGAAGAGCTACAACATACTTTAATCCTAGAATTTAATGAATGTCCAATTAGTACAGTATTGGTTTTAAGTAGAAGAGTGAGTATACGATATATGCATTTTGTGCAACCTATGAGCCTATGTAGTATGGATATTAAATGAATATAGAGTAGGTAATGCATGATATGTTAGATGAATAAAATGACATATATATGATATATATTCTCTTTACATTAATTTATATATATGGTTGAATGCAAGCATGTAGGAATGCTATTAATATATTGCATATAAGCAGTGTATTAATGAAAGAATGATATACAATGTATGCATAAAAGTATATAATGAATGCTAGATATGAATGCAAGATATAAATGTAATGATAGATATGAATACATAATATATAAATATTGTAATGCAATATATAATGATAACATGTATGGTAATATAGAGTATATGATGCAAGCATAAATGAATGGAGGAAATACATGTATATAGGTAATATAGAATGTAATATATGAAAGGAATGAATGATAATATATAACATGATATGTAAGGTAATGCAAGGTATGAAATATATGATGTGTGTATGTTTGTATGTCTCTATGTTAATGTATGAAATGATATGAATATATAATGTATGCATATGTATAAAACATGTAGGTAATGCATAGATACATGAATGAAATGAATGTTTGCAATATGTTAATATAAATACAAGTATCTATTATGCATGAATGTAAGTATAATATAATACAAGTATACATGTATGTATCATGTAAATGTAATATACATGATATGTATGTATGCATGTATACAAGGTAAGTATATATGTATGTATTTCTATAAACTGAGTTAACCTATAATCTTTTACACACATACATTCATACATCCTTTGACATCATGTATCCCATGTCACATACACCTACCTATCACTAAATTTTAGAACATTAACACATATCCTTTCACACACATGCCAAACACACACATACTCACTTACTCTTTTACCTCTCTTTCTCTCTCTCTCTCTATATATATATATATATATATATATATATATATATATATATATATATATATATATATATATATATATAAATATATATATATATATATATGTATGTGCCTATATATATAGCTTTCCTATATATATCTATGTATATAAATATGTGAATGTGAATAATATATATACATTATATGACTAAGTTTGTGTGCCTTGTTAGCTTATGGTTTAGTTTTGTGCTTGGTTTAGCAAGTGACTTACGCTATGAGTTAGTAGCTATCTCGGGTACTTGATTTGTATATACTTAGTTTGTTTAAACCTAGAATAACTTGTTTGACCTAATTTAGACTTGTTAGACCTAGTTTGACCATAGTTGACCTAGGTTTGACTTTCAGGGTTGACCAAGTTGACCAAGAGTTGACTTTGGTCTAGATTGACCTAGAATCATGTAGAATGCATAGTAGAACTTCATATTGTTATTTTGGACTTGTTGTGACTTGTGTTGTTCTGATTAGGAGCCAGACACCTCTCATCGGACAGTATACTTACTTTGGACATTCAGACATCAGGCGAGTACATTCTCTGATAGTTCTTTCATTTACTTGTCAATTACTGTACTTCAGTTCTAGTTAGTTTTATGTGATTCTTATAACACGTATGGATATTTCTGGATTCATGTATGCGACACACATACCATATTATCTGGCCTCTATTTCTGGAATCAATACTGGCATCACCTTCTGGAATCACTACTGGAACCACCTACTGGAATCACTCTGGAATCTTTTGCTGGTATCATTATGTTTGGCTGGACTCATCTCGATTCTCGTGTCATTTTCTGGATTCACTTATACTTATGGGCGAGAAAATATTGGAGTAGACATGTGAACATTCCCAAATACTTGAACCACTCCCTTGGAATTATACTGGAACGATAGCCATCCCACACTTGGCCGAGTGTGTGATGTGCCGTATTACCTACAGCCGTTCACATGTCGATCCCGATATTTAAAACACACTGTTAGAGTATAGGCTGGACTCACCCTGGAACCTTTGATCACCAACGGGACTCACCTTATATCGGACTCATCTTGTACTGGAACCACTTGGTATCAGATTCATGTTGTCTGGATTTACTTGGGTTTTGCACTTATTTATATTTACATTCTGGACTTATTATGTTACTTTATTTCAGCTAGATTTATTTTACAGTCGTCATTGCCATCATTCTTCTCTTGTTTTAGTTCTTACTTTCCTTGTATCTTATCTGTACACCATACCATCACATGTATATAAACTGCCATATTCATCAATACAACTGTCTATAACTGCTTTATAGTTCTCTGTCATTTACTTGGGATTTCTTGATGAGTTGTACTCGTTCCTGTCCTGACTGGACCTGTTGAAATTTTTACAAAAGATGATGAGGAACCTTGCACCCCTTACTTGGAGCTTGCTTAGTTGACACTCGCGACCTGGACCCCTGGGGAGGTTCAGGCAGTTGCTCAGGATGATACCTTGTATAGTGTAGATAGCTTAGACTGTTCTTCTTTTCATGTTTAGCTGTTGCCTTTATTTTCTAGAGTTGTATATTTTAGTGATGTTGGGACCTGTTATTTCATTCTGTTGTACCTCGGTTGAGGATTCTCTTATCTATTTTATCGTGCCATATTCTATCTCTAGATTGTGATTGAGTTGTACCTCTGTGTTGGCCTCCTTATGGAGAGTACTCATATTATGTTAGTTATAGTTCATGACCTAGAACATCGTTCTACCGCCGACACTGCGGCGTAGGCTGGGCGTTCTTATGCTCTCGTGCCCTTACTCTAGGGTGCGGGTCGTGACAAGTTTGAGGGTGCTTGCCTTTGTCTTCAAATTTAGGTTTTTTTAACCCCAGTAATTCCAGATTAGGGACGTCATTTTTAGCAGCATCAGCGGCCCCAATGAAGGTGGGCCATGTAGCATACATATGTATACCCAGACAAAACTTCACTGTTGGAAGGAAGTTAAGTCGACAAGTATCCATAAGTTCTGAGTCTGGTATACCGAAGGGCATCTTCAATGCTAGTCGCCTAAAGCATTCGATGAAAGCAATGACAGACTCAGCCCTCCTTCGCTTGGTCTCGATGAGGGTGGACATGCTAACTTGCATGCCACTCTCATAAAACCTGTTGAGGAATAACCTCTCCAAGTCTTTAAAAGAATTGATACAACCGTCAGGCAGACTGCAGAACCATTCAAAAGCTACCTCATGCAAGGTGCTAATAAACAACTTTGACAAGAATGAATCGTCCCTGGATAAGTGTAGAGTCTGCGTGTTGAAGTATGTCACGTGTTGACGAAGAAAAGTCATCCCGTCAAATGAATTTAGCGTCAGTGGCTTGTAGTTAGGAGGGCAAGTAGCATTCTCCTATTCAAGAGGATAGGGTTGAGATGTCCCCATCTTCTGAAGCTCGTCTTTGTGTGAGATGGTGTCGAGACGGGCAACAAGAGAATCAATTGCATCATATTGATTGAGCAGGTGTGGAGAAACGGCTGTTGTACGATTGTCAGACATTGTTGGTAAAGGACTACCCCAGTATTTACAAGATTTGGAGGAGGTGCAACGGAATGATACTCTATAGTGAAGAGGGGTTGTTGCTATGAGCCGAACTAACGTTTGTCGATTTGTTGAGGTGGAGGAACAGCCCCAACAGCTTGGGTCGCCATGATACTGGTAAGCATATCAGTGATCTTGGCAAATGCTATTTCAAGACCCTCTAGCCGTTTGTTGGCCTGATCACTGGCTTCTTTAAGTCTCTCTCCATCCGCCATGTATGTAGATAATATGTAAGGATGAATAGAGGAAACAGTACAATTGGTGCTGATACTGTTTGTCTCGGAGTTGAAAAGTCCTTCGTCTTCAGGCATGGGAGGTAGATAGTCGCCATCAGACTCGGAGAGATCATCGTCATCTGGAAGGCTACCCCTGGTGTAAAGGTCATATGCTTCAGACTCTGAAGGAATACTACCCCCAGCTGAAGGATCATCACCTCCAGCTTGGGAGTCCTCATCATCTATACAGAATCCCGTCCTCGGCTGAGTACCTATATAGACTTTTTCAGATGTGACAGCCTGCTGGCTATCTATTGGCAGACTTCTTCTTCTTCTTCTTCTGTTCGCAAAACTGAGAGAAAAAGTTGGGTTCGTGCTCCACCTTCTTTGATTGGGGCTCTCGTAAGGGGGACCCCATGACGCCATGTTAGATGAAACACACAGCAGCTTTTTATCCTCAGAGCAATACAGTCATCAAAACACGGATTGCATCTGAGACACTCTCGTTGCTTTGGAGCAGCAACAGTTGATGACAATACTGGTGCACAGATGTACGCCATGAATTAATGTATCCTCCCTCGCTTTACGCTTATGATTTATCATGTCGCATAAGTCAGCGGAAGGGAGTTTTGCCTTAAAACCCATGTCACATGCATCGCCGAGCTTTACATATGGGTTTGTAAGGAGAGTTGGTACATCCGGACTTAGTTCACGTGTAGGGGCAATCCCCACACCTAAGTTCTGTGATGACCTTGATGACAGCCTCGTGCTATACGCATTAGGGCCTGTCTTTTTGCTGTGGGCGCATAGACCCTGGAGTCTGCCTTTGAGCACATGCTTCCCAGAAGTCTTGGCAGTATGCCTAAGCTTCCTCGATGTGGGCGCATAGTATGGTTCAGTAGAGCTTGGGCGCATGACCCTGGATGCATAATCTGTCGAAGACAGAAGTCATCTTGCCAGAGTTATGCGCCCACACACCCTCTTAGGCGCATGCTTGGTGAAGCAGCACTATTTTCTTCCAGCTTCGCCTCCTTCGTTTGTGAGCCTCGCTGAGTTTGCCCAGAGTGTCGAACATTTCGATTCTTGGCATCGTAGTATTTTTCTTTGCCAAGTCTCGAGCATTGAACACTCTGTTATTGGTTGCACAAGAAAGAATTCGCTGGACTAGTAGAGCCGGGAACGGTATGGACCTTCTTCATTTGTGGAGCTTCTGTGGTAGAGCCATGCACCCTCATGACAGAGTCTTTCGATTGCATATCTTCTATGACACTGGCAGGATATGTACCGCGAGCCTTCGGAAGCCAAGTCTTGAGAGACTGGTTTGGCTTCGCTTATTTTGAGGGAGTAGACCCGTCCCTCGAAAGCATCTCTTCGAACGCCTGTTGATCGAATTTTACGATCAATATCTTCTGAGTGTGCCCCACTTTGTCGGTATCAGATTGCATCACCACCTTCTCGTCAGAGAAAAGGGTAGTCCCCAGCAGAGTCGCCATTTTTATAGACACACAAAAAAAGAAGAAAAAATGTTGTCTTTTCTTATTGGCGCAAGACACCACAAATCAAGTGTGCCTAAGGTGTAGGCGCATGCAGACTGCGTGATCGTGGGTTGATCATGGTGTTAACGTGGCTGCATGCTTCGGTGCACGACTGCTCGTGGAGACTGACGTGGCCGTATGCTTCGGTACACGATTGATCGTGGTTTTGACCGAGTCGGGGGCTGTTTTAACTTAGGCGCATAGCCTGAAACAGGGCTATGTGTCCCCCTCTGGAGGAGCCTAAAGTGGGCGCATGGGCGCACAGCTCACACTGGTGACTTGGGCGTATATGGCATCACTGGTGACTTGGGCGCATATTCAGGCTATGCACCCCCCTCTGGAGGAGCCTAAAGTGGGCGCATGGGCGCATAGCTCGCACTGGTGACTTGGGCGCATATGACTTCTCTGGTGACTTGGGCGCATATGACTTTTCTGGCTTGGGCACATATGACTACTTGGACGCGGTTGTTAAGTCTGCTAAAATTTTCATGCTTCTATAATATTACCTATGAGGGAATTTTTATTATTGTACAAAATATTCACAGCAAATGGGCAAGTAAAGAAGCAAAAGAAAAAGTGTTCATTCATGAAAAAGAAAAGTTTGTCTTTCTTCACTACAAAAGCCAAAATGTGAGGAACAGGAAGACGAAAGGCATGAGCATTGCGACGATCGATGCATGAGTTCTTCTGCCCAACCAACTTTTTGGCTCGACGCTCTGCCTCTTATCGTCGGGTTGCCTCATCTTCGAGCTGGAAAAGGTTCTGTCATGCAAGGTCTAGTTCTGTCTGTTGAATGCCAATGCTTTCCCTCGTCCGAGCTAGGGTCTCGGATCGTTGGCGAAGGACCTCCTGCTGGTCTCTTGACTTTCCAGCTCACTCTCGACGAAGGCCAACACCTCTTCCAACTACCGAGTCCAGTCCTAGAGGGTCTCACACTGTTCCTCCATGATTGTTCGATGGTAGACTTGAACTTCTTCGACATCATTTGCCTCTACAATCTCTGGAAAAGTTCAACGGCCATCTTATCTAATTTTACATCCGCCAGAGATGAAAGACTGTGCTCAAGACCTTGAAGTTCTAAAACTGTGGCTTCTATTCCGTCAGAAGGGCCTCTATCACATCCGTTTTCGCCTCATATCCTTGATATTCGTGTAATACCACTAGCTTAGCTTTTTCTGCAGACCGAGCCCGCCTAAGCATTTGGTTTTGCTGTAAGGCACCCTCTATACCGCACTTTAAAGCATGGCGAATGGTGCCTAGGATAAGGTTGGCATAATAAGTATTGTTAGCCATATCCATTTGGGTCATCAGAGATGCCACGATGAAAGCTCCCGAAGCAGCAACAACAACTAATACATGACTAGGTATTGCAACCTGGGCAGGTGGTGCTATGACTGGCTCTTCAATGTGCTCCCTTGTCGACTTTTCAACAATTTTTGCAGTTGACGTCTGAGGAGCCTCATGGATTGGCTCTGGAACGGTGTCCGTAACTGACCCTTCAACAGTCATCTCGATTGTCCCCTTAGTAGTCTCCTTAATCGATTCTTGAGAAGTCAGTTCATTAGTCTTGCTCGCGGAGCGGCATACCAAAAAAAGACATAAACATGTGCAACCATCCAACCAGAGAGCCTTAGAAGCATGACAGCAGGAGTCTGGTTGCTTCTATGTAGAGCTCACTGGCTGGATTCTGTAATTCTAAAAGAAGATTGAGTGCGGGGTCAGCACCCAGGCCCGCTGGAGTTGCCGTATTTAAGCTCTCCAGGTGGCGAGCTACGTCCAAACTGGTGTGTGATGGCGGAACGGATAAGTTATGTAACTGAAAGTAATGATCGATCAAGCGAGAAGCCTTGTTAAGCAAGAGCTCATGGCTATCGCCTGGATCCGGTTTGAGCCTTTCTAATCCATCGAAATAATTCATAAGGGCTGTATCGACAGGCTCAATTTGCCTGTTCGTCGGCCTACGAAAAAACCACGCGAAAAATTCTTTCATTTGACATTTGAAAGAATTGCTCTCCCCTCCACCAACTCTCTAGTAGCTGACTCGTTAGTAGTCTTTTCGATCAGCTCGATAGTGATTGCATCAACAGAATCCTTAAGAGCTGGCTTGTCGACAGTCTTCTCGACAGATTCTTCAATAATTTTCTCGGCCGAGCTGTCAATGGGCTCCTCAGCAGTCTCCTCGTTCGCCATCTCAGCGGCTACAACGACCGGCTCCTCAGCGACCAACTCATCAACAGTCTTTTCGATCTGCTTTTTTGTCTCTCCCTTGACCATGTCGCCCAACTCTTTAATAGCCTCATTGGTCATTTTCAGCATGACATTATCGACTAAATGCTCGATGGTCATCTCGACCGACTCTTCAATAGCTCGGACGACTAACTCTTCGACAGCCTCTGTCATCAACCTTTCTATTGTCTCTTCGACCAGTCTTTGGGGCGAATCCTTGATGCTTGCCAAAGGAAATTCCTCGGCCGCGTGATCCTCCTCACCTCCTGGCTCATCTAGAATATCTAAGCCCTTTTTTCATTACAAGGAGGAGGTACAATTGAGGGATCTTGAGCAATACCTTCAGTAACCTCAGCTGTTTGGCCAGCCATGGGTACAGATTCTGGAGTCATGCCTTTGGCTACCGCCAGACCAATTTCTGGTATCTCCACGGGCTCGTCTGCAGTCGGCTCCATGAGAATTTCTCACTCAGGCGATGCCACTGTCTCTGAAAAGTCTTGAGTCTTATGGTCAAATAAAAAAGGAGGAGGGGCGTCTTTAGGATCAACAGCTTCAGCAGCGGTAGCCGCCCCCCGGTCCGTGCAACCATAGGTGCCCATACAACTGAAGGACCTTCAGCAGGCAAAGAGATGGTAGATCTAGATGTCGGACGCAGTGGCTCTTTCTGAGACACTTTCGGGGCAGATTCCTCAGGAAGCTCCCAGAGTATCTCCGACCATATAGACTTTGTCTTCTTCTTTTGCACTTGTACAGGCAAAACAGTGATATGCGGAAAGTCTGGGATAAGAACCTGAAGAAAAAAGACTTAAGAGTACCTGTGAAGGAGGTTTAACAGGCAGAGCGCTCTTTTCCGGTAAAGACTGTCGGAAGGGTCCGTACCGCCTGGGTATATCCTTTTTGGTTCTCTTAATAGGAGGAGAAATCGTCCCCGGAGGAGCCCGATGTTTCAACGAGTTACTCAGGGGCGCTTCCTCCTCTCTTCCCTCCCAGGATGAACTCGAACCGTTCGAGGATCTATCATCCGACGATGCGAGCTCTCAAAGGCACGCATGGGCCGACTTAGGTGCAACCAATTTTGTCCCCTCAATCAGACTCCGTTCTCGATCATAGTCCGATGAGGAGTTGTTAGCAATGCTGTGAAACTTCATGACAGAGTACAAGATACGAGTTTCTTCGTGTATCGTGGGGATCGTGAATCTCGTTCCAGTGCACCCAACATTGTAATAGCCCCATGCTCGAGCGTCGTCTAGCAGACTTCCCTCATAACCAAGGCAAGAGCTTGGATTGTCCATCGTCGTCTGGCTATATCTAAATTATTGTGCAAACCAACTCGACAAATAGGGTTCCAGATACACCCTGTTCTGATTTCGATACACTATGTGTGAAGGGCGGATGGACTATAGCCAATAGAAGGCATCGAGAGTCAGATCATTATCCACTTTACCTTGATCTATTAACACGTCGTCTGCAAGGTAACCCTTATATGAAGGAAAAACCTTATTGAAATCATAGCCGTCCAAGCGGCCTAACATCCACCTACAGATGGGGACGCCTTGGTGGAGCCATTTTGCCCAATGATAGTTACGCAGCGTCGCATCCCCTTCCTCATAACAATCAAGGGTGTTGGGGACTATCAAACAGGGGCGGTGTAATGCCAAGCAGGCCATCAAATAATGATAAGGGAGCTCAACCCGAGGGAATTCATCGTCTCCTCTATGATACTCTTTTATCTTCCTCGAGAGTTCCCGCCATAGCCGGGAGCAAAGCGAGCGATGGTTTAAAGGCCAGTTTCATAGCTGGCAGAATGAGTTCCCGATTCATCCGCCCCATGAATCCAGAGCCTCGAGGAACTACGATTTTCCACAACCATATCATCAGAAAAGCAGCCAGCACTACTTTTAGGCTCAGAGAAGTCATGTTTTGACAAAAGTAGTTGTGAACAGTAGAGGTGGTTTTCCCTCTGCATAAATTGAGATAGCGGATGCCCCCGCTTTGTCCATCAGAGCTTCTACCTCATCAGCAGTATATGCCCTACGCATGGTAAAGTGGACTGTCCCCGGCTCCGACGGGTGTTTTTCGAAGATATAGTCCTACAAAGCTTTAATGTGGGGATGTGTCTTCCTTGAGTCATGGCGTACGCACACTTGATGATGGTAAAGTAGTTCTTTGTATACTGCCATCATTTCAGGATATTTGTTCTCCAGTACCAAAACTCCTCTTTGTTAGGAGTATATTCTTCGTACGGTTCTTCGACCCAGGGCAGCTTCGAGATGGCATACATCTCATGAAGGGCCAGCCCCATCTATCTGTATGGATTATAGAAGGTCCCGGTGTGATGATTATATATCTCTAGCAAAGCCGCAAACAAGGGCTGGCTGATATCTATACCATGTTCAGTAGCCCTGATAGCAAGACGTAAGCCCGTACCTTGTAGATCTTCCTTGAATCTATCCAATATCTACTGGGTTAGTTCACACCATTTAGTCCTATGATGGATCCATCCTTCGACCCGGAAGGCTCTTTGTGGCTATGTGCATCCCGTCGCCAGAAGCCGATTGGCAAAAAGAGAAGCCCGAAACGGATGTACATCCGTAGTAAAATCACTTAGTAGACGACCAGGATGCAACACGTGCAAACTGTATGAAGGACCATCGCACGCATTCTTAAAAGTATTCCTTTTCTTAGAATGCCTATCCACCCAGAAATGGCCTGTCATTAAACCCCTTTGCTCCTGGGTCTGTTCCCCCTTCGTATGACGTTTCTCGGCGAAGCAGAAGAAAACTGAGAGTGGAAGGTAACGGTTGATTGATGGAACATACAAAGAGAGACCGTAAGTTTCGAAGTACCAATTCTCGTTTATCTCCAAGAGATCGGTCTCTTGCACAATCAGCTTATCACCAAAAAGGAACCGAGGTTTTAGCATCTCGACGACATCGGAAAGGAGAGACAACTTGCATCGATCCATCATACGACGGAAGTATACAGGATGTTGATCTCGTATCATAGCCAGTCGCTCTTTCGATTGATGTTGGGCGATCAACTTCTTGGCAGGATTAACAAGCACCTCATCGACATTTATGCCTAGGGCGCAGACCGCTAAATAAAAAAGGATATACCCAAAAAGAGGCATGGACACGAAAACTGTACATGAACAAAATGTGTCAGGAAAACACAAGTATTTTCTACAAAAATGCACAGGCACTGCCTAGTGGCACTGCGCCTTAATGAAAAAACATCCGCAGTCACTTCACAAGCATCCGCACAGTTACTACAAAAATTATACTGCGTATCGATAAGCGAGCGTCCGTACAGGCTATCCATAAATTGTACTACATGTAGACGCTGCTAGTGACTCTGTGCATTAGCAGACATCCTGGGACATCTTATAGTCGTTAAAGTAACGACTATGCACATCATTTGATAGAGTTTAGCACATCTTTGGGATAGCAATCCGACTAATGGCACCCAAGCGCATCAGTGGAAAGAGCCTTAGTACATCTTCGAGACGCTACTCGAAAAAGTGAACGCTCATGTACATCAGCAAACCAGGGTATCGATGTTAATTGGACACCTACATGCAACAGGCGGCCGCAGGTCTCCGTACACTTCAGCGCCAATGACCGAAGAGTTATCGACGCCGATAGCCTCCGCGGCTGGCTGCTTTCCTCTGGCCTGTCTCATGCTCATGGCTGCCCCTCTGGCCTGTCTCGTGTTCGCTGTAGCCCCTCCGGGAAGATTTGGTGCTGTTGATTTCTTGAGAGCCATGGCAAGAAAATTAGGGTTTGGAGGAAGAAGAAGACTCTGGAAAGAAAAGCTTCTTCGAAAAGAGAACACGAACGACAGAAAGGTTCTCCCTCTCCGAGCAAAACCCTATTTATAGAGTAAAGCCACGTTAGAAGATGAAGATAAAACTCTTCGTATTCGATGAAACTCTTCGAACATCGTGGGAGATCATAATGGCTTTTAAAGTCCTAAAAATGAGGAGTTATCATTACTTTTTTTGAAACGACAGCTCGAAAGTATTTAATGCTTACGACTAAACATGATGCCAGCTTGTCAGCGACCAGCTATGCATTCTCGATCACATGTGTCATTTTATGGTTCCGTTTAAAGTGTTTAAAACTTGTTCATGTTTGAAAACTTTGAAGGGGGTCTTCTAGAAGCATGAAAATAACGTAGCAGTGACATAAGCGCAGAAGCCGTCAGATACGCAGGAAATATATAAATTTCTGTGCATTTCAAAACTCGTGCTATAAAAAGATAGTACATAAAGAAATGTTCTTTACTAAAATCATGTTTACAAGAGATCTATTATACATTCTTCATGGTTACATATAAAGACTAAAGACCAAAGCACAAACTACAATATGCACGATCTTCAGAAATGCACAGTCTTCAGCAGCGCAGACCCCAAAAGCACAACAATGTTAGAGCGAATCACTTCATTATCAGAGCGAATCACTTCCTGGTCAGAGCGAGCCACTTTCTAGTCAGACGTGGAGGAACTCCAATATGGACAATGAAGCAGCTATTGGCCCGAGCAAGAATACAGCTCCTGTACGAAGCTCACTGTACTACCTGCGGCTTTTCTAACAAACATGATGTGCAGCGCCCCCACTCCAATATGGTTAATAAAGCCATTATTGAGTAGGGAAGAGCACAACTTGTTGCTCTTCAGGTTGGCAATCAATCCAAATCAAGTAGCTTGGACCTCGAAGACCTCCAAGATGTTGTTCAGGTTCGAACCCCTTATGACAAACGCTCAAGTACATCTCAAAACTCAGAAGTTGTTCTTCTACAAAACCACAACTTCTTTGAACGAAGAGATCTACAACCAACATTAAACTTATACAAGGCCCATGGCCGTCCAAAGCAAAGTCGGGGTCGAGCATGACAGGGAAATAATAAAAAATTGTGAGCAAAGTGTTAACCGAAAGCTCCTCTTTATATATAGGCTGTATGGTCCAACCCGTAGGCCACGTGGCGGTCAGTCAAAGGACTACGGTTTAATGGGATGAACCTAGGAATCAATACAATGAATCTTATTTAATAGATTCTTTTGACTAAGCCTTGTTACCGTTTCTCGAGCCCCTAAACAATAATAATTAAAGAGGATATGGACTCATCCATTCAAGGGCAGTTACTTAATGTTCTTAGGAAAAAATGACTTCGACAGAACTTGTCTCTTCGGTTCAACCCAGAAGCGCAGCCCTTTTAGTTCAACTGAGAAGCGCAGCTCCTTCGGTTTAATCAGAAGCGCAGCCCCTTCGGTTCAACCCAGAAGCGCAGTTCCTTCAAATCCAATCCAGAAGCGCAGCCCATTCAATGGTTCCTACATTTGACACTTTGTTGTCTCGGCACAGTCTCCTCGTCGCCCAAAGGTGTAGTGACTTAGTTGCCTCAACACAGTCTTCTCGTCGCCCAAAAGAACAGTGACTTCGTTGCCTCAGCATAGTCTCCTCATCGCCCAAAGGTGCAATGACTTAGTTGCCTCAAAATAGTCTTCTCGTTGTCCAAAAAGCACAATGACTTCGTTGCCTCACCACAGTCTCCTGGTCATCCAAAAGAGCAGTGACTTAGTTGCTTCAGCACAGTCTCTTTATCGCCAAAAAAGTACATTAACTTCGTTGCCTTAGGATAGTCTCCTCGTCGTCCTAAAGCGCAGTGACTTCGTTGCCTCGACATAGTCTTCTTGTCACTCAAAAGCATAGTGACATTAAAACCTTACCTGAAGCACAACTCGTATAGACGTATAGTTCTATGTGATGGCATTGTTCCACATGGCCACTCTGGCATCAATATCTTTTCAGATATGATCCAATCGGTTTGTTTAAACCGTCGCTCCTAAGATAAGAAAGGAGTTTGGTTCTATTGATAGGAGCAATATCCGATCGGTTTATTTAAATCGTCGCTCCTAAGATAGGAACGGAGTTTTGTTCTATTGACAAGGGCAATATCAAATCGGTTTGTTTAAACTGCTGTCCCTAAGACGGACAAAATCTGACTCTATGGATAGGATTAAAACCCACTAAGCTTCATCCAACCATTGTTATCGAGCCATAAGCACACGCCATGTGTCATTTATTCGGTTATGTAAATAACCACCCGAGATCTTGATTGAAGAGAATCTCAGCATCTGCCACGTGTCAGCACAGTAGCAACCCTCACCATACAGTTATAATAGATTCTCTCATATCTCCACACGTAGCGCTCCTGCGCCCAAAAAATACCTATACACATCGCACATGTGCTGACCTATAGATAGAAGGAGTTGGCCTTTGTTAGAGAGGTCGGCCTCTTCCTGATTAGCAACCCCGAGTACCACTCTCGAGCATCAAAAAGTCAGATTAAGTTCAAGTCATTGTCAGATCATCAACGGAGTAAAGAAGCCAATGTAGTGCTTGATCTCCACCGTCATACTTCCCTAGAAATTTTCTGCACTTAAACCTTCTGTTTAGGAGTCTTTTTTGTACTTTTTATATGTTTGAATACAAAAAGTTCGTTCAACTTTTGTCATGGCAAATAGTTGGTCCACGTGAATTCGTTGCCAGAGAACCGGATCGGAGATAAGTGGGTGTCGAGAGCGAATTGGTTGAACTCAAAAATCGAGTCAAAAGAAGGGAGAATTCTACCCCACTTCTCGACTAAGGCGGAGGTCGCATTGAAGTCGCCTCCGTAAAGCCACGAGGTGTTCAGGAACTGACCCTACAAGTTGAGCAGCTCGTCCCACAGGTCACGTCGCGTCCTTCGCTGGCAGCTACCATGAACGATGGAGAGGAGCATCTTGGATGCGAAAAGGTGATGCTCAAAGAGAATAGAGTGGTGTTACATGCTATCTTCTACTAAAGAGGCGCTCACGTCTTTGCTCCAGAAGAGCCAGATGTTCTTGTCGCTGGCAACGCCCTCGGAGAATCCAAGCTTGAGGCGATACAAGTCGAACTTCTCTTTTATGACCTTGGTTTCTATCACTGTGAGGATACAGGGACGATGGACCACCTTTAAAATATTGAGATGATTGAGGGTATGCGGATTTGCGAGCCCTCTAGCGTTCCAAATCATCACTCTTAAAATAGTTTTTTAGGATTGTAGCCCCGCCTTGTGGCTGATCTGATAATCATCGTAGTTGATGGGGGAGGTCTAAGCTTTCGGGAAGAGATCAACTTCGTCTCTCTATTTCATGTGATGGCTATTATCACTATCTGCATAAGCCTCTTCCCTTGAGTGCTCAACTAATGCATACCAGCAGTTCATCGAGGAGGTTCCTTCCAGTCCATCAAAAATGCAGACGACCTCCTTTTTCTGTCTTATTTTCTGCTTCTGCTCTTCTATGTCTTCTTCAAAGATGGATAATATGGAATGATACAAGACCATGCGTCTTTCGACGACAATATTGGCATTGTTCAACAGCCTGGGGTCGATATGGATTTGATAGAAATCATCTTTTGCCGGAGTGAAGCTGCTAGGCTCCGAGGGGGGATGTGTTGCATGCTATCGCTCTCGATCTCCTGCTTTTTACCATTTTTGTTTCTCTGTCTCATTTTTTATTCTTAGGATGGCCGGAGGCTTCAACATCGACATCATCTTTATCCTTACTTGTGGGCTATTCGGCAGCCTTGTGTTGGTTCCTCTTGCACATTCCAACTGAATGCCCTTGGTGGAAATACTAGCCACAGTACTCAGGAGTGCGCTCGTCATTGATATGTTGCCAAATGCTATTGTCGTGCGGAAGGATGAGCTGTATCTTGGGGGGCAAAGATTTGCTGGAGTGAATCTCTATGAGGACAAGGGCCTTGTTAGGCCGGGATCGAAGGCGGTAGCTTGATTGATCTGCAGGGGGTGGCCCAGTCCCTGGGCGATGGAGAAGATGGCCTCTTGGTCGAAGAGATACAGCGGTAACCCGGGAAGGGATACCCACACAGGGGTCATTGTCGACTACCTGTTGGTGATGAAGCTTGGATCCCATATGAACACCCACATTGGGCGTTGGCGATCATCAAACGATCGCGAGACCTGATCCCGAGGAAGTCGACTTTCAGGCTGGGTTGGAGGAGCATGTATCTTCCATCCATCACCCAACTGCGACAGAATCGACAAACTTCATACCTGCCATAGCCTGCCATACAGCGTCCATGGAGGGGCGGGTATTAGAGAACTTTCCTAACAGCACAAATTTGAGGGAGCATGTCAGTGCTTCGACTGCAGACTCTAAGAACGTAATTGCAGGAGCGCTTTTGAAGGTTGAGAGCTGGCACTCGAGCGGAGCTCGCCCATTGATGATGGGAGCGAGTGGTGTAACGACCCGTACCCTAGGGCATGAGACCTGGGTTCGTCCAGCCTACGCCACAGTGTCGGCGAAAGAACGTTGTCCTAGGTCAATCATCTAACAATATAAAGGTACCTGTACAGTATATACTCTCCGAATGGAGGTGACATAGGAGATACAGTCTCAATCACATCTAAGGTAGAGCATGATAAAGATAGATAAAACATGAAATCCAAAAGAGATACAACAGATAGAAGTCTAAGTGTCTAAGATACACAAACCCAGAAATACATAGTAATCCATAAATACAACTCAAGACAACTGAAAATAAACTATGAGCAAAACCCTAGCTATCTATACAACCTCTACTGTGTCTCCTCTAGGCTAGCAGGCAACCTCCAGGCTATCTGTAAAATTTATCAACAGGTCCAGTCAGGACAGGAGCGAGCACAATACATCTCAACAAGTCATAACAGGAAAGAAAATATAATCATGCTAGAGAATAAAATACAGAAAACTGAAGAACAACATAATGTAAGAAAGAGACTGTAAGTAAATATTTATGATATATAAAAGAGAGACAGTGCTAGTGGTTTAGAGTACAGACGAACATGTGAATGGCTTAGGACTAATTCATGACTACACTAAGAGTGATTCATGACTATACTACTTTGGGTATTTATTCACATGACCATTCATGCTCCCCCGTACCCCAATCAATACACAAGGATCCAGTCAAGTTACGTTAAGATTCGTAACTAAACTACTATCTGTATAGGGTGATTCATGAATTAATTCGTGAAGGCTCGGTGATCATGTGAGTACATGAGTCACTAGCTGATTCCCGAAGATTCATGATAATAGAAGCATAAGATACGTGATGTAAGTGAAACACACAGGACAAAAGTATCTGATGCTCCAGAGAGGGATAACATCTCATGAAGGGATCTATATAGTACTAATCCGTGTTACCAACGTGTCAGCATCAAGTAAGATAATCTAAAGCAGGAAATATAATCCTAAACAAGATATGAAATGATCAGAGAATGTACTCGCCTGATAACTGAATGTCCGAAGAGGGTATACTGCCTGAGGAGAGGTGTCTGTCTCCTAATCAGAGCAACACAAGTTACAACATGTCTAAAATAAGGAAATAGACTGCTACAATGCATTTACATGATGTCTAGGTCAAACTAGGCTAAAGTCAACACTTGGTCAACTCTAGTCAACTATCTAGTTAAAGCTAGGTCAACTGGGTCAACCTAGACTCAATAAAGTCTCACTAGGCCTAACCAGTCTACCCTAGCTAGTACACACCATACAAATCCAAGGCTATACAAGCCAATACAAGTCACATATCAAGATACATCACATTCATGCATATTCAACATTATATATATATATAAGAGAAAAGAACTAACATGTAAAGCTATGTGTGTGTGTGAACATGGAGGTGTACATGAAAAGGGAAATCAACACTAGTTATGAGTTTACACTACACATGGCACAAAGCTAACCCATCTACATTACACATGTATTATACTTAACATGCATGGCTACAAGTATACATCTATATACATTAGAGTAGAGACTATTTAAGTTATAACTAACATGCATCTATACTCTACATAAATCTATATACATTATAGCAATCATTTAGAGAAGGTTTACATGGCATGGTGGTTGACATAGAGTGGGGTGTCCTTGTGCAGAGGGTGAAGTTCATTCTTAGTTTAGTTCCATATTTGCATATAAACTAAAGTGAGCTATCCCATAAATTGGTGCAACTAACCACATAAAATGAACCATGTTATCTGAAATTTGCCATTAAGCCAACATCTCATATGCATACAGCTCATGCATTGTCTAATACTGAAATTAACTAACATTTCGAATTAAGGGGCTGAAGGTTAACATTACATTCATAGACATTCCACTATATTGAAAACTAAAATTGGCTTGGCAATAGGAAAAGGAAGGTATATATGCTTACATGGACAGTTCAGTGTTAGAACAACCTAAATGAACTAACATTCAATCTAAATATCATCTATGCATTGGTACTATGTCTACATATGAAATCTGATATTGTATTCAATATTTATACATTATGAATTCATATCTATCATTACATATATACCTTGCATTTATATCTAACATTCATTATATACTTTCATGCATACATTGTATATTATTCTTTCATTCTTGCATTTATGCATTGCTTATATACATTATATTAATTGTATTCCTACATGCTTGCATTCAACCATATACATATACATTAATGTAAAGAGGATATATATATATATATATATATATATATATATATATATATTATTTCATTCATCTAACATATCATGCATTACATACTCTATATTCATTTAATATCCATACTACATAGGCTCATAGGTTACACAAAATGCATATATCGTATAGTCACTCTTCTACTTAAAACCAATACTGTACCAATTGGGCATTCACTAAATTCTAGGATTAAAGTATGTTATAGCCCTTTTTGTTAGCTTTCTAAAATTTTAAACGGATCGCATTTTCGTGTCAGGAAGCTCCCGAAATCGCAAAAATACCGAAACATGTTCGTCTTTTGTACAGCTGACACTTAAATAATTCTACAGAAAGTTACAGAAAGAATTTAGCTTATTAAAATATATATTTGGAAAGCTAACTTCGATACGGTTATTCTTAAAAAAACGGGAGATAAATCGGAGTTCTAAGCTAAAAGTTATGACATTTCTAAGTTGCTTTGGGTAATAAAAACGTAAATGAAAATTATGACGGATTTGACAAAAGAACACATATAGGCCAAGATACTTGGATACAAACATAGGTATCCAAATGAAACTCATTCTAACCATCCAAACTAAGATCAATCCACTCTCTAATCATTATAAAACTGAATTTAAATATCTATTTAAACTATTTTCATACATACATACACATGGTGTGTCTTAATTTGGGATCTATCAAGTAGGACACAAGACACATATCTAAAATCCTCAAGAGAGCTCCAAATGGCCTCAAATTTGAATCTAAATGGGACACATGCATGAGGATGGATCCTACGGATTCAAAACTAATTTATATGCATAGGAAATCGATTTAGAGGATGGGTTTTACCTATTGGGAGTGGAATCCTAATAAAATCCTTTAGGACACGGCTCCGATACGAAGATCCCTCAAAGTGGACACTCCTCCTTGCACTCCTCTTTCAGTCCTTGGTAGCACCCTTCCCTTGGAGAATGGGAATGATTGAGGAAAGGTTTGGTGAAGAATGATTTGATTTGGAGATCAAATCAATGGGAAGGCTCTCTAAAATTGGGGAAGAACAAAAGAAAAATAAAAGATGCAAGATTGTAATGAATGAAATAAATCGCTCTCCTAAAGGTGGCTGCCATAAAGAGTCCACTAGGGCTAATGGGAAATATCCTAATTGCCCCTCTCTAGTCTCATATGGTTAAGTCTAGACTAGGTTCAAGTTTGGAGTCAAAATGATCTAGTTTTGAGTCTCTAACTTAACCATTCTAACATGATAAAAATTAGTTTAATTAACTAACTTAATGTTCAGTCTGTGAGCCATGCTTAACTTAATATTGGGTCTCATCTAGAGTTCAAGCTACCTGGGTCACCATACAAGTCGAAACGAGACGAAACTCAAACCCGACTAAACAAATCCAATAAAAACAATATTAAAAATATAAAATTTTCCCAAAATATTAAAATATGAAAAATGACCAAAATCATAATACATCAATTTAAATATTATTAAAATAATCTAAAATTTACCAAATAATCAAAATCCTAAATAATTCGAAAGTCACAAAATGACCAAAATACCCTTAGCCTAAAAAGTTATAAATAATTTTTCTAATCACATGGTTAGGTCCCCATGGTCATGGTTAGTCTCTAAGCTTAGCAAAACTAGAGATTAATTAGTTAACCATCAAAATCACAATTCAACATTTTAAATAGTTTTAAATTGATTAAAAAAATTACCAAAAATCACAACATGAGTTAAATCTTATTATCGATTAATCAAAATTATAAAAGTTCAAAATTATCCTCATTTTAGAAAAGTGGGTGTTACAGGTGGCGCCACTCTAACGACTTACGACGGAGCACGAACAGCCTCGATGAAGGAACAGAGGGGTTGCCTAGGCGGCGTCGGGGCTAAAACTGGTGGGGTAGCGAAGGCATGGGCAGAGGGAAGCCACCGACAAAAGAGGCGGGATAAGGGGAAACTGCCTCCGGATGGGGTTGAGGATGAACCAAAGGGAGGGCGGTGGAGGTAGCCGGGGTTGACTAGAGGTTGGATGTGGACAGGGGACCAACAGCGGGGGTGGGGGAACCGAGTGGGAGAGGGAAGAAGGATGGGAGGGAAGGGAGGTGAGGGCAGCCGACGACATGGCCGGGGCATGTCGACGTCTCACCGACGAGGATGTGGGCTGCCCAATCTTGTGGGAGCCCTAGCCGCCAGGAAAAGGGGAAAAAATATGAAACAATTATATATATATATATATATATATATATATATATATATATATATTCTTTTTTATTTTTTAAAACCCCCAACTTTATTCATGAGTAATGCATAAAATGCCGAAGCTTTTACAAGTAATCGCAAACAAGAAACAACAAAATAGCAGAAGCAGGGGGCGAACACGCTTACACTACCCAAAAACTGGTCAGTTGAGGTGCCAAAATTCTACCCTAACGTGCTTGCAAGTTCTGCTGACTTTGTAAGTCTGTCTGTGAACCTCTCTGATCAGTTTATTGACAGTATATTGTCGATCCTCTTATCTGGATTTATTGTGATTCTTCTAAGTAACCCACTTTATGGCGGCTGCAGCGATCTGGTGGCCGTACGAGACGCTGACCCAGGTGGCGAGAAGATCGTTGATGCCACCTACAGCCTGGTCATGTCTGTATTTACGGGAGAGGACGGTCCACATGTGCGGAGCCAGGTCTCCATAATACAAAATGTGTTCAACAGTCTCTGACTGTCGCAACGAGCAGCAATGACATACTGATGCTAAGCTAAAGCCAATGGTGGTGAGCACGTCGTCTGTGGGGAGGTTCTTGCGGAACGCTCTCCAAATAAAAATTACCATTTTTTAGGAATGCAAGATTGCCAGTAAGGCCTGATGATGGAAGATAGCGCTCCAATGCTGCTGACCACTCTCCTCGCTGAATCAAGAGAGAAAGCTCCATCGTCTGAAAGGGACCACCTCAGAGCGTCAGGGACCGTCGTGACCTTTAATCTAGTGGCGGCCAACGCTTCAGCTCCCTCCACTCCGATCCACTCCCAGGCCCTCGTCCAATTCCAGCTGCCCTCACTGTCCCACAACTCACGAATCTCGCTGTTAGAGGGAGCAGTCGAAAACTGTGAGAGGAGGGCGTCCCCAATCCAATGTTCGTAGAAGAGGGGCGATTTGCCCGATCCCAGCTAGAGACGGTTCCAGGGCTCAACAAGATGTCGTCCTTGAAGTATGTGACACCAACACGCTAAAGATCTGCTGTTGCACTCTACTTCTGATGGGTGAGTGTACCGGAAATACCTGGCCTTTATGAACCGAGCCTAGATAGTACGGCTCTCACGGAGCTTCCACTACAACTTCATGGAGCAAGCATCAACGACATATGTGTGTGTGTGTATATATATATATATATATATATATATATATATATATATATATATATATATATATATATATAATTTGTATACTAGGAATACACAAGTTTATAGATTGCCTAAAAATCCCAAAAATCAAAAATGGCATTTTAAGAAAACATTCATCATATTTCAAAATAAGTAACAATTAAAATAATAACACTTATATTTTATATATAAAAAAATATTTAAGAAAATATTTATTAGTCCATTAGGATAAAAATACGAAAATGTGTACGTATATATTAAATATACACCTGCATAGGCATCTCTGGACGCACTACCTGTGTAGATGGATTTGGGTTTGGCTCGGGTCATGTCTCGACGGGAATGGTACAACCGGGTTTCCCGAAAGTCAAAGGGTCTTAATAATTAGTTAATTAATCATTTATAGGGGTTATGTCACAACTTTGACTGGTTTTTCAAGATAGGATACTGCTATGGCTGGGGCTTCCCTGCCATGGCTAATACACTAGCCAAAGCAAACGACGACACTATCCGTACCAAAGTTCATATTCGATACATATCTCAAAACTTAACCATAACTTTAGACATATATACTATTAATTAAATATTTGATAAAATATTTAAAAAAATTGAAAATCATTATTTAAGTCAAATAAATAATATAAAAAAATTTAAAATATTTTAGGGGCTTACAGTGAACCCAGTTGGCGTCTTCCATATAGGAGATTCCCCCATCATTATTACGTCCTTTATAACTTGCCCTCTAAACAAAAAATATAAAGTGACGATCAGAAGGTCATAGATCAGATATAGAGAGAGAGATAGAGAGAAGGAGAGACCACCACCTCTACAGAGGAAGGAGATCCCGAGAGAGGATCATCGACAAGATAATCGAGGAGATCGCCAAAGAAAGAAGAGGATATCAGATCATCAACTGATCGAATCCCCCAAAATTAACCTCATCAATGAGCATACTAGGTGCACATGAGAGAGTCCTAGAGTGTACTTCAAGAAGCTACTAAGTATTGGATCGTTAATGGAGTGAATGGGTCAATTACAGAACCCGATCTCCAGCGGCCTAATTCCCCATAATCTTTATTTGTATTAGCAAATCCTTTTTGTTAGGGTTTTGCTATACTGTTCAAAATCGTATGATAAAAAAGAAAGGACACTTGCTTCATACTGTCTTTTCCTCCTTGAAAGATACTTGTAATTTCAAGCACATTTTTAACCCATAAATAATTTCAATAGCGAACAAGATGACAACTTTACTGGGGATGACATTCTGCTCCGACGAGAAAGCAGTGACGCAATCCCATACTTCTAAGTTGGGTTCATCCCAACAGACGTTGGTCGTCCGGTTCGACCAGTAGGTTTCTGAAGACATGCTCTCTTAAGGGTCAATCCTTTCCCCTAGGTCCACAAAATGTAGGAAGACTCACAAGGTCTGGATGGTCAAAGTTGCTACGCTACCACCAGCTACTACTGACGATGCTCTCTCGGCTTATACCAATGTAGCCCAGCATCCTTTCCCATACATCCTTCCTCCACTCTTAAAGTCGGAAAGAATAGATACCAACGCTCGGGTCCAAACCGGAGAAGGCGACACAACGCCAAGGACTGAGGAACGTGTGCTCTTAATAGTCCAGGCAGACCGCTCCCTGCTCAAGAAAATGAAGCTGTACTTCAACCAGCTCACCAGCAAAAAGTGCAAGAGCAGTCGTCATCCAGATCAAGAAGAATGCCTGTAAATGCACATTGAGCCACCCTGAATGGGGCCGAACGACAGCACCCACAAGGGAGGAGAAGGAGATATGTCTTCCATATGATCTTCCAAAATCCCATCCATGAAGAAGGCCTTGACGCGTTGTACTACTCGAATGCCAGTGCGAAAAGGTTTAGAGTAACGCGGGTTCAATATACCGGGACTGTTGCCTCGACGGATACTCATCGGGAAGTGTCCCGGATGATCATAAAGGTCCCTGGCAGAAAGCTCTATAGGACGCACACATGCGCCCGCCTGAATTATGCACATGTGGTTAGCTGACCTAGTAGATCCTTTCCAAATAATCGCTTTGGCGAGTCAAAAAACTTATCCGATCAGCCATACGACCGATGTGGCATTGGTAAAGACCCTCGACCAAACTTGCATGAAATAATAGATCGCAAGCATAGGTCAAAGAAAGATGGTGGCACATGCAGTAAACCCTCTATGCGACACTACACTCAAACAACACGAAGGGATACTCCCAACCCAAAAGGCTCAAAGGTCCCTTCTTTCTCAAACAATACGAAGAAGCCATGGGCGCCGAGATTAGCCCACCCGGCTGTACTGACAGCAGAGGTATTCAAAAATACCCGATCGATAGGCCTTTTACGGAAAGGCATGCCACAGCTTAGGAGCATATCTTATCTAGCTATTTTCCACGTTGGCGGTAGTGATCTGCCAAAGATGAGGCACAGAGCTAGGGGTAGACAATCTCCTAGCTAAGCTGTTATAATGACTCGAGGAGCTAGCTGTTAGAGTCAGAAGATGATGCCAGCATATATCCCTATCCTAATGAAGACGAAGTCTAATGGATCAGGACAAGCGAGCCCATACCCTCGCTAAGTCTTATGAACTGTCGGACATTTTATATAGCCGATGAAGATGTCAGTACAAGTGATAGGCAAAAGCTCGACACATTAGAGACAGTGATGACCACTTTCAATGCCACAATACAGCCCATAACTCAGTCAATGGCGGACATAAGGGCTATTATATCTCCACCAACAACTTCACGTCATGGAAGTCAATAGACAGGCCCCAATGGTGAGTCCAATATCCCTTGGTGCTGCAACCATCGACGTTGACTCCAACGACATCGATCGAAAAGAAATTCATGAATTGATTTGAGTCTATCAACAGTCGGAAGAGAATACATAGGTTAGGGATGAGACGACCCTATCCCGCAAAATAAAATAAGGTGGTGTTCCCCCCGAAGTACAAGCCTCAAGCTCTGACACCCTTCGACAGAAAGTTGTTGCCCCCCAGTACATGAATTACTTGGAATCCATGACGGGGCATCTATCTAGAGATGACATTCTGCTTACCAAAGGGTTCGTGGGAGCGTTAACCGATATCGCATACAACTAGTTTTTGTAGTCACCCTGATAACTGTATTAAGACATTCGACAACCGCTAAGAGCTGTTCCGAGCATATTTCTACGACAACATGATGAACATGACAATATCCATCCTCATTGACACGGTCCAGCACGACAAAGAATCGACACGTGACTTCATCGAGTGCTTCAAAAAAATGCCCTGTAGATGCCGCTGGAGACTCATAAGACATTCCTCATGGACACCTGTCGACGAGGCCTGACGTCGACTATCAAATTCTGTATAGTCACGGGCCAACATATCGATTGGGCAACCTTAATCGCAAGCGCCGACCAGGCAGAGAAGAATGTCGAAGGCATTCATATGATCGGGCTTCAAGCCTTGAGCAATGGAGACAAGGGGGCACCTTCCAAATAGCAATGATGACCGCATCAACAGAGGGAAATAATCCCTCACCTTCAACATAAGGAAAGAAGGGGCAAGGCAGCCACGATAGACTCGCCCAGGCGGAAGGACACCTACTTCCTCTGTGATGAGCAGGTCCGGTTACCAGAACTGAGGCAACCAGAAGAGGCGGGAATGATAGACAGTCCTAAATACTATCTATATCACTAGTTTATTGGCAATACGACCAAGGATTGCTATATCCTCGAAGGGTAGATTCAGATTCAATGACTTATCACTCAAAAGTTGTTACCTTCGAATTCAAAGAACACACGTGGCTGCGAACATAGTGCCGATATAGCTCGGCGATCTCCCGGGAGTCGAGGTCCAAGACAGGGTGATGTCGATCCCCAAGACCATGATGGAGATCATCAACCTTCCTCCAGCACGCGTCCATGCTGTCGGATTGACCCCGCTTAGACTGCAAAGGGCAAGGTCATGTGGATGCACCAAGATCCGGTGGATGAAATAATTTAACCTATGGTCCCTCCATCCGCAGAAAAGAAGAAGAAGTCTAGTTCATTGCCGACAGAACCTTCTTCTAAATAAAGGAGATGCGTGAAAATTGTGTTTCGCCGCTAGAGTCCTAGGACCGTAGTCAAAAAAAGAGGAGCATGCGACTTCACAAAAATACCATGTATAAGTTTCTTTTTATAAAGCTTGAATATTAACAGACCCTTTAATAAGACGTCAAACTCTCTACAAAACGGATGTCGGATATATTTTACTACCTTCAATCATACCTCTAGTAAAATATTCACATCGTCACAAGAGAGATGATAGAGACTCTTATCAAAAGGATAATCTGTTACATATTCTAGTCTCATATAAGAACATGTTTTTGTATAAAATCTTGTCGCAGTCGGGTTTTCGACACTTGCGTACTACCTCCTCTGAAAGGCAGCATGTTACAAGCCCTCCCATGTACCAACAAGCTTAAGATGCTCGCAAAGAATTCCGAACATCTTCCAAAAGATGCCCCGAAGAAGATGACGAGAAGTTGTAAGAGAGAACGATTCCAGGGGAACTCGCAAGCCCTTCCCATGGTCAAGGCCACTCCTCCCAGTTATGCATGAAAAAAGAAGTACGGGGGACAAGCAACTAACCAAATCAGGGAGAACAACATCCTCCTTGTGCAAGGCAAGAGTAGCATGCCTTCTTCTCTAGGAAAGGTGAAGCTAGCAATGGGAAGACAGGGAACCCTACTTTCTATAAAAAGGTACTGCTTCCCCGTCCATCCTCCTGTCTGAAAAAGAATCTCTTTAACAATGGAGCATACGAGTTCATTCCTTACAACATCATGAACACTCTTTGTAACCTCCGTTAACCGAATTTTAAATTTTATTGAATTTTTGCAATTTTTTATTTTCTAAGTTTTTCTCTCTTGAAAATGAGGATTTTAATATATGCGTATTTTCGATCGTAATGCTGTCGGTATTTTATTAGGTCACTGATTTTAGAAAAAACCATTATATGTGAGATTTTATTCTAATTGATTTTTTCTGCTCATTTCTTATATATATATATATATATATATATATATATATATATATATATATATATATATATATATGATGAACATCGGTTTTATGTAGAGTTTGTCAAAATACGATATGTAAATGAATATATTTATTAACAAATTTAATTAGTAGTTAGCAACTAAGTGTTTGTGGTTAGTATTTTTTATTATATTTTTTACTTTTATTACAATTACACTTTTGCCATTAGGGTCTTCTATCATACGCAATATACATTGAGGACTCCCTAACATTTTACAAGAAATTTCCTAAACCCTAAACCCGCACACACCTCTAAATTCATGTAGCCGCCATCCCTGCCAAGTCCCAACATATACCCTACAGTGCCCAATCTGCAGCCTCCTTCACACTTGGTCGAGCTACGGCTACTGCCTGGCCAAGCTCCACCCGGTCACGACCACCAGATATCCCCATTCACCACCACGCAGCACCCTATCGACCTCCGCGTCGTCTCAACCCCGGTAACCACACTGACGCTGCACGCACTCGGTACCCCACCATGCCGAGTGGCCCCCTTAGGTGAGATCCCCTCCCTTTTCTCTCTCGACCCCTGTCTCTCGCTCTCTCAAAATAAATTTAAGGAAGAGAGTGAAGGAACAACAAGTGAATGGTTTTCATTAGATAGATACTTTCATTAATTAAATCTTTTTATTATTTTGATCTTTTTCATTAATTTGATCATTAGGGTTAGGGTTGTTATAGAGTTTTGGGCTGTGACGTTAGTTTGATGGGCCAAAACCCTAGCTCTGAGTGTATAGGCTTTAAGCCCATACATATTTTGCATATGTATATAATATACGTATTTGTCTATGTATATGCATATTGGTATATATATGCATAATATTTGGTAAAAATATAAATGAGAATATATAAATGAAAAATATGTGTATTATCTGTATGTTGTGCTGACAATATATATAGAGCAATATAGAATACTTTATTAATAGCAGTACAGATAGATATAGGTATGTATATAATTTGTTAAATATTATTATAAGTATTAATGTATTAAGGGTATTATCTATTTTTAATATTTTATAAATATATAATTATATTCTGACATATTATTATGATTAAGTTTTGACCTAAAAATCCTTTTTGACAAATTGGAGATTTAGTACTAGAATATTTTCTATGCTTTCTGGATAAGACCATCCCCACCTCTCATTAATTAATGGCCATTATTGCCTGGAATGTGAGGGGGACGTGTTCGCTAGGGAGGTGGAGAGAGATATGTGGGGTGCTCCACAGAGAGAAGTGTGACATTTCTGTTATCTTAGAATCCAAGATCAAAGGGGCGAAGACCCTTACTCGGCGGACCCCTTCTCATTGGGCCCAGCTGCACAACCTGGCACTTTGTGACATGGCCAGGATTTGGGTTCGCTGGAACACGAAGAGTTGGGATGGTGACTTAATCTTGTTGACGGAGCAGTTGATTGCCATCTCCTTCGTGAACAATGGTGGCTTCCGGTTCTTACTGGGGGCGGTCTACGGCCACAATGACAGAAGGAGAAGGAAGTCACTATAGAGCGACATCTCTCGTGTTTTCGATGCTGCTAAGTCGTCGGGTCTCCCTCTGCTCTTGATCGGGGACTTCAACGCTCATATGCATCATGGGGAGAAGCTGGGTGGTCGTCCGGTTCCAGATTCTATCATCTATGATTTTCAGAGATGTCTCCTGCTTGTGGGGCTTCGGGAACTGTCTCGCTCTGGCTTCATCTGGACTTGGCACAACAAAGCAACTCACAACAGGGTTGCTTGTCAGCTTGATCGAGCCCTGGGCAACGGGAAGTGGTTTCGTCACTTCCCCAACTCTTCGGCTGAGGGTCTGGCAGCTGGGATGAGCGATCACTCCCCCATCAGGGTTGGCTTCTCTGCTCGATCTTTTGGGAAGTCCCGTCCGTTCAAGTATAACAACAGTTGGTATCTCTCGGAGGGCTACTTTGAGGCTGTCGCAGAGGGGCTGTCTAGTGGTCAGGAGGGGACGGCTCAATTTCGATTGGTTCGTCGTCTCAAGGCCACAAAAAGAGTTCTCAGGAGTTGGGTGCAGGGGTTGCCCAAGACCACTCTAGAAGATAAGGTGGTTGAGCTGAGATCTTTGCAGCTGGATTTGCAAGCTGACATGCTAAATGGAGATCTGGCGGCTAGAGAGAAGGAGGTGATTGGAGAAATCAACATTCTGAGGCTGCAGAAGGAAATTAGCTCGGCTCAACGAGCCAAATGTTCCTGGCTGAAGGATGGAGACCAGTGCTCCAAGTTCTTTTATGACGTTATCCGGACGAGACAGAATCGAAATCACATATCACAGCTTCTTGATGCGGATGGCACTCTGGTGGGGATGCCGGCTGAGATACAGGGCGAGGCTGTCAGGTACTTTTCCGATTTATATTTCCAGACTGACTACCTGTCCGTATTCCCAGAGGTTGTTACGAAGCGGTTGGTGACTCCATTTGGGAATAGCATCCTACTTGCCCCTATCACATTGGAGGAGGTGGAAGCTATTGTCAAGGTGGCGGACCCCAACAAGGCCCCTGGTCCAGATGGCTTCAGCAGTGGTTTCTTCAAGCGCCATTGGGATATTCTGAAGCTTCAGGTCGTGGAGGTGGTCCAGGAGTTCTTCACAAAGGGAAATCTTTTGAAGGAGTTGAATCACACTTTCCTGACCTTGGTGCCTAAGAAGGAGGGCGCGACTGCATTGGCAGATTTCAGACCTATTGCATGTTGTAATTATCTTTATAAGATAATTACACACCTTATGTGCCGGCGGATGAAGAGAATCATGCAGGACTTGGTTTCTCCAAACCAGGCTGCGTTCATCAAGGGGCGATCGATTGCAGAGCATAGCCTCCTAGCACATGAGATGGTGAGGGGATTCAACAGATCTGGTGGGGAGAAAGCTTGTGTTAATCTGGACCTGAGGAAGGCATATGACATGGTCAGTCGGGACTTCCTCTGCCATCTGATGTCTGCCATGGGATTTGTGGATCACTGGGTTACGTTGATCAGGGAGTGCATCACGTCCCCTACTTTCTCAGTTCTCATCCAGGGCGTTCCTTATTGGTACTTCCAGAGCAACCGTGGGCTTAGACAAGGTGACCCATTGTCCCCTTATCTGTTCACGCTTGTGATGGAATACTTTACTTGTTTGATGGACCTGGCAATGCACCGTGGACGGTTGGTGCCTCTGTTTCGTAGGATGGACCCTCCAGTTACCCACCTTATATATGCTGATGATCTACTAGTCTTCATCCAGCCTACGACGATGGGGTTGCAGACGCTTGTAGGTATTATGGAAGATTTGAAGTCCTTCTCGGGTCTCCAGCTGAAGAGGGATAAGAGTCGGGTCTACTTCTGTTCCCGGTGTTCCCAGAAGGAGGAAAGGGCTGATGTCCTGGGTATCGTAAGGAGTGATCTTCCGGTGCGTTATTTAGGAGTGCCCCTCACCGTCAATTATACGAGGGATCAGGACTGCCAGGGCCTGGTAGAGTATGTCCAGCGGAGAGTAGAAGGCTGGCAAGCCGTCGGTCTGTCCTTTGGCGGACGCATAGAGCTGATCAGATCTGTGATCTCGGCTGTGGCCCATTTTTGGCTACAGTCTATCCTCCTCCTGATGGCCACTATTCGGCGAGTGGAGCGTCTATGTGCTGATTTCCATTGGAGGGGGGTATGCATGCGATCTCGTGGGAGCAGCTCTGCCGTCCCAGGAAGAAGGGAGGTGTGGGGCTCAGGCCGTTGCTGGAGATCAGGGAGGCCTCCGCGCTCAAGCTGGCCTGGAGATTCATTAGCGGGGGGTCGCTCTGGGCGGACTGGATGCGCAGCAGATACGTGAAGCAGGGCAATTTTTGGACGTATTCTCCTGATAACAACCATTCTGTTACGTTCAAGACTGTCCTGAGACGCAGGGGTGTCCTCAAGTCTGCTATCCGGAGGGTCATGAAGGATGGGTCGGGTACGGACCTCTGGCGGGACCCTTGGATAGATCGGCGTTCGTTGCTAGACATCAGGGGATCCCCGACTCACACGGAGGACAGGCGAGGTCTGACGTATAGTCGGATCTTACGAGATGGAGAGTGGAGGCCAGAATCTTATCGGTACACGGAGGAGCTGGGAGGGTCCATTATGTCTACAGTCATTGATCCGGCTTTGCCTGCGGATCGGTAGATTTGGGAGCCGACTGGAGTATCTTCAGGCTCGGAAGAGTTCCAGTTCCGTAGTTGCTACAATCTGATCCGGCACGCTTTCCCTCTGAGTTCTGATTACGAGTTCGTCTTGTGTAAGGGTCTGGCCAGGAAGATGCAGTTGTGTGTTTACAGGCTTCTTCTGGGTCGCCTCTTGACGAGGAATCGCCTGAGTTCTTTTGGAGTGCCAGTACCGGACCCTAAATGTGTGCTTTATTGTTTGGAGCCTGAGTCTATTAAACATATCTTCTTCGATTGCACTCTGGCATGGCAGATATGGTCGGAGCAGAGTCGGGTATTGGGAGTGTGCGCCTCTGGTAAATATATTGGGGACATCATCCAGGTGATACGAGATAGCAGGGGTCGAGGTCATGACTGGTTCCGTACAGCCAGAGTTCGTCTGGCGGCTTCGGTTTGGCATGTTTAGCGGAAGCAAAACCGTCGGATCTTTGAGGGACTAGTCACACCTCCAGTTGGCATTCTCCATAACATTGAGTTTGATGTGAATGCTATGGAGAATGGATGAGTGTTGAGTGGAAGTCCCACTCAGTTTGTATGTTGTATGATTATGGCTTTTCTTTTGGAATAAAATTTACCTTTTTCCAAATATATATATATATATATATATATATATATATATATATATATATATGTATATATATATGTATATATATGTATATATATACATATATATATATGTAGAAGCATGGAAAAGAACAGAAAAGTCCATGCGGCTCAAAATAGAGGGAGTCTCATGCGGTTCAAAGAATCTCTCAGAGCTTCATACGGCTCAAGAATCCCCTAGAGCTTCATGCGGCTCAAAAATCACCATCATAGCCATGCAGCTCGGGTGAAAGCCACGTGGCCTTATGCGGTTCACCTCTACAGCTGGCCATCAAGCAGCAGCCTTATTTAATGATCTGACGCAATAAGGCAGCTCCGACATAAAGGAGAATTGACAGCTCTGACATAAAGCTGCAATGATGACTCTGACATAATGGCGTGCTCCTAGGGAAACAAAGAAAATCTCTATAGCTGGCACGTTCCATCAAAATTTCGAATCTCTTCATGCGGATCGCTTCAAAGTCTTCCATGCGGCTCTGAACACGTGGCCACCCTTATGCGGTTCAGTTGGAGGCCATCCCCATGCGGCTGCTACTCTCATGCGGCTCGGATCGTGGGAGGCTATCCTCATGCAGCTTAGATTCTGGGAGGCCACACCCATGCGGCTCTGAACACGTAGCCACCCTTATGCGGTTCAGTCGGAGGCCACCCCATGCAGCTGCTACTTCCACGCAGTTCGGATCAGGGGGAGCCACCCTCATGCGGCTCAGATTTCGAAGGTCACACCTGTGCGGTTGCCACCCTCATGCGGCTAAGATCATGGAGGGCACCATCATACGGCTCAATTACCAGACCACACGCATGCGGCTCTGTCAGGACACCCTGTCCATGTGGCTCGCGGTTAGGATACGTGGCAGAAGATCAGTTAAGACTTAATCCCCTGCGTTCCTACGACTTGCAGCATAATGACTGTTTGCCATTGATTGTAAAAGAACAGAACAATTATCGGAGGACTGAACTTAGACTCCCAATACAAACTCGCTCATACAAAGAAAGCCTAGGGACGAAAACCTAGGTACAGCAGACTAAGTACGATTGTTTATTTTTGATTCTGGGGGGTGACGATAGAGGCTCGGGAAAGCGACGGCCGCTCTGCCTTACTCCTTGGACGATCAGTATGCAGCCTTGGCTCGGGGAAGACTACTCGACGTTGATGAAGAAATGCTCTTCTTGCTCTCCACGGATTGCTCTCCTGGCTTCTCTCTCTCTGTGATTATCAAGAAGAAAGGGGGAGCTCTCTCTGTGTAGATCTCTCTGTTCTTATTTTTTTATTCTTTTGTTGCCGACCTCTCTTCTTCTTCTTCTTTTCAAGGGAATGATGCTGGCTATTTATAAGAGTGGGGGATGATCATTAGGGTTTGCTAATGATTATCTGTTTGGAATGTCGGCGCCCCTTCATTCTATCTGAACCCTTGATCCTGATTACAGTGAATCTCGGCCATTAATGCGGATAGCATCGTATCTCATGAGCAATTAATGCTAGCTACTTTAAATCCTCGTAATTGATTATGCCAATGTCTGATTGCTCGCCACGTGTCCCATTAGCTTGATGATAAATGATATGCCCTGATCTCAGTAATTATGACGATGATGTCAAATATATTTGTTGAGATTAGGTTAAATCTCTTATTGATCCCATGCCACGTGTCTTAATTGTGAGTCCTGTCAGAGCCGCATAGGATTGACGATCCTCGAACCGCAGAGAGATACTCTTTGTAAGCCGCATAGGACGATGCTTCATCGAGCCGCATATGCGTAATCTTTGTGAGCCGCATGAGCTGGTGTTGTATTGGGCCGCAGGGAATGTGTTCCCAGGGAGCCGCATTAGCTAGCGTTGTATCGAACCGCATGGAACGGGTTCTCAGGGAGCCGCATATGACTGATTGCCACGTGGCAATCTGGGACTTCTGACGGATTTGGTCAAAGATTTTCTTCTTTTCCCGAGGAATCAGTCATTATGGCAAGGCCATTATGAAACTTTATGTCAGGGCCGCCACAGTGAATCGTACTGGAACAATAAATGAGGCCACTCCTCAAACGACCAGCTGTAGGGAAGGATCACACATGGCGTCCATCGAGCCGCATATGCCTCGCTGAACCGCATACGCTCCCGAGCCGCATGCGATTGAGAGTCTTCTTTGAACCGCATAGGGCCGCTCCTGTGTGGGCCGCATAAGCTTCTTACTCAGAGCCGCATGGATCATTATTCTAATATTTTCCATGCTTCTACAGGACCCCCTTCAAAATTTTCAATTTGTAAAAATTGGAATACTTTGAACAAGAAGCATGGCCCCGTTCATGTCGTATAGGATTTTTCTGTCTGCCTGAGCTTCCTAGCCGCATAAGTGCCTTAGCCGCATAAATTCATCTGGCCGCATAAACTTATTGCCACGTGTCCTGATCACGTGTGAAAATCTTCATTAAGTGCCTTTGATTTGATTTAACGCCGCCTTTTGGGGGAGGATCCCAAGAGTCGGTTTTGCCTTGACCGAAGCGTTTTGCCTTTATTCTTTGGGGGCAGCGCGTAATCCGAGGCATACTCCGAGACGTCCGTTCGTTTCGTGGATCTCTTTTGCCTATAAATAGGAGTCTTCTAGTCTCTTGGGGCTTTTCTTTACCTTCTCTCTTTGCTCTGATTCTCTATTTGCCGTCTTTGCTCTTCGTCTTCTTCCTTTAGCAACCGACAATGGCTCCCAAGAAAGCTGCAGCATCGAAGGCCGCTAAGGGTAAGGCAGTTGCTTCTACGGCGACTGCGGCGGCGAACGTGGTCACCCATCCGCCGGTCATTGCGCACTCCATCCATCCCGATGTCCACCCGTCTATCGCTGGTAAGAGATCGTCTGAAAATCCTAACTGTCGCCATGGCTCTGCTGCATACTTTATGCACAAGCCACGTATACGGGGCTTTATCGATGGGACTGCATGAGCCCTTCGTCTTATGGGGCCGCATGAACTTGTTATACTCGATCTGAGTTTGCATACGTGTTTTTGATTTGGGCCGCATAAGCGTTGCTCACTTTTTTTGAACCGCAGAAATTTGTCTGCTCACATCAGCTCGCATGAATCTGACTCTGTAGGCGTGCTTAACTTGAACCGCATGGATCTATAAGTTCGTCTGGACTTGAGTTGTATGAGCTCGGCTAACTCTGAGCCGTATGAGGCTATGATGCACTGAACCGCAAATACGTATCTAATGCTGAGCCGCATGAAGCTGTAACGAGCCGAGCCGCATGGGCTCAGATGACCTTTCCAATGCTTCTGTTTTTTGACTACCTTCTAACCTCGTTTCCTTCGTATTTTTCCAGTGAACTTGCCCGTAAATCCTGCTGGGGAGCTTATAGTGGGTTCGAATCAATTCGCCCTGGGCGTGTGTCTTGACGACTTAATTAGGCATGTATCGAATCAGTTCCCTACTGATGAGCCTTCGGAGAGTTTGAAGGCTATTGAGAATCAAACCCTTCATTACCTCCGTTCCATGATGAATACTGGGAAGCTGGATGGAAAATACCTGAAGCCTTTGTTCCTTTTTGGGGATGCTTTAACCATCAAGAATCCTCGGGTCTTAGAGATTTCTGAGAACTGGGATTTTTCTTTGGATGGGGTGGCAATCCATATTCCTCTCATGGAACGTCATTATCTTTTGTCATGGTTCAATATGGTGTTGCTGGACCGGAAGATGGTGTGTAATCTAACTCCCACTCAATCAGGGATGTTGATGGGCAACATCCATTATAATCCGAATATGAAGTCAGCGTATGCAGGTAAGGATTCCGTCCTCCGGTTTATGATGGATCTGGCCCCAGGCTCTTTTATGAATGTATACGGTCCCAATTTCACACTTACTCAAGCTGATACTTTCCTGAATCGGCTTGTTCGCAAGAAGTCTTATCCTGTTGGTAGGCTGGCACTGCCGAACTGGATAAACCCCACCTCTACGTGGGCCCAGTTGACTGTTTGGGTTCTACAGACTTATGGAGCATTCTTGCGGGAGGTGGGGCTTTACCATGCCATTCGGGGCACTTGTCACGGGCTTCCCATTAATAAACCACTGTTCGTAGCGCTCTTGGAGATGTACAGCCAGCGAACGGGGACATTCTTTACACCAGTAGGGGAACTGAGGCTTGCTATTCACGAGATGTATACTGTCTCTAAACTTCCATGGGGGAATGAGCCTTTCGAGGTGTATACCCCGTCGAATGAGGAGTTCGAGGCCTTGAACAGACAACTCTCGGGTTTTGTTGCGGTGTATCGGGAGTTGTTGTGCCACCATAGTGCTTGTCATCAAATGGCTATAAAAACGACGGATAGCTCTGAGGGGACCGCTCTCCATACCACATCCTGGATTAATTATCTCTTTAGGGTTGATCCTTCTGGTGAAGTTATTCCCCGAGCCCCTCGAACGCATGCAGAGGTAAGGGATCTGATGTCCAATGTCAAAAAGTCGTGATCCAAGAGCGATATATTCGGGAGTCAAGCTGACTCTCTTAGTTATTTTTACTACGGGACCATACAACTGTCGGAGAAGGCCCTTCTGGCTGGATTTTTGATGATATGGCTACGGAACTGCGTAGTCTCAGGCGGAGCGGGCTCTATCGAGAGGATTGGTCGACATTTCATCCTCCCTGCCGTTAAGCTAGTATTCGGAGTTAGGCTGGCCCTCCTTCCTGCTATGGTATGCAGCATACATCATGGTCTGCGGACATTCTCGTCCAAGGTTATTGCTCGCAAGAAGACTTTGGATTTTGAGCGTGTAGAACTGCCCTTTCACTACCTGATGGGGTGGTTGGCGATGCACTATAAGTCTTTGCTGGGACCTGGGATAGCGGAAGATGCTACGGCCGAGGATGCTTTCCTCTTCAAATGCCATCACCGGTCTTGGGAATGCAACACTATGCCAGCTTGTCGGAGAGCGTTGGCGAGAGTGGATGGGTGTGATCTCTTTGTGTCTGTTCCTCCTTTTTCTGATGAGGAAGTGAGGAAGGTACACCTTGATGGTACTGGACCTTCTCATTTTCTGTCTCCGGATATGCTTGCTTGGTTGCGTAATATCCGCCCCGCGCATCTGGTTTATCGCAACCGGGATAATGTATACTTGGAGCCTTACCTACCCAGTAGGTTTTCCCATCAATTTGGTTATAGCCAGTTGTTCCTTGATTGTCCCAACCCTTGTTTGGGTTTTGAAGGTAGCGTTCTTGACGGCGTCCGAGCGTGGAATTATTATGACGCTTATCATACTCGGGCCAGCTTCTCGGTTCCCGATGCCAAGGCGCCGAAGAAAATTTTGTACGTGGCCGCTTTGTATCACGTTATGGCGAACAAGCCTCCTGTTAACTTCGATCCGAGTACCAGCTTCATCGTAGGTACTAGTTTAGAGGAGAAGCCTAAGGGGGCTAAGGCTAGAAAGCAACTGGCGCTCCAGATTCCTCTCCCTGAATCAAAACCTTCCGAGTCGGCTGAGGAGGAGGATGATAGCGAAGACTTCCTTTCTGGTGGGGATGAAGAAGTGGCGGATCAACCGCTTCCCCCACTTGATGAACCGGCGGAAGATCCGCCGCTTACTACACAAGAGGAAGCAGTGAGAGAAGAACACCCTTCAGCTGTATCTGGTCCCTCGCATAAACGGGTCAGATACGAATCTCCTGACAGTAGAGCGACCTTTTCCGTGAAGAGAGCTGCTGTTAGGTCTCGTGGGACACCTATTACCGAGAAGGGTGAAGGTGCAGACGATGATCCGGAGGTAAGTCCAAGTCGGAGTTCTATCTTTGTTGTAGCTTTCTTTCCTCTTGGGGATATGACTTGATCATTTTTCTTTGTAGGCGTCTGACGAACCAGGCTCTCCTGAACCATCTGCTGCCTCAGTAGTTGATCCGGTCCTTGCCGCTTTGATTAGCGACATGTGTGCCGCGGTCCTCTCTGCGGGGGCTCTCTCAGCGGCGGCTAAGGACTCCCAAGCTGCTGAGGCCCCAGCCCGGGGTGACAAAAGTTTCCTTGGGCCCGTCTTCGAGATTTCCGAACTTCAGCGAGATGACGCCATCCTCGGTGCATCCCCTCCCGAGGATGCAAGGGCGGATGAGTCTTTTATTCCTGACTCGGAGGCTGTTGGTGAAGAGGTTGTGATGGCTGTAGGCGAACCTCAGACTCCACATTCCTCCACTGGTAAGCTGAGCCACATATTGACCACCGAGGGGGCTTATTTGCTCTATCAGCATATCCTCCGAGTCAAGTCGATTCATGGTTGCCTTGGCCGTGCAGGTCCTGACCCTTTATCTCCTGCCGCTGATGTTCTTGGGGAAGGCCCGGTCTACCGTGATCAGGAGGAAAGGAGCGTTTCCTCCCCTTCGTCATCGCATGTTGAGGGACATCATGCCAGCTCTGGGCAGATGGGGATGGAGTTGGTGCTGGCCCCGGCCTCGTCTTCGGCTGCTTATACGGCTCCGGAGATTGACTTCTCGACCCTGCCGAGCATCCAAATTCTGCGGGCCGCTGAAGAGAAATTGACCGATGTTCAAGCGTCCTTCCGTGCGAAGTTGGTTTCTCTTGTGGCAGGAGCGGCAGATTCCGTCGCGTCTTCTTCCGTGCTACCAGCCACACTCCCGTTGACACCGGTTTCCTCGGAGGCTCTGAACGAGGTGACGCAGGATGTGGCCGACAGCTTTTATCGCCACTTAGGGAGGGGTGTAAACGCTGTCGTGGAACGGGGGGTCCCTTTTTCTCTGTCTCTACGGGGAGCTCGGGGCCAAATTGACACTCTGAAGGGTCTTCCTGGTGGGATGGGGTTAGCAGTGCTCCTGGAGCCTAAGTTGACAGAGGCTGATCAGCTTGTGACCCAACTGCTGGCAGTGCGGCAGGCTGGCTTGCCCGCTACAACTGAACGGGAGCGGAGCTTCCTGGTCGCTGCTAGGGACAGGATTAAGCTCGCTCGAGAAACTGCCGGACCGGCTGTGCAGGAGGACCTTGACAAGTTCTCCGTCTCTTATGACCGACTGGGTCGTCGGAGTCAGGCTTGTAGAGCCCGGGAAGAATCTGCCTCTCGTGGAGTAGCTGATACGAAGGAGCGGATTCTCGCACTCCAGAAGGAGTTGGCCTTCTTAGAGTCAGAGCGGGAGGCTGCTCGTGCAGAACAAGAGTTGATTGCTCGAGAGGCCGAGAGGATTTCCCGATCCTCTGTCAACCTGGAGCGGGCCTTCAAGAAGTTTGAGGACAACTGGCGAGCCCATGCTCATCTGGAAGATGCAACGGTGTTGAATCAGGAAGCGGAGCGCCGAGCCAGACAGAAGCTTGAGCGGTCGGTTGCCTTGATAAAGGACCGTCTTACGGCGTTATGTGTTCCAGAGCAGTGATCGGCTTTCTGTCTTCTTCTTCTTCTCTCTTTCTCTTTTTTTTTTCTTTTTAATTTTTGCAAGGGGGTGTGATCCCTGCTGATGTAGCCCTTTGATTTTTGAATAAATGAGCATGTTTCAACTCATCTTTTCTTTCTTGCACTTGGGTGTTTATGGAATTTGGACTTGCTGGGGGATTTATTTATGGACCTGTTATCCTAGGCGTACCTTGGTTTTAGGTACGGATAACAGTTTAGATAGGATGTCCGGGACAGCCACGGCAAAATGGTCATGGATGTTCTCGGTACTGGGGGAAGGAATGCCGTAGAGCAGCTGGGCTCCCGGGGCATGGTAAATGGTGGATTTATGCTAAGAAGCTTAGCGAATGAATATTTGTGGACCTATTACCCTTGGCGTACCCTAGTTCAGGATGCGGATAATGGGGTGAAAGGGAACCGATCACATTTGCTCAGAGGTTATGATGACATGGCAAACATGAAGGTTTTATCGTGAAATCTTCCTGCTCAGCGGTAATGAGAACATGGCAGGAGAGACTTTACGGAAGCTATTTGTGGTCAACAGAGGACATTTGTGGTCAACAGAGGACATTTGTGGTCAACAGGGGACATTTGTGGACCTATTATCCTTGTCGTACTCCGGTTGTGGGTACAGATAATAGGTTAAAAGAGGACCGACATACTTGCTCAGAGGTAATATGGACATGGCAAGTATGACGATTTCTTCGACGGAGCCTTCCCACTCAGAGGTAGTGAGGATATGGCAGGAGTGGGCTCAATGAAGATTGGGTACATAGAACGACTCAGAGGTAGGAGAACGTGGAAGTTCTATGCGAGGGGGCGGTTTGTTTTTGGTGGAAGTGAAGACGACTCAGAGGTAATGAGGACATGGTCGTTTCGGAAATTGGTGGATCGACTACCCTTTTTGTGCACTGGGAGTGCGGGTAGTGAATCCTGAGGGAGGATCTCTGCCAGGAAGAAAGTTCAGAGGTATAATCATACTTGACTTACTATCTAAAAGAGTGACCGGAATATAAGTTCAGAGGCACCAGCTGGTACATAACTTGGTAATTTGGACTATTGAGGGAGTGGGAGTTCAGCGGCACCAGCGGGTGCATGGCTCGATAATCTGAAATAGGGTGGATAAGAGTTCAGTGGTACTAAAGGGGTACATGACTCGATAATCTGGAGAATGATGGATGAGAGTTCAGTGGTACTAAAGGGGTACATGACTCGATAATCTGGAGAATGATGGATGAGAGTTCAGTGGTACTAAAGGAGTACATGACTCGATAATCTGGAGAATGATGTTCAAACATAGTATTTCTTTAGGAACTTGCCGTTGACGGGCAACATGAGCAAATCTCTGTTCTGCTTAGCGAGGCGGTAGGCACCGTTAGAGAACACGATCTCGATGACAAATGGACCTTCCCATTTTGGCTGGAACTTACCGGTGGTCTTGTGAGTCATGACCATTGGCCTCCGGACTGCCAGAACAAGATCACCCACTTGGAATGTTCTGATTTTAACTTTTTTGTTGAAGGCTCCTGAGATGCGTGCTTGGTATTGCTCGATCCTTTGCTGAGCTAGGAGGCGCTTTTCATCTAAAGCCTCCAACTCTTGTAGTCGTCGTCGGTAGTTATCATCCGTCGTCAATTGATAAGTGAGGGCGACGCGGAGTGAGGGGATCTGAGTCTCCAAAGGGAGGACTGCCTCTCTCCCGTACACCAGAGAGAATGGTGTATTCCCGGTGGCTGTTCGAACCGTGGTGCGATAAGCCCATAAGCACTCGCCGAGCTTCTCGTTCCAGTCACGTTTGTTGGAGGAGACGAACTTCTTGAGGAGCTTGATGATTGTTTTGTTGAATCCCTCTGCCAACCCGTTTGCTGCCGGGTTGTATGGTGTCGAAGCGACATTCTGAATGCGGTGCTTATCGCAGAATCGGTAGAATGCATGGCTTATAAACTGTGGACCATTATCATGGATGATTCTTCGTGGTAGTCCGAAGCGGTAGATAACGTGATGCTTAAGGAAGCTGATCACGTTTAAAGTTTTAACTTCTGCGAGTGGGACAGCTTCCGCCCATTTGGAGAAATAATCAGTGATCGCAAGTATGAAGCGATCTCCTCGGGAGGAAGGTGGGGTGATTGGACCAATGATATCCATTCCCCATGCTTCGAATGGCCAGGATGCCACCGTTGGATGCAGAAACTCGGATGGTTGGTGAATAAAATCAGCGTGGACTTGGCAGGCCTTGCATTTTCTGGCATAATCTATCGCATCTGCCACCATCGTGGGCCAGTAGTAGTCCATCCGGCGAAGGCGGTCCTGTAGCTAGGGCCGGGTTGATGGGCCCCACAGACACCGTCGTGAGCTTCTCGTACAACTTCTGTAGCTTCCGCGTTCGACAAGCACCGGAGCAATAATCCGTCGTAGGAGCGACGATACAACATTTTCGTCTCTGTATCGTAGAAGAATCTGAGAGAACGCCGTCTGATAGAGGTAGCTTCCTTTGGATTCTCTGGGAGGATGTCGTATACGACGAAGTCGATGAACGGCTGTCTCCAGTCCGGTGTGTCGTCGACCGTCTGGGCGGAATAACTTGCCATAGCTTGAACGTTGTTCTTGGGACAGACCAGTTCGTGACCTATTATGTCAACCGAATGATGAGCTTGATTCGGCACTGCTAAGGAAGCGGCAAGGCCTGCTAGGGCATCGGCCTCGATATTTTGGAGTCTGGGGACGTGCTCGATGAAGAATCCCTCGAATGATGAGATAATGTTGATCGCAATTTGATGGTAGGGGATCATGTCTTCATGGCGAACCTCGTATGAGCCCCTGATCTGATTGACGATTAGTTGGGAGTCGCCGTATGCTTCAAGGTATTCTACCTCCAGCTCTTTTGCAAGTTGGAGGCCAATGACCAGAGCGTTATATTCGGCCACATTGTTGGAGCAGGGTTCCGTGAGGGAGTAGGCGCGATTGATCACCAGCCCAGTAGGAGAAATTAATACCACTCCGACCCCGACGACGATGTTTCCCTTGGGTCCGGTCCTTGAGGCGCCATCGAAGAACATTCGCCATATGTTATCGTGGGTGGCTATATTCGAATCGGCGACCTCGTCTGGGATCTCTTCATAGATTCTGGATGACTCCGATCCTGGGTGGGCTGCCAAAAAGTCTGCTGAGGCTTGACCCTTAACAGCCTTTTGCAGGACGAAGATCATATGATAGGGGGACAGCAATATTGCCCATGTGGCGAGGCGAGAGCTGAGGGCCCCTAGTTTAGTCATGAGGACTCTGAGGGGGTTGACTCGCGAGATCACATGTATAGTTTGTCCTGTGACATAGTGCCGCATCTTTTGAATAGCGAATACCAGGGCGAGACACTCCTTCTCTACGGCGGTGTATCGATGTTCTGGCCCGATCATCATTCGGCTGAGATAATATATGGCCTGCTCGTGGCCTGCATCGTTATTTTGTGCTAGCAGGGTACCAAGGGAGTGTTCCATTGCTCGTACGTAGAGCAGGAATGGTTTTCCGGGGACCGGGGCTACCAGGACTAGGGGATTCGACAAATATTCTTTGATGTCGTCGAAAGCACGCTGGCATTCCTCGCCCCATACGAATGAGACTCCCTTCTTCATGAGGTGTGTGAACGGTCGGCATCGCCCGGAGAGGTTGGAAATGAACCTCCTGATGTAAGCTAGCCACCCTTGGAGGCCTCTGAGTTCGCAGAGATTTTTCGGGGGACCCATCTCCATGATTGCCTTCGTCTTCTCAGGGTCTACATGGATGCCCCGTGCCGTGATGATGAAGCCTAAGAATTTCCCGCTGGATACGCCCAAGAATAATTTCGTAGGGTTCATCTTCAGGTTGTGGGCTCTCATCAGGTCGAATACCGTTCTCAGGTCTTGCAGATGATCTTCCTTATGGCGACTCTTGACGGCGATGTCGTCGACAAAGCATTCTACTATTTTGCATAAATGTTCTCGAAAAATGATACTCATGGCCCGCTGATATGTAGCGCCAGCATTCTTCAGACCGAATGGCATGACTGTGTAGCAGTATGTACCAAACGGCGTTCGGAATGATGTGTGCTTCTCGTCGTCGGGAGACATCTTGATTTGGTTGTATCCCGAGAAGCCATCCATGAATGACATGCGTTCAAAGCCGCATGTGTTGTCGATCATGATGTCTGTGATGGAGAGGGGAAACTCGTCCTTCGGACAAGCCTCATTCAGATTACGGAAGTCTATGCAGATTCGGATCTTCCCATTTTTCTTAAGGACCGGTACTATGTTGGCGACCCAGTCAGGATGTTACTCTTCACGAATGAAGCCGCTGGCTATCAGCTTGTTGACTTCGGCTTCAATTGCGTCCATGACGCCTGGGCGGAAGCGTCGTTGTTGCTGCTTGACTGGCTTCGCATCTGGCCGTATGTTGAGTTTGTGAAGAGCGATATCGGGGTCTAGCCCCGGCATGTCCTCGTAACTCCACGCGAACACGTCGATATATTCTCTGACAAGTTTCAGCAGCGATTCTCGTTCTTCGTTTGTCAGGCTTTTACTGATAAAGATCGGTTTTAGAGAAGATTCGCTGCCGAGATCCACTTGTATGACCTCATCTTCAGTAGGAGGTTCTCTCAGTTCGAACCGCTTTTCCTATTGTGCGTCTAATTGCTGGGCCCACGGCTCTAGCTCAAGGATTTCGGGGATGTCTTCGTCTTCCTCGTAAGCGTCAGCGAACGCCATGTTGACTGACATGACTTGTCTGAACACATCTCCGATGCTGGTATCTGAGTCGGAAGTCGGTGATCCGGTTGAATGTGACTGCCAGTCGCATTCTTCATCTGAGCTTTCAGGGGTCGTAGTAGGCGTTACATACCCTAAACCGCATCGGGTTTTGTTATAGTAGTTTCGTGGTTTGCCTGCAGGGGCTGGCGACTTCAACGGTAATCATCGTCCAGTTCCGTAGTTCAGTCCTGGTATTGTCTCTAGATCATACCCCTGTTTCTGCATGAGATATTTGGATTGAGGGCTATAGAGATACAGAGGCAATCTTCCAGCATCTGACCCGAAGTCGACTTCTTCCATAGCGAGGGGATGTGGGTTGTTCGTCCGGCCGAAGATGATCGGGTGGTCCCCTCCCTCGACTATTCGGTAAGTGTCTTCTACTGGAGTAAGTCGGATGGCGGTGTACACGTTTGTCACCTGTGTATGTAGGTGAGTGCCTATACCGTGCTCCATAGCATACATTGTACACAGCTTATTGAGCTCGGTGTAGTTCAAAGATAACCCTTTATTGATGAAGTAAGGTATCTTTTCTAGAGGGATTACATCATCTGTGGAGGGAACATCAGTGTGGGCAGCCACATACTTGGCTAGCTCTGGTTCCTCTTCGGCTACTCCCTGTGTGAATGAAGATTGAGAGGACGTCCTGGTCAGCTTGATCTTCAGAGGTTCAACTGACGGAGCAGAGCGTGGGGTTGTCGGTAGACTAGCAACCCCCAGTCTGGTAATCGATGTGGAGCGAGGAGTGGCTGGTTCGCTAGAAGTTTCAGACCTTGTATCGGGATGATGACCTTTCTTGGGAAGGTATATTGTCAGTAGCCTATCGGAGGGATTGAGTTTCTCCGTTTGGGGTTGAGCGACTCTTGGCAGTCTAATGGTAAGTGGCCCCGTTGTGGGTCTCAACACCTGGCCGGACCTTCGCAGCCGGATTCTCATCTGTTCTTCTTGTGCGGAGAGACTGATTGCGTCCTTACGCAGAGTGGCCGTAAGGGGTGCGGAATTGCCCGGTTTACGAGCCTGAAGGTGGATCGTTACAGGTTCTTCTGATCCTGTAGCCGTCTTGTTGTGAGCTTGCACATCTTCTTCGACCAGATGCTTCTTCGATTTTTCGTACAGACAGGAGTCTGAGTAATAAGATTCGACCCCCTTGAAGGGGTCGATATCGGCAAACTCTGTCCTCACGAAGCCGTGCTTATCGACATATTTGAAGCACTGGTGTAGCGTGGAAGGCACGATCATGTAATCATGTATCCAAGGCCGCCCCAGAAGGATATTGTAAGAAGTGTCGGCATCTATGACATAACAGGTGACTTCTGATTGGAGATCGCCGATCTGACACTTCAAACAGATCTTCCCTATTGGGTAGCTCCTACCCGAATTGAAGCCGCTAATGGCGGTGCTTGTAGGTGTCAGGCGATGCATCGGAATACGAAGATGATGTAGCAGACCCTTCGGAATGATGCTTATAGAGGACCCAGGATCAATGTGCATTCGGTCCACCTTTACGTCGCCGATGTATCCAGTGTAGTATAGCGGGCGATCATGCAGGTTAGTTTTGATGAGCATATCTTGCGGAGAGAAGACGATATTGGGCATTGCTCCCGTATACGCACTATCTTGGAGCTCTGCAGGTTGGTTATCTCCCGTGAGGTTGACCTGAGCCAAGTATGCGTCGGCATTTTGGAGCGCCTCACTTAAAGCCGTGCGGACATCCTTTGAGAGCCTGAGGAGTTCATATAAAGACAATTTGGCCGGGGTATTAGCTAATTGCGCTAAGATGTCGAAGTCGTAGGGCCTCTCCAGCCCCTGAGGTGTCTCCTTCCGGAGGGACTTGTCGAAGCGAGTCTCCTTCGGCCTAGGCTTGTCAGTCGTCGAAGGCTGAGCCGGTCCCGGAGCATCATTGGTAGTGGGCGGATGATCATCAGTCGCGCTTTCGGTCACCGGTTGGGCTTGTGTTCCAGATCGAGTAGTGACGGCCGAGACTTCCTCTACTTCCGCTGAGGCAGTGCAGCAGGATCTGACTTTTTTATTTTTCCTTTTAGAAGGTGGAGAGGGCTGAGTTACCTCGTGGACTAGGTCCGGATGGACCCACATGATTTCCCCTCGTAATATGGTGAGGGGTACTAGACCAGCGGCTTGATCGCGAGCAGGCAGCAGATTAGCAATCTCCATTGTTGCCAGAGGGATGGGTATAACCCCGTCCTGCGTCTCTGTTGGAGGGAAGCTGCCAAATTGTACGGACACCATGTTGGCTGCCACGGTTACCTCTTCGAAATCGATGGCTAGGGCGTTCGAATCGATGAGGTTTTGGATATACCGTTTCAGTTGGTAGTAGTCGTGTGTAGCATGGTGGACGTAGCGATGGTAATGGCAGAACTTTAGGTTCTCCAGATCAGCCGGCCGAGGCTCCCGTCTTGGTGGAGGAAGCTGAATCCTATCTCCTTGTATAAGCATGTCCAAGATAGGCTTGACGTGACCGTCTTCAAAGGAATAAGTAATTTGAGGCCATTGTTTGTCTGCTGGCTGTGGCTCGGGCTTCTGGGCTGTATCGGTCACCATAGCCTGCTTGCCTTTGTTGTCCCGGTTGTTGGAGGGGCTACCCCCATTGTCGTTGCTGGTGTTGGGACGCTTGCTCTTGTTCTCTTCCTTCGAGATATGCAACCCCAGTTGGCGAGCCTTCTTCAATCGTTCTTCAGCACTTGTAGCACTGATGATAAAAGCCTTCCAGTCCTTGAACTGACTTTCGCCCATCCAGAGACTAATTGTTGGAAGTAGTCTCTTTTGGCAAATTTCAATCAAAGAAGAGTCCGGGTTGCCAGATGGTAACTTCATTGCGGTTTGACGAAACCGTTCAATGTAATTTCTCGTCAGTTCTTTCTCTCCTTGAACGACGTCCATGAGGGTAGACATCGTAACGTCCTGCCCTACCTCATAGAACCTCTCCAAGAACAAGTGTTTGAAGCCAGCGAAGGAGTGGATGCAATTGTCTGGCAGGTTGCGGTACCAATCGAAGGCGACTCCTTCCAATGCCCCAATGAATAACCGCGTGAGTATAGCGTCATCATGGGGCAGATGGTCGGTAGTAACCTCAAAGTAAGTGATGTATCGACTTGCTGAAGTCTTGCCATCATATGGGTTGATATTGAACGGCTTATATCTTGGCGGAAAGGGAATATCCCTCCATTCAGCAGGATATGGTTGCCGTATTCTGAGGTCTTAAGAGTTTTCTCGGGCGTGGAACATTGCTCGGAGCTCCTGAACCTCTCTTCTTACTTCTTGGGCCTCATCTGTCGCGGTAGGGGTCGTTATCTCGGGAGGATTATTGCACTGGTTTGGCGCCGCTGAATTTGAATCTACGTTGATTGCGGGACCCGTCCTTGTCTGGCCAGGTGTCACTCCCTGCAGAGTAGGAAGTACCGCTTTGATCTCGTCTACAGACTTGACCAAGGCATACAATATGGCCTCCAAAGTGTCGATGCGCTGGCGATCGCTGGAACCGCCTTGATTGCTGTCTGTCATGAATACCGTCTTCACATGAGGAGTGACGGAGGGAGTGGTGGAGGATGTACCCTCCGAGTCGTACCCATGCGTCAAGAAATCATCTGGATATGTGGGGATGTTCTCTTCAGGTTCGGACTCGGAAGGAACACTACCCCCAGCTTCGGAGCTTGCTTTGTCTAGAGAATCATGGATGTCCTCGGGGACATCAGCATCTGTTATACCCGATGGGAGGGTTGTTTCTCGGGGTTTGTCTCCTTGAAACATTAGATTATTGTGGACGTTCGGAGGAGTACTACCCCCAGCTCCTACGACCCCCAGGGTCGGGGACGATGAGCCTCCTATTGCAGCAGATTTTGTCTTCGAATGGGTGTGTTAGTATACTCCGGTGGAGGATAACCGTTTAGCCGACAACTTCTTAGCTGTAGTGGCTGATATCTTTGGACTGGAGATGCTTGTCTTCTTCCCTCTCCCCTCGGCGGGGACCTTCTGAGCAGAATTGCAGGAGACAACAGGAGGTGCCTCATCTTCTGAGTTCGGGTGCTGTAGTCTGTGGAAGACGGACGGACGATCTTCCGTCACTGCCGCGTTGTTGCAGCAGCAGTTGACGATGATCTGGGTGTAGTGACGTCCATGTGAGGATTCTTTGCACGCCGAGGCCCCTTCTCTTTCCTTGCGCTTGTGGAGGATCGCCTCACGCAGGTCAGAGGGACCACTCTGTCCGTTCGCCGCCGGGGATTGGACTTGAGCGGTTCTGTACTACTTCCCATCAGAGGCCCGTGTGATAATCAGCGGGACGCCCTGATAGTCAGAGGTTGGGGCAGCTGTCTGGGCTTGATGAGCCCGCGCTGCCCTAGACTTCTTCTTTCTAGCACTTGTGGGTGCATAATAGGAAGAGTCCAAGTTGAACATCACAGAGTCTGGCTTATCATCCAGAGAGTCATCAGGGTTCGGACCGTACGAGAGACGGTCGAAAACTGATCGAGAGGAGCATGGAGCAGATGCTGTACGACTGGGAGCGGAAACCGTGCAGGCTGTCTGCACGCGGTTGTCTCCTGTCGTCGGACGTGTTCTTATACGGCTAGGGGTCACGACCATGCAGGCTGGCCGCATGCGGTTGGCATCTGTGGCCGCATGGGTTTTCTGCAAACGATTGACTTTACTGGCCGCATGAGTCTCATCCATGCTGTCGGGCGCTGTAGTCGCATAAGTTATGCGGCTGACAGAAGTAGCCGCATGAGTTTTCTTCATGCGGTTGGCGGATGTAGCCGCATGGGCTTTCTCCTTGCGGCTAATACTCTTCTGCGGTTCGGTCCGCGTAGAGTCTCTCTTTGTCCCTGCAAGTCCAGCATCATAATATTTTCTTCTGCCGGACTTGGGGACAGCAGAGTTGTCTACGATCTGAAGTGGGACCGCAGGAGAATCCTTCTCGCCGTCTTGAGCAGCAGAGGGCATCCCATCGAGGGCTTGAGGAGGAGCAAATGACTTCGGTCTCCATTCTTTGCGAGCCTTGGTGGTGTGGGTGCGCTTCTGGGCCAGGCCAGCGCTGCCTTCAGAGAGGATCTCTTCGAACGCCTGTTGGTCGAAGCGGACGACCATCTTCTTTTGTGTGGAGCCAAGTTTGGCTGCATCTGATTGCGTCACCAACTCCTCAGCCGTGGAGAAGTTAGTCCCCAGCAGAGTCGCCATCGTGTTTGCCATTGATTGTAAAAGAACAGAACAATTATCGGAGGACTGAACTTAGACTCCCAATACAAACTCGCTCGTACAAAGAAAGCCTAGGGACGAAAACCTAGGTACAGCAGACTAAGTACGATTGTTTATTTTTGATTCTGGGGGGTGACGATAGAGGCTCGGGAAAGCGACGGCCGCTTTGCCTTACTCCTTGGACGATCAGTATGTAGCCTTGGCTCGGGGAAGATCTGCTCGACGTTGATGAAGAAACGCTCTTCTTGCTCTCCTCGGATTGCTCTCCTGGCTTCTCTCTCTCTGTGATTATCAAGAAGAAAGGGGAAGCTCTCTCTGTGTAGATCTCTCTCTTCTTATTTTTTTATTCTTTTGTTGCCGACCTCTCTTCTTCTTCTTTTTTTTCAAGGGAATGATGCTGGCTATTTATAAGAGTGGGGGTGATCATTAGGGTTTGCTAATGATTATCTGTTTGGAATGTCGGCGCCCCTTCATTCTATCTGAACCCTTGATCCTGATTACAGTGAATCTCGGCCATTAACGCGGATAGCATCGTATCTCATGAGCAATTAATGCTAGCTGCTTTAATTCCTCGTAATTGATTATGCCAATGTCTGATTGCTCGCCACGTGTCCCATTAGCTTGATGATAAATGATATGCCCTGATCTCAGTAATTATGACGATGATGTCAAATATATTTGTTGAGATTCGGTTAAATCTCTTATTGATCCCATGCCACGTGTCTTAATTGTGAGTCCTGTCAGAGCCGCATAGGATTGACGATCCTCGAACCGCAGAGAGATACTCTTTGTAAGCCGCATAGGACGATGCTTCATCGAGCCGCATATGCGTAATCTTTGTGAGCCGCATGAGCTGGTGTTGTATTGGGCCGCAGGGAATGTGTTCCCAGGGAGCCGCATGAGCTAGCGTTGTATCGAACCGCATGGAACGGGTTTTCAGGGAGCCGCATATGACTGATTGCCACGTGGCAATCTGGGACTTCTGACGGATTTGGTCAGAGATTTTCTTCTTTTCCCGAGGAGTCAGTCATTATGGCAAGGCCATTATGAAACTTTATGTCAGGGCCGCCACAGTGAATCGTGCTTGAGCAATAAATGAGGCCACTCCTCAAACGACCAGCTGTAGGGAAGGATCACACATTGCGTCCATCGAGCCGCATATGCCTCGCTGAACAGCATACGCTCCCGAGCCGCATGCGATTGAGAGTCTTCTTTGAACCGCATAGGGCCGCTCCTGTGTGGGCCGCATAAGCTTCTTACTCAGAGCCGCATGGATCATTATTCTAATATTTTCCATGCTTCTACAATGACGATTAGACACGTGGTACAAGTTCAACCGAGATTTACCCACCCAGATTTGTTGCTATCAACAAAATTCAATAATTAGATTTATTGCAATCATCATAATTACCCGGATCAATTTCCAACAAATGATACAGATTCGTTGCAATCAACATAAAAGCAAAATCAAGGCAAATCTTAACAAATCCCTAACCGTCCACTGTTTAAGGGGCAATCATTGCAAACCCTACTTATCGTACCCCACTCCTATAAATAGCAAGGTGCCATCCCCTTATAAACCCTGGACACAGAGAGACAGAGGCATGCACAGAGAGAGCGGCATCACAAAGAAGAATCTTCCTACATATCTCGAGAGCATTTCTTCATCAGAGCCAAGGCTACGTTCGAGCGTCCAAGGAGTAAGGCAGAGTTGATAGCACTCTCTCGAGCCTCTACCTTCACCCCCCAGAATCAAAAATAAACAATTGTACATAGATTGATGTACCTACGTTCGAGCGTCCAAGGAGTAAGGCGAGTTTGTATTGTGAGTCTAAGTTCAGTCCTTCAATAAAACTGTTCTGTACTTTTACAATCAATGGAAAACACGATGGCGACTCTGCTGGAGACTAACTTCTCCACGGCTGGAGTGTTGGTGACGCAATCGGACGCAGCCAAACTTGGCTCCAATCAACAGACGCTGGTCGTCCGGTTCGACCAGCAGGTGTTTGAAGAAATGCTCTCCGACGGGAGCGCTTGCCCGGTCCAGCAGCAAGCCCGCACGAAGAAGGCCTGCAGGGAGTGGAGGCCCAAATCATTCGCTCATTTCCAAGCTCTCGAAGGAGTACCCTCTGTTGCCCAAGACGGCGGAGAAGTCTTGCAGGCGGCCCCACTTCTGACCATAGAGGACTCTGTTGTCCCCAAGTACGGCCGAGGAAAACACTACGATGCTGGACTTACAGGGGCAAAGGATAACTCTACACGGTCCAGGAAGAAGCCATAGAAGGGCGCCAGCCGCATGAAGACTCATGCGGCCACAAAAGCCAGCCGCAGACAGAAGGCTCATGCGGCCAGAACTGCCAGCTGCATGGAGGAGGCTCATGCGGCCACCATGACTTCCAGCCACATAGAAGAGGCCCACGCGGCCACTACAGCTCCCAGCCGCATGCAAACTGCCAGCTGCATGTGGACCGCTTATGCGGCCACAAATGCCAGCCTCATACATGCAGGCTATGCGGCTAATAATCTCAACCGTAGGCCATCTGCTTCATGCGGCTCGGGCTCGGTCTTCGACCGCCTCTCAGGCGGTCCTGACCCCAGATGCTCTCATGTGCCAATCTCTGTGGACTCTTCCTACTTTGCACTATCAGGTGCTAGAACGAAAAAGTCTCGGGCAGCGCGGGCTCACCAAGCTCAGTCATCAGTCCCAACTTCCGTCCATCAGGGTGTCCGGCTGACTATTACGCGGGACCCTGACAAAAAGTTGTACAGAACTATTCGTGTCCAACCCCCGACGGCCAACGGACAGAATAGTTGTCAAGAATCTCCCAACAACAATCAGGGGCGAGTACTCTTACTACCCCGACATTAGGGAGCAGACAGGATACCAACACACTCATGTGCTCAGGACTCCCCGGCCCACAAAACGAGTGAATTGCGCAACGTGATTCTTCACAAACGTAAAGAAAGAGACAAAAACTTGGTGTACAGAGAGTCCTTTCATGGACATCACTGCAATCAAGTCATTGTCAACTGCTGCTGCAGCAAGGCGACCACATAAGAGGACCGTCTATCCGAATTTCGATGACTGCAGCACCCAAGCTCAGAAGATGAGGCGCTTCTCGTCGCCTCCTGCAATTCTGCTCAGAAGATCCCTGGCAGCGGGAGAGGGAAGAAAACAAAAGTCTCCAGCCCGAAAATCATAACCAAGAAACTCTCTTCTAAGCGGTTGTCCACAACCGTTACGGGAGGAGTTTTCTAAGGTACTCGTTCAAAAACGAAATCTGCCACACATGTAGATTCGTCGTCCACATCTCTGGGAGGCACTGGAGCCGGGAGTAGCACTCTTTCGAACATCCACGACAATCCGGTATTCCAAGAAGATAATTCAGGGGAAACGGTTATCCCAACAGATGCAGCAGGTTTTGACGTCCCCGAGTACGTCCACAACTCTCAAGACGATGCAAGCTCTGAAGCTGGGGGTACCACTCCTTCTGAGTCTGAACCAGAGGAGAATATTCCAACATACCCTGACGACTTCTCTGTACAAGGGTATGACTCAGAGGGCACATCCTCCACCGTTCTTTCTATCTCTCCTCATGTGAGGACGGTGTTCATGACGAACAAGAACCCAGACGGTCCCAGTGATCGCCAACGCATCGACACTCTGAGGCCATACTTCATACATTGGTTAAATTCGTAGACGAGATCAAAGCGGCCCTTCCAACTCTGCAAGGAAGGACGCAAGGCCAATCAAACTTGGGACCCGCGGTCAATACGGACTGGAACTCAGCTGCACCAAACCCGGGTGATAATCCTCTTGAAATATTGGCCCCACCGCTACAGATAAGGCCAGAGAGGCAAGACGAGAGGTCCAGGATCTCCAGGCCATGTTCTACACCCGAGAAAACTGCCAGGACCCCAGGATACGACAATCGTATCCTGCTGCATGGAGAGATGTTCCCTTCCCACCAAGATATAAACCATTCAACATCAATCCGTATGATGGGAAGACATCTGCAAGCAGGTACATCACCTACTTCGAAGTCACAACCAACCATCTGCCTCATGACGACGCCATCCTTATGCTGTTGTTCATTGGAGCGTTGGAAGGGGTCGCCTTCGACTGGTACCGCAACTTGCCGGACAACTACGTCCATTCCTTCGTCGGCTTCAAACGTATATTGCTGGAGAGGTTCTACGAAGTAGGACACGACGTGACGATGTCCACTCTCATGGACGTTGTTCAAGGAGAAAAGGAACTGACAAGGAACTATATTTAGCGGTTTCGTCAAACCGCGATGAAGTTGCCTTCCGGTAACCCTGATTCCTCCTTAATTAAAATTTGCCAAAAGAGGCTGCTCCCCACAATCAGCCTCTGGATGGGCGAAAGTCAGTTTAAGGATTGGAAGACTTTTATTATCAGCGCTACTAGCGCAGAAGACAAGTTGAAGAAAGCTCGCCAACAGGGATTGGACGTCTCGGAAGGAGATGACAAAGGCAAACACCCTAACACCAACAGCAACAATGGTGGTAACCCCTCCAACAATCGAGACAATAAGGGCAAACAGGCTATGGTGGCCGACACAGCTCCGAAGCCTGAACCGAAGCCGGCAGAGAAGTAGTGGCCTTAGATGACCTACTCCTTCGAGGACGGCCATGTCAAGCCCATCTTGGACATGCTCATACAAGAAGGTCGAATTCAGCTCCCTCCTCCAAGACGTGAACCTCGTCTTGCAGAGATGGAGAGCCCCAAGTACTGCCACTATCATCACTATGTCCACCATGCGACACAAGACTGCCACCAACTGAAGTGATACATCCAGCATCTCATCGATTCTAAGGCCTTGGCCATTTATTTCGAAGAGAGGTGACCGTAGCAGCCAATATGGTGTCAGTACAATTCGGCAACTTTCCTTCGACAAAGACTCAAGATGGAGTAGTACTTGTCCCAGAGCAAAGATGGAGGTCGCTAACCTTCCACCTCCTCGAGACCAGGCTGCTGGTCTAGTACCTCTTACCACATCACGAGGGGAGGTCATGTGGGTCCATCCGGACCTGGTACCTAAAGTGACTCAGTCCGTACCTCCTTCCACCAGCAAGAAGAAGAGTGGGAAAGTCAAATCATGCCACACAATATCGGCAGAGGTCAAAGAAGCTACGGCTGTCGTCACCCGGTCGGGTGCTCAATCCAAACCTACACCGGGTAACTCGGCTGAAGATCATCAGTCAGCTACTGCTGATGCTCCAGGACCTTCTCAACCTCCGACGACCAACAAGCCTAGGCCGAAGGAGACTCGCTTTGACAAACTGCTCCGAAGAGAAATGCCTCATGGGCTGGAGAGGCCATACAACTTTGACATCTTGGCAGAATTGGCCAACACACCGGCCAAATTATCGCTATACGAGCTCCTGAGACTCTCCAAAGATGTTCACGTCGTACTGAGCGAGGCACTCCAGAATGCCGACGCATATCTGGCTTAGTGCAATCTCACTGGGGAGTGCTCGCCTGCAGATCTCTAGGACAGCGCTTGCACAGGCATAATTCCTAACATCGTCTTCACTCCGCATGATAGGCTTATCAAGACCAACCTGTACGATCGCCCTCTGTATTATACTGGGTACATTGGCGATATCAAGGTGGATCGGATGCATATTGACCCCGATTCTTCCATAGACATCATCCCGAAGAGCCTGCTATACCATCTGCGCATCCCAATGCATCGCCTGACGCCGACATCCACTGCCATTAACGGTTTTAATTCAGGCAGAAGCTATCCGATCGGAAAGATTCGTCTGAAATGGCAAATCGGCTATCTTCAATCAGAAGTGACCTGTTATGTCATAGATGCGGATATTTCCTACAATATTCTCCTTGAGCGTCCTTGGATACATGATTACATGATCGTGCCTTCCACACTGTACCAGTGCTTCAAGTACGTCAATAAGCACGACTTTGTGAGGACAGAATTTGCTGACATTGATCCCTTTAAAGGGGTCGAATCCTACTACTCTGACTCATGCTTATACGAGAAGTCGAAAAGGCACCTTGTCGAAGAAGATACTCAAGTTTCAACTGAGGCGGCAATTTGATCGGAAGAACCTCTGACAATCCACCTTCAAGCCCGTAAACCTGGCCGAACTGCACCAATTACAGCCACTCTGCGTAAGGATGCAATCAGCCTCTCTGCACAAGAGGGGCAGATGATAATCCGACTGCGAAGGTCTGGCCAAGCGCCAAGACCCATGACATAGCTACTGACAATCAAGTTGCCTAGAGCTAGCCAGCAACAAACAGAGCCACTGACGATTCGCCTTCGGCAGTCGAGCGCTAAGCCGGGGACTGCTAGCCAGCCAACAACTCCCCGTCCAGCTCCGAACACCAAACTGGGGGTCGCTAGTATGCCAACGACTCCATGTTCTGCTCCACCTATGGAGCCCCTGACGATTAAGCTGCCCAAGTCATCCTTTCAGTCTTCATTAACACATGAGGTGGCTGAAGAAGAGTCAGAGCTGGCCAAGTATGTGGCTGCTCACACTGTTGTTCCATTCGCAGATGATGTAATCCTACTGGAAAAGATACCTTACTTCATAAATAAAGGGCTGTCTTTGAACTACCTCGAGCTTAATAAGCTTTGTACAATGTATGCTATGGAACACGGTATAGGCACCCACCTGCACACACAGGTGACAAATGTCTACACTGTAAACCAACTTACTCCAGTGGAAGATGCTTACTACATAGTCAAGGAAGAGGATCATCCAATCATCTTCGGCCGGAAGAATGATCCACAATCCTTCAGGAAAGAAGAAGTTGATCTCGAACCCGACACAGGGAGACTACCCCTTTATCTGTATAGTTCCCGATCCAAGTACCTTATGCAAAAACAGGGGTATGATCTGGTAACTACGCCAGGCTTGAACTACGACATTTGACGGCGATTACCCTTACAATTGCCGGTCCCCGCTAGGAAACCACGAGATTACTACAACAAAACCAGATGTGGGCTAGGTTATGTTACACCTACAACGACCACTGAAAGCTCGGACGAGGAATGCGACTGGCATTCACACTCAACCGGATCACCAACTTCCGATTCGGATGTCAGCATCAGGAAAGTATTCAGGCAAGTCTTATCTGTCAATATGGCATTCGCAGACACCTATGAAGAAGATGAAGACATTCCTGAACTTCTTGAGTTAGAGCCGTGGGCATAACAGCTAGATGTGCAATAGAAGAAGCGGTTCGAACAAAGAGGGCCTCCTACCGAAGATGAGGTTGTCCAAATTGATCTTGGTGATGAGTCCTCTCCAAAGCCCATCTTCGTCAGCAAGAATCTGACAGACGAAGAGCGGGAATCGCTACTGCAACTCATCAGAGAATATATCGACATGTTCGCCTGGAGCTACGAAGACATGCCAGGACTGAATCCCGAAGTAGAAATCACAAACTCAACATTCGTCCGGACGCAAAATCAGTCAAGCAACAGCAACGACGGTTTCGCCCGGACGTTATGAACTTTATCGAAGCGGAGGTCAACAAACTGATAGCTAGCGGCTTCATCCTAGAGGAGCAACACCCAGACTGGATAACCAACATAGTACCAGTCCTCAAGAAGAATGGAAAGATTCAAATTTGCATCGACTTTCATAATCTGAATGAGGCGTGTCCTAAGGATGAGTTCTCCCTCCCTGTCACAGACATCATGATTGACAACACCTACAGCTTCGAGCGCATGTTATTTATGGATGGTTTCTCGGGGTACAACCAAATCAAGATGTTTCCTGATGACGAAAAGCATACATCATTCCGAATGCCAATTGGCACATACTGCTACATAGTCATACCTTTCGGTTTAAAGAATGCTGGCGCCACCTATCAAAGAGCTATGAGTGTCATATTTAGAGACCACTTGTACAAGACAGTGGAATGCTACGTCGACGATATCGCCTTCAAGAGCCGCTCCAAGGAAGATCATCTGTATGATCTGAGGACAGTGTTCGACCTGATATGAGCGCACAATTTAAAGATGAATCCCACAAAATACTTCTTGGACGTATCCAGCGGGAAGTTCTTGTGTTTCTTTATTACTTCCCAGGGTATCCACATAGACAGTGAGAAGACGAAGGTAATCAAGGAGATGGGTCCCCCGATAAATCTCCGTGAACTCCGAGGCCTTCAAGGGAGGCTGGCATACAACATGAGGTTTATCTATAACCTCTTCGGACGATGTCAGCCATTCACCCACCTCATGAAAAAGGGTATTTCATTCATATGGGATGAGGAATGCCAGCGCGCCTTCGACAACATCAAAGAATATCTAACGAACCCTCCAATCCTAGTAGCCCCGGTCGCTGGAAAACCATTCCTGCTCTATGTGCGAGCAATGGAGAATTCTCTCGGTGCTCTGCTAGCACAAAACAATAGTGCAGGCCATGAGCAAGCTATATATTACATCAGCTGAATGATGATGGGACCGGAGCATCGATACACTGTCGTGGAGAAAGAGTGCCTTGCTCTGGTTTTCATCATTCAGAAGATACGACACTACGTCACGGACAAACCATCCATGTCGTATCAAGAGTCAACCCCCTCAGGTTCCTCATGACTAAGCCAGGTGCACTCAGCTCTCGCCTTACTATATGGGCGATATTACTGTCCCCCTAACACATGATCTTCGTCCCACAAAAGGCTGTTAAAGGTCAAGCTTTGATAGACTTTTTAGCAGCTCATCCAGGTTCGGAGTCGACAAGAATAGATGAAGAGATTCCAAATGAGGTCGCCAATTCAAATTTGGCCTCTCATGATGCCGTACGGTGAATGTTCTTTGACGATGCTTCCAGAACTGGGCCCAAGGGCAACATCGTCGCTGGAGTCAGAGTGGTGTTTATTTCTCCCCCGGGCTGGTGATTAATCGGGCTTACTCCCTCACGGAGTCTTGTTCAAATAATGTTGTCGAGTACAATGCTTTGGTCATTGGCCTCCGACTTACAAAGGAGCTGGGGGTAGAGTATCTTGAAGCATACGGCGATTCGCAGTTAATCATCAATCAGATCCAGGGTTCATACGAAGTTCGCCATGAAGATATGATCCCTTATCACCAAATAGAGATCGACATCATCTCGACCTTGGAAGGATTCTTCATAGAACATGTTCCCAGACTCCAGAATATTGAGGCTGATACCCTAGCAGGCCTGGCCGCTTCCCTAGCAGTACCGAACTATGCTCATCATCTGGTTGACATAATAGGCCATAAATTGGTCTGTCCCAAGAATAATACTTAATGTGTTGAGAGTTACTCCGCTTGGACAGTCGATGAAGCACCAGACTGGAAACAACCATTCATCGACTTCATAGTCTACGACATCCTGCCCGATAATCCAATGGAAGCCACTTCCATCAAAAGACGTTCCCTCAGATTCTTTTACGATACAGAGACAAAAATGCTGTATCGGCGATCAAATGATGGATTACTGCTTCGGTGTCTGTCAAATACAGAAGCCAAAAAAGCCGTACGCGAAGCTCAGGACGGCGTCTGCGGGGCCCGTCAGCCTGGCCCTAAATTGCAAGATCGTCTTCGCCTAATGGGCTATTACTGGCCCACGATTGTAGCAGATGCGATAGACTATGCAAGGAAGTGCAAGGCCTGTCAAGTCCACGCGAATTTCATTCACCAGCCATCCGAGTTCCTACATACGACGGTGGCATCCTGGCCATTCGGAGCATAGGGAATGGACATCATTGGTCCGATCACTCCACCTTCATCGTGAGGACATCGCTTTATACTCGCAATCACAGATTACTTCTCCAAATGGACGGAGGTTGTTTCGCTGACAGAAGTGAAGACGTCAAACATGATCAGCTTCCTCAAGCATCACGTCATATATCATTTTGGACTTCCCCGAAGGATCATCTACGATAACGGTCCGCAGTTCGTAAGCCACGCCTTCTATTGGTTCTGCGACAAACACCGAATCCAGAATGTTGCTTCAATATCGTATAATCCGACAGCGAATGGGTTGGCAGAAGCGTTCAATAAAACTATAATCAAGCTGCTCAAGAAGTTCGTATCCTCAAACAAATACGATTGGAATTAAAAGCTCGGCGAATGCTTATGGTCCTACCGTACGACAGTCCGGACAGCCACTGGGAACACCCCGTTCTCTCCGATCTACAGCAGTAAGGCAGTTCACCCCTTGGAGACTAAAATCCCCTTGCTCCGTGTCGCCCTTACCTATCGAGTGACGATGGATGACAATCACCATCGCCGGTTACAAGAGTTGGAGACTCTAGATGAGAAGCGCCTGTTAGCTCAACAACGAATTGAGCTGTACCAAGCATGTATCTCGGGAGCTTTTAATAAGAAGGTTAAAATCAGAACATTACAAGTAGGCGATCTCGTTCTGGCAGTTCGAAGGTCGATGGTTATGACCCACAATACCTACGACAAATTCCAACCAAAGTGGGAAGGCCTATTTGTCATCGAAGTTGTATTCTCTAATGGTGCTTACCGCCTCGCAAAACAAAACGGAGACTTGCTCATGTTACCCATCAACGGCAAGTTCCTGAAGAAGTATTATGTCTAAAATGGCATCCTCTAAATCCCAGATCGTTGAGTTATGTACCCTCTGGCATAGCTGAACTTACATTCTGACTCCAAATCTCCCAGATTGTTGAGTTATGTACCCTTTGGTACCGCTGAACTTACATTCTGACTCCAAATCTCCCAGATTGTTGAGTTATGTACCCGCAGGTACCACTGAACTTACACTCTGGTCACTCCAGATGAATCTATATCGCATCTTTTAGGTAGTGAGACAAGTATGATCATACCTCTGAACTTTCATCCTAAAAGATCTTCCTCCTCATGATCTAATATCCGCACTTTCAGTGCATAAAAAGGGTAACAAATCCACAAATTTCTCGAAACAACCTAGTCGATGTTACCTCTGAGTTGTTTCCCTTCCATCAAAAAACAAACTACCCCTCACGTAGAACTTCCACGTCCTCATTACCTCTGAGTTGTTCTATGTACCCTTCATGGAGCCTACTTCTGCCACGTCCTCATTACCTCTGAGTACGAAGGCTCTATCGAAGAATTCTCATATTTACCACGTCCTCATTACCTCTGAGTAAGTATGTTGGTTTTTCTCTCGACTTATTATCCGTACCCAAGACCGGAGTACGCCAAGGATAATGGGCCCACAAATGTCCTCTATTGACCACAAATGTCCTCTGTTGACCACAAATACTGTACTAAGTACATGCCCCTCATTTTTTATCATGCCTCGGGAGCCCAGCTGCTCCATGACATTCTTTCTCCCGATACCAGGAATGTCCATGGCCACCTTACTGTAGAATTATTCTAAGTATCCCCATCAAACTTGTTATCTGTACCTAAAACCAAGGTATACCAAGGGTAACAAGTCCACAAACAGTCCCCAAGTGGGGCAAATACCACAACACCACAAACGCAAATAGCAATACAACTGAAGGGTAAAATAAAAAATACTCTTTTATTTGAAAGTCAAAAGTACTACATGTTCTGGGACCACGTCCCTCTCAAAAACGGAAAAGAACAAAAATAAAAGAAGAAAAAGGGCCGACTATGGTTCGGCGATACATAATTCTATGAGACGGTCCCTCTGCAAGACAGTCGACCGCTCAAACTTCTTCTTGGCCCGACGCTCGGCTTCCTGAGTAAGCCGCTCTGCATCCTCCAGATGCGCATGAGCCAGCCAGCCATCCTCAAGCTTCTTCAGTGCACGCTCCAGGCTAGCAGAAGCTTGGGTGACCTTTTCGGCCTCCTGAACGATCAGCTCTTTATCCGCACGGGAAGCTTCGAGCTCAGATTCCAAGAAAGCCAGCTTCCTCTGGAGCTCGAGGATCTGCTCCCTTGTATCAATTATTCCATGGGAGGCGGCCGCTTCCCGAGCCATGCAATCCTCGCTCCTACGGCTCAGCTGGTCATACTTGTCACTACCACATTTCTAGTATAAGGGTATTTTGGTCATTTTAAATTTTTGGGATTTATTTGGAATTATTGTGAATTATTGAGATTTATTAGAATTTATGTGATTTTTAGTACAATTTATTTGAGTGATATTCTAGACTTTGAATAGTGTTGACTTTGGAGCCTACCCTAGAAGCTAACCCTAGTTATAGTGACTTGGGTAGATCATGTGACCCTAGCCTAACTTAATTTAACCCATGTTTGGTCTTTTAGATTCAAGTTAGAATAGGTGCATGGTTGTGACTTAGGAATTAATCCATGGCTTACGACCTTATAAGTCATGATTAACTAACTTGGCCCATAGGAGCCCAAAGCCCAACACTATGAAACCCTAACCATAACTACCTATGGCCGGCCAACCCACCTAGGGATTCCCCCCTATATGTAGTCTCTTCCATTATGTTAGCCTCCTTTAGAAAGTTCACATTTGGAAAAGGAGGTAAATACCCAACTTCATTAATTCCTAGAAAATCCATTTTATTTCTTTTTTAATCCAAATAAGTTGCATTAGGTTCTAATTCATCTATACTTTCTGTCCATGGAAGGAAATTTCAGTGGGAGAGCAATTTGGTGGAGTTTGCTATCAAAGGAAAAAGTTCTAGAAATGGGGTTTTTCTTGAAAAGCTCATCAATAGGTAAATGATCCCTAAATCTATAATTTCCCTGATTTCATTGCATATTTGGAAAGCCCTAGGAGTCCCCTAACTGTAGGACTTGGTTTCGTGTCAAGCTGGATTCATTTCGTGTCCGTATCGGACACGTATTCGACTGGATACCAAGGTGTTCGATGAAACGCCCTAAAGGGGATTTCAATCTGATTTTAGGGAAACTTTTGAATAGGAAATTAGGTTTTTTGGTTGCTTATCGAAATCTAGTTAACTGAGTCAAATTCGTGTCGTGTCGTGTCGGTTTGGACACACGAACACGCACGTTCCAGACGCACAGATTTGCCCTGCTACTCGTGGCTCAGTGTGACGTGTCTGTGTCACCAGCGGACACGATACTTGGCATGTAGCATAAACACGTGACTGACATGACACCCTCCAAGTGCCAAGTCATACGGTGTCGTGTCGGACACGCTTTTAGGTGTGCACTGGTTTTGCAGTGGCACGCACCACACGTTCAGAGCTCACTGACACGGCTCTCGTGTCCACTGTGGACACGAGGTGGACTCGATTCAGGGACCTAGGGTTGTAGCCCTACATGTGGCGAATGTTGGGACACAAGCACGAGACTTGATTCGTGTCTTGTCGTGTCGTGTCCTAGACTCTCTGGAACACGTGCACGACACTGTGTTGTTTAGTGTGTGTCTGTGATGTGCTGATTGGGTTTCCTTCATTTGGATACGTCTGTGTCCTCATGGTGGGACACATTGACACTGAATGACATGTTCACACCCCACTCCTTATTTACCAACCAATATTTTAACACTTAGTTCGTTTTCATACACAATTTCTCATTTACCTGGAATTTTCTGAACCTAAGTATCAGTCCCTATATCAGTTAATTCCAAATTTCTAAAACGAGATTTGGCATCTATTTTAATCCAATGTAATACTCCTAATTGCATGTTTACATTCTAAAATAGTTCTCCAATATGTGTTCTACTTGTATGTCAATTTTGGGGTGAATTGGTTGAATTTTGATTTTGAAATTGGTATATGTAGAACTGTCATTGGTTGAACTCTCAAACCTTAGATTAATTCCTGAGAACTGTCATGTGAGACTGGGTTTACTACTCACTAATTTTCCATTCATTTTCCTATTCCCAGGTTATACATTGCCAGGCCACTAATCCTATTGGCATTCACTCACTTGTATACACACACACACTCTTACCTGTTAACACATTGTACACACACATTACCTTTCCCTCTCTCTATATACACATGAATGTATATATATATATATATATATATATATATATATATATATATATATATATATATATATATATATATATATATTTACATAGCTAACATCAGTCACACATGTATATTCACACACACCTACATATAACTGAACACTGTTTACACTTCATTATTTTGACACTCCATTTCACTCATGCTCTCAACATACTCATTGTTCTGTATACCTCACTCATACACACACTTGTTAGTCTTCCTACCTCTCTCTCTATGCATGTATGTAATGTACATATATGGTTAATATATATATATATATAATGTAGTTAGCCTATATACATATATATATGTGATGATGCCTATATGTATAATAATGTATATATGTATTATATGTGTTTGGCATATAGCCAAGTATGGATTCCAAGTGTAGGCCTAGATGCATAGAACATAGGTTGGTTGTGATATAGGTTTAACAATGTATTGATAGGACCTAGTTTAGCCTTGATTAGACTAGTATAGACTTGATTGGCTTGGTTTAGGCTTGTTTGGTCTTGTGGGCTTGTTTAGACCTAGAATAACTTGTTTGACCTAATTTAGACTTGTTAGACCTAGTTTGACCATAGTTGACCTAGTTTGACTTCTAGAGTTGACCACTAGTTGACTTTGGCCTAGATTGACCTAGATTCATTTAGAATGCATTGAATTGCATCTTGTTATCATTTTAGACTTGTTGTGACTTGTGCTGTTCTGATTAGGAGCCAGACACCTCTTCTCGGACAGTATATTTCATCCGGACACTTAGATAGCAGGCGAGTACATTCTCTGATCATTTCATATCATGTTAGAATTATTTTCCTGCTTTAGATTACTTTACTTGATGCTGTCACGTTGGTAACACAGATTAGTAATATATGGATCCTTTCTTGAGATGTTATCCCCTCAGGGAGCATCGGATACTACATGTTCTGTGTGTTTCACTTACATCATGTATTACTATGCTTCATAGTTCATTGATCACTTGTGACATGTACTCTCATGATCACAGAGTCTTCCATGAATCACCCATTTATGGGCCTACCATGTATCACCCCTTGTGGGCCATTGCATGGATCGTAACATAACCTGGCTGGATCCTTGTGTATTGATTGGGGTACAGGGGAGTAGAAGTCGACATGTGAATAATATCCAAGTAGTGTAGTTCCCAGAATCACTCCATAGTATAGTTCCCAGAATCTCCTATGCCATTCACATGTCTATATTGTACTCTGACTCACTAGCCACTGTTAGTTCTCTATTTATAGTTGATATTTCTATTACAGTTCTTTCTCTATTTATATTCTGTACTTTCTTTCAGTTTCATGTATCTTACTCTACTGTATGTTTATATTTCTAACCTGCTATGATCTGTTGAGTTGTATTGTGCTCGTTCTTGTCCTGACTGGACCTGTTGAAAATATTACAGAGGACGAGGAGGAGGCCTGTGTGGATACCTTCTATGGGGCAGCTCTAGATGACACCAGTGATCCGGATTTCCAGCCGGATCCATTAGCTATAGAGACAGAGGCTCCCTAGTCTAGGTTTTACTATTTTTGTCATTTGGGATCTGGATTGTATATATTCTTTCATATTCTGTAGTTGAGACTTTGTATTTCTGGATGTTTGCTGAGTTGTTATCTTAGACACTTAGACTCTTCTGATCATCTGTATTTTATTTTGCGTTCTATATCATATCGTACTTCTTCTTCCTTAGTTGTGATTGAGTTTACATTCTGCTATGTCACCCCCATTCGGGAAGTATAAACTGCTTAGCATTATATTGTTAGATGTTGTGACCTAGGATAGCATTCTACCGTCGATACTGTGGCGTAGGCTGGACGTACCCACTTTTCGTGCCCTTTCTCTAGGGTGCGGGTCGTGACACCTTTTTAGTGGTGGCCCATGCAGGTCTAGACTAGAAGTGTAGTGGTATTCGAACCAGAGTATCACTACAGCCTGCAGTAGGATATAGGACATTAATTTTTAAGGTACTCAATCACATTAGGAAAAACTCTATTTTGGCCATCTAAATTCTTACTGTCGATTGATTTCTTTTGAATTTTAACTGTCCGCCTTTGTTATATCGCTTCTTTCTCACTAATTGATACTCTTGTTTGATCTGTCTTCAGGATGGTGGAGACACGGTTACAGCGTACCATTCATGGGGATACTGCAGAGGGGACTGCTACATCTCAGCCAGTTCAGCAGGATCAGGAGGCTGCAGCTCCTGCCACCTTTGCTCGTATTGGGACTTCAGCAGCAGCAGCAGGGGGTATGCCTCCACCAGCTCGGAGGCAGGACCGAGTCATCCCAGAAATACCTTTCTAGCAGCCGCCGCCTACAGGATACGTAGATGCGGCACATATGTTCACCTACTTTCAGCAGTTTATGGAGGTGTAGCAGACCCGGCAGGCCAGGAGCATGGAGTTGGCCCTTACGACAGTCGCAGCTCGACCAGCAGTCCAGCAGCCGAGGACACCTGGGATAGAGCAGTTCCAGAAGATGAGCCCCAGAGACTTCCTGGGGACTGAAGGGATTTTATATGCTAACGAATGGATCGAGCATATAGAGGAGATCTTCCACCTGGCCCGGATACCGGCAGATCTCCAGATTGAGGCAACAGCTAGCTGGATACGAGATCTTGCTCGCACCTGGTATCAGTCAGACCCCAGGGTGGGGGTAGCTGGACAGACCTGGGAGGAGTTCAAGGGCTTCTTCAAGAAGAAGTTCTTTCCAGATTCAGCGCTCCGAGCCTTGGAGTCGCAGTTTGAGAGCTTAGTTCAGGGGAGCCTGTCAGTAGAGGAGTACGCTGGGGAGTTCGGCTGCCTCGGCAGATTCATAGATGGATTGAGCGAGACGGCGAAGGCCCAGAGGTTCTGAAAGGGTCTGGTCAAGGAAGTCAAGTCCTTGACCAAGGGCAACAGGGATGCCACTTTCGAGGAGATTTATTGGCTGAGGACGATCTTGAGCTGAGGCTCAAGAGGGGGCAAGACCCGGTTGGGGGCATCAGCAGCGGAGGCCAGGCCAAGAGGCCTCACTTTCAGCACCAACAGCCGAGGCAGTTCCAGCCGTAGCCGTTCCTACAGAGGCACCAGCAGCAGTTTCAGCAACAGAGGGTACAGCAGCAGGCACCGAGGCAGCAGGCCACTAGCTGTGCTTTTTGCAAGAAGCCAGGGCACGGGTGGAACGAGTGCAGGAAGAGACTGGGCAAGTGCCTAGTATGTGGTTCAGTAGACCATCAGATATGGGATTGTACCTTGACCACGGGACGAGCAGCTCAGGAAGGAGGAGCTAAGTCTCCAGCAGGCCAGCAGAGGGGACCAGCCCTGCCGACACAGCAGCAGAGATTTGTTCAGTATCAGCAGCAGGCCAGGGGAGGCCAACAGGGGCGAGCTTTCGCCATGGTGGCAGAGGATGCAGAGGCCATTGGAGAGCTGATCGCAGGTTCAATTCTTCTCGACTCCTGTCCAGCTTTTGTATTATTCGATTCTGATGCTTCGTATAGTTTCGTATCAATATCATTTGCGATTAGACACGGTATCATAGCTGAATCGTTGCCTAGGACTTACTAGATCACGATCGGGGGTGGCATTATACTCGTGAGTGATGTTTGTAAGGGTCGGAGGGTTGTTTTGGGATGTCATGAGTTGGAGGTGAGCCTGCTCGTAATGCCATTGCCGAACTACGATATAGTACTCGGTATACATTGGGTGAGCAGACACTACGCCAGCATTGATTGCAGAGGGAGTAGAGTTTTGTTCAGAGTGCCGGGGGAGCCAGAGTTCGAGTACTCCAAACGTCAAACGGAGAAGAGCAGAGAAGTTTTCTGCGGAGTCTCGGTTGAGGAGCGGACGATTCCACACCCTTTAATAGCAGAGTATATGGATGTTTTTCAGAGGAGTTGCCTGGATTGCCACCAGACAGAGACATTGAGTTCTCGATAGACTTGGTTCCAGGAGCGGAATCCATCTCTCAGCATGTCCATCGAGTGAACAAAAGTGAGTTGGTGGAGCTGAAGAAGCAGGTGGATGAGCTACAGGCCATGGGGTGCACCAGTATTGTTTGTGCCGAAGAAGGATGGGTCAGTACGGATGTGTATTGACTACAGGGCACTCAACAACCTCACGATCAAGAACAGATACCCACTGCCGCGGATCGATGATCTTTTTGACCAGTTGAGCGGAACTCGGGTATTTTCCAAGATTGATCTGAGGTCAGGATATCACCAGGTGAAGGTGAAGGGGGAGGATATTCCCAAGATCGCTTTCAGGACACGGTACAGGCAGTTTAAGTTTTTAGTTATGCCGTTTGGGCTGACCAATGCACCAGTAATATTTATGAACCTAATGAACAAGGTGTTCCACCAGTACCTGGATCAGTTTGTGGTGGTGTTCATCGACGACATCTTGGTGTATTCCAAGACTGAGGAGGAGCATCTGAGGATAGTGCTAGAGACTCTCAGGAAGGAGCAGCTTTATGGAAAGCTCTCCAAGTGTGAGTTCTTCTTATACCGGGTTGACTTTTTGGGGCATGTGGTGACTGGAGATGTGATCTCAGTTGACCCCAAGAAGATCGTAGCAGTTGAGGCATGGGCAGCGCCGACTTCAGTGGCAGAGATTAGGAGTTTCTTAGGGCTGGCAGGATATTATAAGAGATTTGTGCAGGATTTCTTCCGGGTTGCAGAGCCGTTGACTCGGTTTACCCGAAAGGATGCTGATTATGTTGGTCAGAGAAGTGTCAGGTAGCTTTTGATTTGTTGAAGAGGCGGCTTATGACAGCATTGATTCTGGCATTGCCTTCAGGATCAGGGGGATTCACTATCTATAGTGATGCTTCAGGAAAGGGGCTGGGTTGTGTATTACAGCAGCACGAGAAGGTGATTGCCTATGCTTCCAGGAAGTTACGTTCCATGAGAAGAACTACCCTATCCATGACCTGGAGATGGCAGCAGTGATTTTTCCTCTGAAGTTAGGAAAGCACTATCTGTATGGAGAGCGGGTAGAGATTTTTACTGATCATAAGGGCTTAAAGTATGTGTTCACTCAGAAGGAGCTAAATATGAGGCAGCGCAGATGGCTAGAGTTGATGAAGGACTTTGACATCCTACTTCAGTATCACCCAGGGAAGGCCAACGTGGTTGTCGATGCATTGAGTAGGTATCCGACAGCCATGTGTTTGACCATGGATCAGTACTTGCTTGCCGACTTAGAGAGCCTTGGGATTGAGGTGATCGTGCCCGTAGTTCAGATGCAGATGTGGGGTCTGCAGATTCAGTCAGACTTGGTGGAGAGGATCAAGTCGATGCAGTTTGAGGACGTTGCTCTGCGGTGTCTCCGAGAGCAGGTTCGAGCAGGATTACTGGATGGCGAGTTTTCTCTTGCAGAGGATGGTGCCTTGCGGCACGGTTCCAGGTTATGTGTGCCCAGCGGAGATCTCAGGAAGCAGGTTTTGTAGGTGGCCCACAGATCTCAGTACTCTGTATACCCTGGTGCCAAAAAGATGTACCGAGATCTGATGGAGAATGTTTGGTGGTTCGGGATGAAGCGGGAGGTAGCTCACTTCGTATCTTGGTGCTTGGTCTATCAGTAGGTCAAGGCAGAGAGGCACAGGCCCGGTAGACTATTGCAGCCGCTGTCCATTACCGAGTGGATGTGGGAGCATATTACTATGGATTTCGTATCTGGATTATCGCGTACACCAGGAGGAAAAGACACGATTTGGGTCATTGTTGACAGGTTGACCAAATCGGCCCACTTCTTGCCATTCAAGGTGGGTACGTATACAGAGAGGCTCGCGGAGATGTATATACGATAGATAGTCAGAATTCATGGGGTTTCGGTCAGCATCATCTCGGATCGGGATAATCGTTTTACTTTCCATTTTTGGAGGAGTTTGCAGACTAGCTTGGGCACTCAGCTCAAGTTTAGTACTGCATACTACCATCAGACGGGCGGACAGTCAGAGAGGACTATTTACACTCTCGAGGATATACTGCGGACGTGCGTCTTGGACTTTGGAGGTTCCTGGGAGGATCATCTACATTTGGTGGAGTTTGCTTATAACAACAGTTTTCAGGCCAGCATTGAGATGTCACCTTTCGAGGCTCTATATAGGCGTAGGTGTCGTACACCCTTATCTTGTGATGATGTTGGTGAGCGAGCTTTACTGGGACCAGAGATGGTTGTTGATGCAGCCGAGAAGGTGAAGCTCATCAGGGGCAGACTTCGCATGGCGCAAGACAGACATCGGCACTGGGCCAATAGCCACCGAAGGCCGTTGGAGTTTGAGGTACAGATTAGAGTAGGATTAGATTTAGGGTTTGTGTTTTTGATTGATTATGTTTGATTATCATAGTTAGTTTGAGACCTTGCTTGTGATTAGGTTGGAGACATAGTTTTTCTGCGGATATCTCCGACTCGTGTAACGATACATTTTGGTGGAGGTGGGAAGCTTAGCCCGCGCTTCATCGGGCCTTTCGTTATCAGCGGGAGAATCGGCGACGTGGCTTACAGGCTAGACTTGCCACCTGTACTAGTGGGGGTCCACAACGTATTCCATGTATCATAATTGAGACGGTACGTGGCTGACCCTAGCCATATGCTCGATCATTCAGAGATTGAGGTTGGGCCTTCTCTCAGCTATCCATAGCAGCCAGTGGAGATTCTGGATCGACGGAAGAAGGTACTGAGGAACCAAGTGATACCTTTGGTTCGCGTCGCATGGAGGCATCATTCTCCAGGAGAGTCTACCTGGGAGCGGGAGGATGAGATGCAGGAGCGATACCCATATCTTTTTGGACCGTGAGGTATACTTTCTATCCTTCTCATCAGTTGCATTTTGCCTTTCAATTTCGAGGACAAAATTCTTTGAAGGAGGGTAGATTTGTCACTACCACATTTCTAGTATGAGGGTATTTTGGTCATTTTGAATTTTTGGGATTTATTTGGAATTATTGTGAATTATTGAGATTTATTAGAGTTTATGTGATTTTTAGTATAATTTATTTGAGTGATATTCTAGACTTTGACTTGTGTTGACTTTGGAGCCTACCTTAGAAGCTAACCCTAGTTATAGTGACTTGGGTAGATCATGTGACCCTAGCCTAACTTAATTTAACCCATGTTTGGTCTTTTAGATTCAAGTTAGAATAGGTGCATGGTTGTGACTTAGGAATTAATCCATGGCTTATGACCTTACAAGTCATGATTAACTAACTTGGCCCATAGGAGCCCAAAGCCCAACACTATGAAACCCTAACCATAACTACCTATGATCGGCCAACCCACCGAGGGATTCCCCCTATAAGTAGTCTCTTCCATTAGGTTAGCCTCCTTTAGAAAGTTCACATTTGGAAAAGGAGGTAAATCCCCAACTTCAATAATTCCTAGAAAATCCATTTTAATTCCTTTTTAATCCAAACATGTTGCATTAGGTTCTAATTCATCTATACTTTCTGTCCATGGAAGAAAATTTCAGTGGGAGAGCAATTTGGAGGAGTTTGCTATCAAAGGAAAAAGTTCTAGAAAGAAGGTTTTTCTTGAAAAGCTCATCAATAGGTAAACGATCCCTAAACCTATAGTTTCCCTGATTTCTTTGCATATTTGGAAAGCCCTAGGAGTCCCCTAACTGTAGGACTTGGTTTCGTGTCATGGTGGATTCATTTCGTGTCCGTATCGGACACGTTTCCGACTGGATACCTAGGTGTTCGATGAAATACCCCAAAGGGGATTTCGATCTGATTTTAGGAAAACTTTTGAATAGGAAATTAGGTTTTGTGGTTGCTTATCAAAATCTGCTTGACTGAGTCGATATTCGTGTCGTGTCGTGTCGGTTTGGACAAACGAACACGCGCGTTCCAGCCGCACAGATTTGCCCTGCTACTCGTGGCTCAGTGTGGTGTGTCTTTGTCACCAGCGGACACGATACTTGGCATGTAGCACGGACACGTGACTGACATGACACCCTCCAAGTGTCGAGTCATATGGTGTCGTGTCGGACACGCTTTTAGGTGTGCACTTGTTTTGCACTAGCACGCACCACACGTTCAGAGCTCACTGACACGGCTCTCGTGTCCACTATGGACACGAGTTAGACTCGATTCAGGGCCCTAGGGTTGTAGCCCTACACGTGGCGAAGGTTGGGACATGAGCACGAGACTTGATTCGTGTCGTGTCGTGTCCTAGACTCTCTGGAACACGTGGACGACACTGTGTTGTTTAGTGTGTGTCTATGTTGTGCTGATTGGGTTTCCTTCATTTGGACACGTCTGTGTCCTCGTGGTGGGACACATTGACACTGAATGACATGTTCACACCCCACTCCTTGTTTACCAACCAATATTTTGACACTTTAGTTCGTTTTCATACACAATTTCTCATTTACCTGGAATTTTCTTAACCTAAGTATCAGTCCCTATATTAGTTATTCTAGATTTCTAAAACGAGATTTGGCATCTATTTTAATCCAATGTAATACTCCTAATTGCATGTTTACATTCAAAAATAGTTCTCCTATATGTGTTCTACTTGTATGTCAATTTTGGGGTGAATTGGTTGAATTTTGATTTTGAAATTGGTATATGTAGAACTGTCATTGGTTGAACTCTCAAACCTGAGATTAATTCCTGAGAACTGTCATGTGAGACTGGGTTTACTACTCACTAATTTTCCATTCATTTTCCTATTCCCAGGTTATACTTTGCCAAGCCACTATTCCTATTGCCATTCACTCACTTGTATACACACACACACACTCTTAACTGTTAACACATTGTACACACACACATTGCCTTTCCCTCTCTCTATATACACATGAATGTATATATATATATATATATATATATATATATATATATATATATATATTTTTATTTATTTTTTTTTTTTTGAAAACCCCCCCATTTTATTAATCAAGGCTCGAAGACCGAAGCCTGGAAAAGTATACAAGGCGCAAAATGCCGAAGCCTATACAAGTATATATATATATATATATATATATATATATATATATATATATATATATATATATATATATATAAATATATATATAAATATATATATATATATATATATATATATTTATAACATCTGTCACTGTTTACCCTTCACTATTTTGACACTGCATTTCAAAATATATATGCATTTCAAAAAAAAAAAAAATATATATATATATATATATAACATCTGTCACTGTTTACCCTTCACTATTTTGACACTGCATTTCACTCATGCTTCCACGCACTCATTGTTCTGTGCACCTCACTCACGCACACACTTGTTAGTCTTCCTACCTCTCTCTCTCTATGCATATATGTAATGTATATATATAGTTAATATATATATAATGTAGGTAGCCTATATACATATATATGTGATGATGCCTATATGTATAATAATGTATATATGTATTATATGTGTTTGGCATATAGCCAAGTGTGGATTCCAAGTGTAGGCCTAGATGCATAGAACATAGGTTGGTTGTGATGTAGGTTTAACATTGTATTGATAGGACCTAGTTTAGCCTTGATTAGACTAGTATAGACTTGATAGGCTTGGTTTAGGCTTGTATGGTCTTGTGGGCTTGTTTAGACCTAGAATAACATGTTTGACCTAATTTAGACTTGTTAGACCTAGTTTGACCATAGTTGACCTAGTTTGACTTCTAGGGTTGACCAGAGTTGACCACGACTTGACTTTGGCCTAGATTGACCTAGATTCATTTAGAATGCATTGAATTGCATCTTGTTATCATTTTAGACTTGTTGTGACTTGTGCTGTTCTGATTAGGAGCCAGACACCTCTTTTCGGACAGTACATTTCATCCGAACACTCAGATAGCAGGCGAGTACATTCTCTGATCATTTCATATCTTGTTAGAATTATTTTCCTGCTTTAGATTACTTTACTTGATGCTGTCACATTGGTAACATGGATTAGTACTATATGGATCCTTTTTTGAGATGTTATGCCCTCAGGGAGCATCAGATACTACATGTTCTGTGTGTTTCACTTACATCATGTATCACTATGCTTCATAGTTCATTGATCACTTGTGACATGTACTCTCATGATCACAGAGTCTTCTATGAATCACCCATTTATGGGCCTACCATGTATCACCCCTTGTGGGCCATTGCATAGATCGTGACATAACCTGACTGGATCCTTGTGTATTGATTAGAATACGGGGGAGTAGAAGTAGACATGTGAATAATATCCAAGTTGTGTAGTTCCCAGAATCACTCCATAGTATAGTTCTTAGAATCTCATATGCCATTCACATGTCTATATTGTACTCTGACTCACTAGCCACTGTTAGTTCTCTATTTATAGTAGATATTTCTATTACAGTTCTTTCTCCGTTTATATTCTGTACTTTCTTTCAGTTTCCTGTATCTTACTCTACTGCATGTTTATATTTCTAACCTGCTATGATCTATTGAGATGTATTATGCTCGTTCCTGTCCTGACTGGACCTGTTGAAAATATTACAGAGGACGAAGAGGAGGCCTGTGTGGATACCTTCTACGGGGCAGCTCTAGATGACACCAGTGATCCGGCTTTCCAGCCGGATCCATTAGCTATAGAGACTGAGGCTCCCTAGTCTAGGTTTTACTATTTCTGTCATTTGGGATCTGGATTGTATATATTCTTTCATATTTTGTAGTTGAGACTTTATATTTCTGTATGTTTACTGAGTTGTTATCTTAGACACTTAGACTTCTGATCATCTGTATTTCATTTTGAGTTCTATATCATATCGTGCTTCTTCTTCCTTATTTGTGATTGAGTTTACATTCTGCTATGTCACCCCCATTCGGGGAGTATAAACTGCTTAGCATTATATTGTTAGATGTTGTGACCTAGGACAGCGTTCTACCGCCGATACTGCGGCGTAGGATGGACGTACCCACTTCTCGTGCCCTTACTCCAGGGTACGGGTCGTAACAATACTGGAGAGATAGGTCGCCGAGGTCCTTCATTATAACCGGCTTAGACTTATCTCGTGCAGCCCTTACCTTCTCCACGGCAGTGGTGAGGAAGTCACGCTCTTGATCTATGGCTGCAGACAGATCAGCTTTCCGCAGCACTTGAAACAGGGCTACGAGCTGATCAGCCTCCAGCAATTTGGGCTCCAGAACCGCAAGTATCTCTGCCCAACCAGGGAGGGTTTTAAGAATTTCAATTTGGCCACGAGCATATTGTCGGGCCAAGGCAAAGGGGGTCCCTCGCTCTACAGCAGCTTCGACCCCTCTCTTCAAGTGGCGGTAGAAACTGTCAACTACATCCTGTGACGCCTCATCCAGAACTTCCGTAGAGGACGACGTCAAAGGAAGTGTAGCCGGCAGTGTCGAAGGTGACGCACCAGAACTTGCTACCCCTGCCACCTGGGAAATAAATTCCGAACGAAAAGATGCTTGGATAGCAGCTAACTCCTCCTCCGCGGCCCGAAGAACCTGGATACTCGGTAAGGGGGAGAAGTCGACCCCCGAAGCCACATGAGCAGAGGAGGATGCAGGGACCATTGCTCCTTGCCCCGGCTGTGCCACCATCTGATCTCCCGAACTTGATCCAGCAGGAGGCCCCTCAATATAAGTCGGAAGGGGAGGGGGCACACTCCCTTCCACCAGGTCCCCGCTGGCAGAGCCTTTCTTGACAATATCCGTCTTTGATAGTGAAGAGGCAGGACCTGTATGTCTAGAGCAACCATCAATCAGCCTAACTCGAAGGATGTGATGATAGAGCAAATGAGCCTCCTCACTAGTCATGATTTGGATTATCTTACCAGTGGAGGGTTGTGGAGGCTGAGGATCGCTCATAGAAGCCGTAGTATCCTCACCAGCGACCTCCAAGCCGAATTCAGCTCGTTCCTCTGCCCCAGCCGCCCCGGAAGGAGATACGACTGGATCAGCGTCACCCTGCTAAAATTTAGCAGTCTCGGCGACGGGTTCAGCGGAGCCCCCGTCGCCCTGGGTCGAGACCTCAGCAACGTGAGACCCCTCTGCCGCCGCCGAGAGAACCCCGGCTGAAATAATCTCGGCACACATGTCACTAATCAAAATCTCCTCTGGCGCCTCGGCATCAGGAACCGAGAAGCTAGTTCGGGTATGAACCGTGTCATAATAATGCCAGGCCTAATACCGTCGAGGACGCTACCTACAAAGCCCAGGCAAGAGCTGGGACTGTCAAAGAATAGCTGGCTATACCCGAACTGGCGGGAGAACCTGCTGGGCAAGTAGGGCTCCAGGTTGACATTATTGTGATTACGGTATACTAGGTGCGCTGGACGGATATCATGCAACCAAAGGAGCAACTTCTCAGACAAGAGGTGAGGAGGTCCGGTACCATCAATATGTACGCCCCTCACTTCTTCATCGGTGAAACGAGGAACAGACATAAAAAAGTCGTATCCGTCCACTCTCGCCAGCGTCCTCCGACAGGCTGGCATAGTGCTGCACTCCCAGGGTTGATGGTGATATTGGAAAATGAAAGCATCATCAGCCGTAACGCCGTACTCTGCTCCAGACCTCATCAAAGACCGACAGTACATCAACAGCCACCACATCAGATAATGGTATCGCAGCTCTATGTGCCCAAAATCCATCGCCGTGTCACGGGCGATGACCTTGGATGAAAAGGCACGAAGGCCATGGTGTATGCTGCACACCATGGCCGGAAGAAGGGCTAGTCTGACCCCAAAGACCAGCTTTACAGCAGGGAGGATAAAGTGGCGACTGATCCTCTCAATAGAACCCACCCCTCCTAAGACCACGTAGTTACGTAGCCACACCATCAGGAATCCTGCCAAGAGTGCTTTCTCTGACAGTCGCTGAGTACATTGATAAAACTAATTAAAAGAGTCAGTTCGACTCCCAAATGTGTTGCCCATGGCCCTTGATCTCTTGGCAGTCGACGCCAGTTCTTGTACCTCCTCCTGGGTTTGAGGATCTCGGGAGAAAACCCGGCCTGAGGCGCCTAGTGTAAAAAGGTATGAGATCCAGGACGTGGTGTGAGGAATGCTCCCTTTTGAACTACCATCCTTCTTGATGGACGTCTGGTGACAGGTACTGTGGTGACATAACAATTCCCGATATACGGTAACAAAACCCGGGAACTGTCGATCCAAATCCTCGAGCTCTTCGCTCGTAGGGGTATACACTTCAAAGACTTCTTCCCCACAGGACAGCTTTGAAATGACGTGCATCTCGTGGAGAGCGAGTCCCAGCTCCCCTCCAGGTGTAAAGAAGGTTCCCGTTCGCCGGTTGTACATCTCTAGGAGAGCCATGAACAACGGCTTATTTATGGGTAGACCATGACAGGTGCCCCGAATGGTGTGGTAGAGACCGATCTCACGCAGGAGAGTCTCAAACTTTCGCAGAATCCACGTGGTCAAGTAGGCCCATGCAGGGATGGGGTTTATCCAGTTCAGCAGCGCCAACCGGCCGACGGGATAGGACCCCTTTCGAGCAAGCTGGTTCAAGAAGGTGTCAGCTTGAGAGAACGTGAAGTTGGGACCCGATACATTTATGAAAGTACCCGGGGCCAGTCCCATCACGTACCGACTAACCGGTTTCCTTCCCGCATACGCTGACCCCAAATTCCTGTTATAATAGATGTTACCCACGATCATCCCCGACCTGCTTGGAGTCAAGGAGTCCACCATCTTTTTGTCCAACGGTAACATGTTGAACCATGACAGAGGAAAATGATGCTCCATCGGAGGGATATGGATCGCCATCCCGTCAAGAGTAAAGTCCCAGCTCTCGGATATATCCAGCACTCGGGGGTTCTTCATAGTAAGGGCATCCCCAAAGAGGAATGCCGGCTTCAGGTATTTTCCCTCCTATTGCCCCGAGTTTATCATAGCACAGAGAAAGTAGAAAGGATGGTTCCGGATAGCATTCAGCCTCTCCATAGGCTCGTCTGTGGGGAGCTGATTCGCCACATATTGGACTAAGTGGTCGAATCGTACACCCACAACAGATTATGCTGAACCCACCAGGGGTTCTCCCACTGGAGTCACTGGCAGATTCACTGAAGAAAAACAAAAGAAATAAGTTAAAAGATGGCTAAACAAAACCACTTAGTGTTTTAAGCTTATGTAGCCCAGTCTACATGAGCTTATGTGGCTCTGATTTGGTGGGGGTCCCATGTGGCCAATTTTTAGATGAGCTTATGCGGCTTTACACGAGCTTATACGGCTCCGCTTAGCGTGAGCTTATGCAGTTCTGTTTAAAAGAGATCATGCGGCACTGTTTGAATATGAGCTTATGCGGCACTAATTAGCGTAAGCTTATGCGGCTCAGTTCAGACGAGCTTATGCGGTTATGCTTAACGGTGCATTATGCGGCCCAGTCCAGATGAGCATATACGGTTCTACTAAGTGGGGCCTTATGCAGCATAGTTCAAAGGGGGGCTTATACGGTCCTATGGGGCTTCATGTGGCTCAGTTCTGAGGGACTTATGCGGCTCTGTTCGACGGGTCCTTATGCGGTTCAGCTTGCAAAATGATTATGCGGCCACTAGACGACTATCATACGGCTTGGACATGGGGTATACCCCCATGCGGCTCGGACATAGGATGTACGTGCAGCACATACAATTTGAACAGACGAAGAAGGCCCGCGCATAAAATATACGACATAGCCATGATGGTTAGGTTCTGAGTTCATGCAATTTCTCCCAAAATCCTTACCAGCAATGGCGGGGTGAACGTCGGGATGAACTTCAATCATCGCAGTCGATGAAGAAGCCACTCCCTTACCCTTCGTCGCAGCCTTTGAAGTCTTGGGGGCCATCGACAGATCGAAGAAGAAGAAGACGGCAGCCTAGGGCAAGAGAGGTTCGAATAAAAGAAGAAAGTAAAGAGTTTCTCTAAAAAAGTTACTCTTATTTATAGGCGGATAGGGTGGCTCATAGACCGATGGACGCTTCGACCCGTGCGCCGCCTAAAGAACAAAATCGATGCTTCGGTCATTGAAGCAAATCTGGGTATTTAAAAACTGATCCTGGGGATCCTGTCCCAAAAGGCGGCTTCAAATTCGAAATAAATCAAGACAAAATCAAGGGTCATTAAATGAGACGCATACGTGGCAGAGAGGACAACATGCGGCCAGAACAATCCATGTGGCTAAGAAGTCCATACGGCCAGGCAGTCCATGCGGCCAGGCAGTCCATGCGGCTAGGACGTCCATACGCCAGAACATCTTATGCGGCCAGAAGAGCTTATGAGGACATAGCGATGCTTCTTATTCAAAGTATTTCAATTTTACAAATTGAAAACTTTGAAGGAGGTCTTCTACAAGCATGGAAAAGAACATGAAAGTCCATACAGCTCAAAACAGAGGGAGTCTTATGCGGTTCAAAGAATCTCTCAGAGCTTCATGCGGCTCAAGAATCCCCTAGATCTTCATGCGGCTGAAAAATCCCCAACATAGCCATGCGGCTCGGGTGAAAGCCACGTGGCATTATGCGGTTCGCCTCTACATCTGGCCATCAAGCAGCAGCCTCATTTAATGCTATGTCGCAACAAGGCAGCTCTGACATAAAGGAGAATTGGCAGCTCTGACATAAAGCTGCAATGATGAATCTGACATAATGGCTTGCTCCTAGGGAAACAAAGAAAATCTCTATAGCTGGCACGATCCACCAAAATTCTAAAGCTCTTCATGCGGATCGCTTAAAGGTCTTCCATGCGGCTCTGAACACGTGGCCACCCTTATGCGGCTTAGTTGGAGGCCATCCCCATGCGGCTACTACTTCTATGCAGTTCAAATCATGGGGAGCCACCCTCATGCGGCTCAGAATTCGGAGGTCACACCTATGCGGCTGCCACCCTCATGCGGCTCGTATCATGGGGTACCATCATGCAGCTCAATTACCAGACCACATGCATGCGGCTCTGTCAGGACACCCTGTCCATGCGGCTCGCGGTTAGGACACGTGGCAGAAGATCAGTTAAGACTTAATCTCCCGCGTTCCTACGGCTTGCAGCATAATGACGGTTAGACACGTGGCACAAGATCAACCAAGATTTACCCACCCAGATTTGTTGCTATCAATAAAACACAACAATCCGATTTATTGCAATCATCATAATTATCCGGATCAATTTCCAACAAATGATACAAATTTGTTGCAATCAACATAAAAGCAAGATCAAGGCAAATCTTAACAAATCCCTAACCGTCCACTGTTTAAGGGGCAATCATTGCAAACCCTACTTATCACACCCCACTCCTATAAATAGCAAGGTGTTATCCCCCTGTAAACCCTGGACATATAAAGAGACAGAGGCACGCACAGAGAGAGCGGCGGCACACAAAAGAATCTCCCCACATATCCCGAGAGCATTTTTTCATCAGAGCCAAGGCTACGTCCGATCGTCCAAGGAGTAAGGCAGAGTTGATAGCACTCTCCCGAGCCTCTACCGTCACCCCCAGAATCAAAAATAAACAATTGTACTTAGATTGTTGTACCTAGGTTTTCGTTCCTAGGCTTTCTTTGTACGAGCGAGTTTGTATTGTAAGTCTAAGTTCAGTCCTCCCATAAAACTTTTCTGTACTTTTACAATCAATGGCAAACAATATATATATATATATATATATATATATATATATATATATATATATATATATATATACATTGATTGTAAAAGTACAAATATATATATATATATATATATATATATATATATATATATATATATATATATATATATATATATATATATACATATATATATACATATATATATATATATACATATATATATAAAATACTATGGCTAATATAATGCAGTTTCTAAAAATGTTATAAATGATTTTCTAATAGTTATACATTTTTAGTTACGCTTTCCCCCCTTAAAAATCAAATCATGATTTCTTGGGCTTTTATATATCAAACTAGGCTATTTGGACTATTCTAGACTCAATGGAACCGTATGTGCCATCGTTTGGGACCAACTTGTAGAGCATAGCATCGTTACCTATTTTTTGTCGACACATTCGTGTCGTGCACGTCGACTCTAACAAATTAAGACGAGTACCTAATTGTTTTCTTTATGTTAGTATCTCTATTACCGGCTCTTAACTAATTTACTTGATGGTGACATATTGTTACTGTTAGGGTTATATACTAAAAGTATCACTTTTATAGTAATCTTATTTCCTTAAATTTTGAATGACAGTCATATGGGCAAATGTTTACATATTGTATTTGTTGCAAGTGTTAATGCAAATGTCTGATATTCTATATTGTAGATAATATGGTGTGTGGTATCACCTAGAAGATCATATTATCAGTACCCTATGGAATATATAAATAGTTCACAACCTAGATGGACTTGGACAATCTATTGGAAAGGTCGTATTGTAATCTGGTATTAGTCTATCTTGACTATAGGTTTACACTAGTACACTTTGTGTGTATCGAACAGGACCACTTGAGGTTGTTCTCTTTGTACTGACTACATAAGAGAACAAACACCTCTGTTATTATGGATGCTTGTGCTCTTAACCCGAATATAATAACGGATATGTATATGCAGTGTGCATTATTTTGACTCATAAAAGAGTGAGATTCATTATGGATCAACAACCTCTATGAATTGGGTAATAATATTGTATGTATGATGGGCTGTTGATTATAAATGGAATCCATGTCCCGATACATCGGGTTGATGATGTCCCCTTAAGGAGCTCATAAGGATTGTCATGTAAACCCTACAGGTGGATTATATCCGATATGACAATTAAAGTTGAGCGGTACTACTTAAGGATAAAAGATGTCGAATCAATATAGTTGTCAGTAACTTAATTTGATCGACGGACATTCGATATCTTAACATGGGGAGCCAAACAAGCATATAATAAAAGGAGCCCACAAACATAATTTGGGATTAGGAAGGTAGTGCAACAATAGCTCATTACTAGACTGAGCTATTGTTAATTGGCCTGGATTGTATGTTCGGGCTGAACACGGGATATCCAGATCCGTTAGGAGGCCTAACACTAATTTTTCCTCATGGTCCCTATCGTAGCCTATATATATCCTTTATTCTCTGGCCGCCAAATTACTAATCAAAAATCTAAAGATTTCACTAAATTCGTGATTCACATAATGAGAGAAAGAGAGGGATGCCAAGGAGAAGAAGAGGTTGGGAGATTATCGCCCATACGACGTCCAACTCGAGGAAGGAATACGTACAGAAGATCTTGGGGTCGTCTGTTCAAGATTGCTAGGAACTACTTGTCTTCTTCTTGCCGCAGGTATAATTCGTGAACCCTAGTTTCCGCCTATGAAGGGTTAGAATATGTATTAAATTTGTTTAACTTTCTATCGATCAATACGCACACCAATGTAAGGGTCCTGGAAATCCTCAGTTCCATCATTTATATTGATTGATGCTAAATTAATCTTGTTAGGAGATGTTATCCCCTTAACGTATACATCGAGTATTTCATGTGCATGTACTTTATCATGTGCCTCGTGTGCTCCTTGTATTCGTATTATTCACTCATGTGCTTCATGTGTCACTACTAAAATACCCCACTTTACCGACGGAAGTTTAGCGACGGACGGATTCCGTCGCTAATAGCGACCAATTTCCGACATCTTAGCGACGGAGTAGCGACAGACAACATAACATAATTTTTTCTAATTTTAAATGTAAAAATTTGTCGGGTTTCCGTCGCTAAGTCGACGAACGTTAGCGACGGATTCTTTTTCGTCGCTTATTCGTCGCAAATGTTGGCGGCAAAACTTTAAAACATTGGCAGGAACTTTAGCGACTAACTGGCGACGGATATATCCGTCGAAAAACACCTTTTAATTGGCGACGGTTTAGCGACTAATTTATTCCGTCGCTATTCCGTCGCTAGGTTCTGTGCCCTAACTTAAATTGAACCGACGGGGGGGAATTTTTCATTCCCCCCAAAACTCTCTCTCTCTCTCGCGGCTCTCTCTCTCTCGCGCGCGGCTCTCTCTCTCTCTCTCGCGGCTCTCTCTCTCTCTACCAGGTATCTCTCTCTCTCTCTCTCTCTCTCTCTCTCTCTCTAATTTTGGATTTTGGGGCCGGGGGGGGAGTGGGGGGGGGGGGTCGGCTTCGCGGGGGGTGGAGAGGGCGGGGGGGGTGGTGAATGGGGTCAGGGGGTCGGGGGGTGTGGGGAATGGGGGCAGGGGGTGAGGGGGTGGGGAATGAGGGTCAGGGGGTTGGGGGGGGTGGGGAATGGGGGCAGGGGGGTCGGGGGGTGGGGGGTGGAGAGGGCAGGGGGGTCGGGGGGGTGTTGAATGGGGCAGGGGGGTCGGGGGGGTCGGGAATGGGGGCAGGGGGGTCGGGGGGCGGGGGGGTGGGGGGTGGAGAGGGCAGGGGGGTCGGGGGTCCTGTGGGACACCTATTGGACATGACACCGACACTCCAGAATACGTTAAGACACGACATGTATTGAATACAATATGGTTACTCGAAAATACATTAAGACACTGACAAATTGGTGCCGAATCGTCGCAGTGTCCCCCTATTATGTCGTGTCGTATTTGTGTCCGTACAACAGTGTGCTTCTAGTAAGATATTCCAGGATAGGTATGGGTTATCTTGGACTTCTTTGATCTGGGTAGTTATTTGTTGAGTATGATGAGTTATTTATGTGTCATCTCTTCCATCATGGGTATGATCTTGTTCTTTATTTGGGTATTCTTTCATCATGTTTGAATAGATGGTGTACATGATGTCAAGTATGAAGGATTTGTAGTAAGTAGATTTTGTCATTCTTCAATGTGAGGTTGGTCTTGTTGAGAATAACTTAATAATTATTTGTTTTCCAATACCAAAAAAATCCGATACTTCGATCCGATACCGCCGATACTACCGATATCGCCGATACCAATACTAGATTGCTTAGACTTATATTGCAAGGTAACTAGATACAAGTTAAGATACAATGTAAATGCAAGTATACATGTTAGCTAGATAGCTTAGACTTATATTGCAATCTCCTATTCACACGAGTATTGATATCGCCGATGCCAATACTCGTAGGAATATATAGTCCGATACCGATTCCGATACCGATACTTTGAACCTTGATTTAAATACATGTTAGTATAGTGTCTTCACATATATGTTAAGAGTATATACATGATTAGCAAGGTAACTAGATACAAGTTATGATACAATGTAAATGCAAGTATACATGTTAGCTAGATAGCTTAGACTTATATTGCAATCTCCTATTCACACGAGTATTGATATCGCCGATACCAATACTCGTAGGAATAGTCCGATACCGATATACATTGTAGAGCTCTGTTTTGCTATTCTGGACATGTTGTGACCTGTGCTGTTCTAAATAGGAGCCAGACACACTCCTGAGACGGGAGAGTATGTATAGTGATGTGGATTCTTACTAACTTATCATGTGAACCCATTTATGGGCCCTTCATTGAACCTTCTCATGTGCAACTTTCAGTCCATTCACAGTTCCCTATATTGTACTCTACATCACCTAGTTCACTTATATCTAACATCCTAACCCTAATCCAAATTTATGAGTATCGGTATCGGGCTATTCTTATGTTTAGTTTGTCTTACGATACAGATTTTCACATCCAAATTGAGGATGAGTCGTTATTTTGTTGATCGTACATGGATGTACAAACGGCAACACGAGAGTAGAATTGGTGTGAGTGACGATTTTCAGGCAGGCGTGGAAGTATTTCTTAATTATGCAATGAGCAAAGCTCAGTACATGGACGGTAACAAAATTAAGTGTCCATGTGTTAAATGTCACAATAGACGTTACGAAGAAGTGGTGACTATGAGAGATCATTTGACCCGTAAGGGTTTCGTACGTAATTACGGCCTGTGGTCATCGCAAGGTGAACTATATTCGGAAAGACAGGCTGCGGAAGCTGCTACTTATGCTTTTGATGATAATGCTGCAACGGATGTCATCGAAGACCACGGATGCTCTGTTGATTATGGAGATCTGCAGAACCTTGCACGAGATATGGTGTATGATGCGGCAGGGCCTAATTTTGATCCGGAGGATCCTAATCCCGAGGCGAAGGAGTTCTATGACATGTTTCAGGACGCAGATACTTCTCTATATCCTGGTTGTGAGACTCATTCCGTACTGTCAGTGACGATGCGGTTGTTGAACATAAAGTCTGATTTTAACTTGCCACAAGCTTGCTATAATCGGATCACAGAAGTAATCAAGGAGGTGTTACCGAAGGAATCAAAAGAGCTACCAAAAAACTTCTACAAGTCAAAGATGATGGTCCGACAACTGGGACTGGGGTACGAGAAGATAGATTGTTGTCGCAACGGATGCATGTTGTACTACAAAGAGAATTGCGTATCAGAAAGTTGCAGCTTCTGTAATGCGGATCGTTACAAGCCAGTACAGGGAAAAGGAAAGTCGACTAGAAAACGACGTCCTTACAAGTATATGCATTACTTGTCGATCATGAAGCGCTTGCAGAGGATGTATATGTCTCTAAATACAGCAGAACACATGACGTGGCACAGCGAAGAACGCATAAAGGACGAAGGAGAATTGTCACATCCTTCGGATGGAGAGGCGTGGAAACATTTTGATTTGTGTCATCCAGATTTTGCTGCAGAGCCTAGAAATGTACGCCTGGCGCTATGTGCTGATGGCTTCGCCCCTTTCGGACAGTCGGGATCTCAGTACTCATGCTGGCCGGTCATTCTTACCCCTTACAATCTGCCACCATGGATGTGTATGAAGACTCCTTATATGTTTCTGACAGCTATCATACCCGGTCCTAAAAATCCGACGAAGAACATCGATATATATTTACAGCCGTTGGTGGATGAGCTGAAATAGCTGTGGGAGATCGGCGTCACGACCTATGATATTTCCAGGAAACAGAACTTTCAGATAAGAGCTTCACTCATGTGGACAATCAATGATTTTCCAGCATACGGTATGCTGTCGGGATGGAGTACGCACGGCAACATGTCTTGTCCGATATGCATGGAAAATAGTAAGGCGTTCCGCCTTAGGCATGGAGGAAAAACTTCTTTCTTTGACTGTCACCGTCAATTTCTGCCCGCGACCCATCCTTGGAGAAAGAATAAGGACGCGTTCAGATATGGAAAACAAGAATTTTCTCAACCTCCTGCCAGATTTTCGGGATACGATATTTGGGAAGCTGTAAAGGAATTGCCCACCGCAATGGAAGATCCATCGAACCATCGTGTCGAGGGGTTCGGACAAAGCCATAACTGGACCAAACGGAGTATCTTCTGGGACTTGCCTTATTGGAAAGATAATCTTATAAGGCATAATCTTGATGTCATGCATATCGAAAAGAACGTGTTCGATAATATCTTCAATACCGTCATGGATATTAAAGGAAAGACGAAGGACAATCCAAAAGCAAGACAAGACATAGCCGAGATATGCAAGCGTCCTCATCTGAACTTGATACAAAGGGGTGTTGGTGGATAATTAAGTAAGCCTATAGCGCCATACACATTGAGCAAGGAAGATAGATTAATAATCTGCAAGTGGATATCTAATTTAAGATTTCCCGACGGCTATGTTTCGAATTTGTCTAGATGCGTTGATCTCAATGAACGCAAGCTAACGGGAATGAAGAGTCACGACTGCCACGTGTTTATGGAAAGATTACTGCCCATTGCTTTGAGAGAGTTGTTGCCTTCTGCTGTATGGGTTCCGTTGGCCGAGCTGTCTACATTCTTCAGGGATATCTGTTCAACTAAGCTGACGGTGCAACATATGGTACAACTTGAGGAGAAGATTGTCTTAACAATCTGCAAGTTAGAGAAAATATTTCCACCGGGCTTTTTCGACAGCATGGAGCATCTACCGATTCATCTAGCATACGAAGCCCGTGTCGGTGCATCTGTTCATTATCGATGGATGTACCCCTTTGAAAGGTAAATAAAAATCGATATAATTTAAGTGAAATTTAAGTGGATTTTACAATTCATTGTTAATTCTCAAGATAATTTGTCTCTTTAGGTACCTACACCATCTAAAGAAGAAAGTTGGCAACAAGGCTCATATAGAGGCTTCGATATGCGAATCATATCTTATCGAGGAGGTGTCAAATTTCTGCTCCATTTATTTCGATACTCATGTCGAGACAAATCGAAATAGACCTCAAAGGAATGAAGAAGACGTTGAGGATGGAGGTATATTCAATTTAAGGGGCAAGCCTATTGGGGCTAGTAAGAAACGGTGGTTGACCGACGATGAGTATGATACCGCTCACCGATATGTCTTGTTAAATTGTGACATACAAGAAGTGAGAGATTTGGAGAAGTAAGTGACTACGCCTCGTTATAATCTCTAATTTGGTGAATTAAGTGACTACACTTATTTTTATTCTCTCTAACAGTGTATTTAGAGGTGAAGTCAAAATGAGGACACCATATATTACAGATGAGGGACTTCAAAGAGAGGTTGATTGTACCTTTCCGTCCTGGTTTCATAAATACGTAAGTAACTGAGATAATATGTTATGCGGCTACCATTAAAATATATGCAGCTAAAATATTTAAATTATCAATACATGTTTACAGGTTTTATTGTCTGAAACAACACTCATAAATGAGAGCATTCGTTATTTGGCATTGGGACCGAAGAAGCATGCAAAGACTTTGTCAGGCTATGTCGTTAATGGCTTCAAGTTTAAGTCAACTCAGCATGCTATGAATGCCGAATTTCTCAATGACGGCTTCGATACCAAGAATTCTGGTGTTTGCATAAGAGGCACCATCTATGACGACGAGCCGGACTTTGACTATTATGGAGTGCTTCGGGAGATTGTAGATTTACAATATAGTGCCCCATATGATATTCATATTGTGATGTTCAAATGTGAGTGGTTCGATACGAGACCAAATATCGGTTGGAGAATCGATAAATAATTTGGATTCGTCGATATAAATCATCGCAGGAGGTATAGAGGGTCCGACACGTTTGCGATAGCAAGTCAGGCTGTTCAAGTCTACTATACAAGCTACCCAAGGCGTCGTAGAGATCGATTTGACTGGTGGGCAGTATGCAAGATTAAATCTAGAAATACATTCAACGTTGGAGACCCAGCATACCAAGAGGACCAGATCGAGAAGCCCCAATACATGGGACAACAGTCGGATACCATGGACGTGGAAGATGTCGATATACCTCATGCTGAGGAAAATAGAGGGGAGGAAGAGGTTGATATACAAGACTTAGCTGTCAACCAGGGGAGAAAGAGGCATCTTGTCCCAAGTATTGAGCCTGAAGAAGAAGTAGAAGAAGAAGAAGAAGAAGAAGAAGAAGAAGAAGAAGAGGATGAGGATGAGGATGAGGATGATGATACAGATGAAGTCGACGATGAGGATGATGATATAGATGAAGTCGACGATGAGAATGAGGATGAGAACGATGACGATGACGATGAGGACGAGGACGATAACGATGATTAGATTAAATATCGGTATATATTAGAAGCACTTACAACTTAGTGAATTCAGTTTAGACGGACACATTCTTATTTCAGTTTATGTTTTTGTCGTTCGATCATCTACTTATTGTATAATTTTCTTTTTACAGATGGCACTCTTAGTTCTCATTGTCTTGACGGCACTCGCCGTCCTGCTGCTGGTATATATATTTTAGTTCAGTTTTATATTCATTTATACTTCTATATTGTTAATTATATTTATGTGTTCTATTTACAGGTCATGGTCACTACCACTCGTGCTGCTGGCAGTGGCCGTGGACGTGATGGTAGTGGTGCTGGTGGTGGCGGTACTGGCCGTGGTGGGCGTGGTGGTAGCGGTACTGGCCGTGGACGTGATGGTAGCAGTCGTGGTGGTAGTGGCACTGGCCGTGGACGTGATGGTAGCGGTCGTGGTGGTAGCGGTCGTGGTCGCCTTCCACATTCCCCGGATATAGAGTCCTCCGATCCCGACCTGGAGAGCCCGGCCACAGACTCTTCCCGCCGTCGATCTGTCGAGGCGCTACCTTCATCTTCATCGAGGCCTGAGACTCCATCCGCTAGCGGATCCGTTCCGCCCCCGGATGCACCAGCGGGTACACCATCAGTTACTGCAGGGTGGGCTCCGGAGTACCCCCGGATTCAGCTTCATCCTGCTACCGGTGAGTACATCCGCGGACCCGCGGATCCTCCGACGCCTCCAGAGAGGCCGATAGGCGAGAACCGACGAGAGCTATGGCCCGCGGGTGATACGTAAGTAAATTTAAGTTAATTTATTAAATTTGTTTCATTTATTCAAGTTAATAATCCAGTCTTTGCTTCTTTGTAGGTTTTTCCCGTATGATGCTGCCCGGATACTCGGGCAAATTATCCGGGAAAACTACCATGGCCCCTACCTCAATTTTTCTGAGGTGCCTCAGAACATGCAGTACGTCTGGCTCGAGGAGATGAAGGTATATATATATCTTTTGGTTAATTATTAATTATTCTTTAATCCACTAATTTTTTAATTACGTGATAATTTAATTTGTATGTCAGACGACGTTCTGGTGGCCCCCCCATCGCGAGGAGTTGATTCGCAAGGCCTACAAAGCCGCCGCCGGGAAGAAGATACGGGATGCGGTGTACGACGTTCGTACGGCGCATTCGAGGAAGAAGTGGCTCCGGGAGGAATATTACGAGCAGATGTTGGATAAGATGAATACTGCTCAGTACAGGGAGAAATCAGAGAAAGCGAAGGCGAGCAGACAGGCCGCTGGTCTGCATACGGGAGGTTCAAGGGCCCACGCAGCGACGCGTGCAGATTTGGTGAGATACCGCAAATTCATTTCACTATTAAATTCGGTACTATTAATATACGTAGTTAATTAAATTCGACGTATATTTCGTATGCAGGCACAACGGGCGGTAAAGGAGGGGAGAGAGCCGGAGTCGGTCACCGCCTACGATGTATTCCTGCATACACACAAGAGGCGGGCAGACGGGAGCTTCGTCGACGCGAGGGCCCAGGCGACTGATGTAAGTAATTACGTTTATGAGATTTATATTAGAAATATAATTATTGTTAACTTAATTAGGTGAACGTAGGATTCAAATTATAACTTAGGGAAACATAGGATTTAGATTATAACTTAGGAAAACTTATAGTATAAACACATTCATTGGATAGGCTGCATATCGTGAGGCCCTTAGTCAGATTGAGCCCCCTGCCGAGGTTGTCGGCGAAACGACGCCCACCCAGACGCCCTCTTCTATGGCCGCTCGCTACGACGACGTGTTCGTAGAGTCTGTCGGCGGCTTTAATAAAGGGCGCGTCTACGGCGTAGGTTCCCTGGCGGCGTCGTTGCAGGGCACGACTCCGAGATATCCACCGCCCCCGCCTCCTCCCGCGCCCCCGTCGGACGATATGAGGAAGCAGCTTGCGACTCTCACCTCCGATATGTCGGAAATGCGGAGTCTAATGTCGGATGTGCTGGAGCGCCTTCCGCGTCCTTCTTCTGCTCCCGGTCCAGATCCGTCTGCTCCCGGTCCGTCTAGTGCGGTTGCCGGTCCTTTCGACCCTGGACGTTATTCATTTGACCGTTCTGTCGAGGTCCGCCTGGTACCGGATACTGCGCTCATTGGGTTCATGGAATTGATGTCGCCAGAGCAGCTCCGCACGCTTCCAGAGCATGTGTTGTCCCAGGTGCCGGCGTACATGGTGGAAGAGTACATCCGCAGAGCCGAACGACGACGCGATCCATCTCAATGATATTTGTACTGTTTTTGGATATTTGTACTGTTTTTGGATTTTGAATTCTGGATATTTTGGAAGCGTACATGAATGTTTGGATATTATGAATTTGTGTATTTGTGTTTGGATATTTGTACATAGATGTTTGGATATTTCTGTTTGATATTGGATATTATGAATTTGGATATTTAGATATTTGTTGATCGTACATGGATGTTTGGATATTGGATATTATGAATATGTGTAATATTTACGAAAAGGAAATAGAATGTTTCTGTAATTTTTTTTTATTAATGTTGCATTTAGCGACGGACTAACGACTAATTAGCGACGGATATATCTTTTTAGCGACCGATGAGCGACTTACTAGCGACGGATAATCCGTCGCTAACTGGGTTATATAAATATTTGCAGTTACCGACGGACGAGCGACGGATAATCCGTCGCTAACTGGGTTATATAAATATTTGCAGTTACCGACGGGCGAGCGACGGATAATCCGTCGCTAACTGGGTACAATTAATATTAGCGACGGAATATCGACTACCTAGCGACGGCAAATCCGTCGACATGGTTCTGGAAATATGGTAGGTTTCCAGAACCATGTCGACGGATAATGGGTCGCTAATCCGTCGCTAATCTGTCGAGGATGACGACGGACTAGCGACGGCCTAGCGACCCATTATCCGTCGACATGGTTCTGGAATTATGAAAGCTTTCCAGAACCAGGCCGACGCCCTACCCGTCGCTCATCCGTCGCTATAACGTCGAGGTTAACGACGGAATAGCGACGGAATAGCGACTGATTTTGCGTATCAGGAACCTCTCTGATACGCTTTTACCGACCTATTTACGACGGCTTAGCGACGGATATTTTAATATTATATGGCATGTAAACCGACGGGAACAAGTCGCTAATCCGTCGCTAATCCGTTGAAAGGCAACCGTCGGTAATCAGTCGCTAGTCCGTCGGTTAATCATTTGTCCGACGGCTTAGCGACGGACCGATTTTAGCGACGACGTTTTTCCCGACGGCCATTTTCATCAAATATCCGTCGCTATGCCGTCGGTAATTTATGTTACCGACGGATTTGCGACGGATCTGGCCGTCGCTAAATGGACAACTTTTGGTAGTGTGTAAATAACAATCATATACGTAATGTGTCATGATCAGATCCATGAGTATTGATTCGGTCGGGAGAGTAGAAGTAGTTATGTGATTAAACCCCTTAGTGTAATCATGTGTATATCGATTATACCTTTCACGTATAATCGAGTTACCGTAGAATAATCATGTGCAATCTAAACCAATCACATAACTGACTTGTGCTATAAATCTCTTAGTGTTTATTCCAGTTTAACATATTCTCTATCTTATTCATGTGCTCATTTTCTCTATATATATTCGTGATATTGTTTCTCTGTATTTCTATTCTCATACATCATGTATATTCTTCTATTGCGAGTTATACATTTTCTACCATGCAATGAAACTGCTTTCAGAGTTATGTACTTTGCTCCAATCCTGACTGGATAACTATTCTTTAGGTAATGTTATGTCCCATACCCTGGACTTTATGATGACAGATCTCGATACACCTTTAATCGTGAGTTGACCCCTGGAGAGCTCTAGGCCATATTCTTTATCTAGATTTTTCTATTGTTCATCGGATATGTCTATGTTACATTTTTTGTTATGTATGATCATTTTATATATTCTATTGTTATCTTCCTTTCATATCTTAATTAGCTGTATTTGATTTGAGTATATATTATTTTAGTGGATCATAGAACTGTTGAGATATTTTATTGGGTACTTGACTCATTCTACCGCCGATACTGCAACGTAGGCTGGGCGTGGCCCATGTACTCATGTCCGAATATCCGGGTACGGGTCGTAACACGTTTTAATGGTGGCCTATACAGGTTAGTCTTCGCAAATAATACGAAGTCATGGTATTGCTTAGGCCTAGCCGTACTACTACGAGCCTGCCATAGGATAAGGATTTTTGATTCATAGAATATTCTAAGAGTTTTGGTACTCAATCATATATTAGGATCTCTTGATAGATTCCAAATATGACCCTTCAGAATCTTACTTCGAAGGTCTGTTGAGTCTATTTTTAGTTGCTATTTCTTATCCTAATTTTTGAATATATGTCCGTTGCCGAACCCAATTCTGGTATTATGATAAGTTTATGGACTCTAGAATAAACAAGATGTAGAAGTTAGACTTATAACCACTCAGGTTGAGGAGGGAAAATAATTAGCCAATCTTAAATATGAAGGTCGAGAGTTACTTTAGGTTATATTCAAGGACTTTTAAATTTGACCAAGATAGTACCTATGGGACTTGAGGATCTGACGAAATAGGTTTGAGAAATAAACGAAAATAATAAATTCAGAGGAACAAGGATTATATAGTCAGGCCAGGAATGATTCATAAATACAGATTATAATTTTGAAGATTACAGGATAGTATTGTATGGATTTTCGACAAGGAAAAAAATATATCAAAGGGAAGTTTTATATAATTTTACAGTGGTAAGAGCCATACATCTTGGATCAAGTTACTGACAAATGAAATTTTTAGAATGATTATGAATATAGGATTCTTGATTTCTACAAAATTGTCAACAAATTTATTTTCATTATGAACAATAATTGAGATAGCTTAAATTGGGTAAGGAATAATTTTGGGACTAGATTTCTATGATCTCATTATTTGGAAAATTTTAATGACATGGAGTTAACATTTGTTGAAGATAAGAGTGATGATATTTTTTCTGTTATTAGAAGACTCCGACAAATTTAAACGTGGAAGTCTCGAAGAATATATGTGAGTACCAAGTAGATAAGTGACCCTAGGTATGAGATTGGACAACAAGTTTTTCAGTAGTTGATATTTAGTGACTTAGAGTCACGAAGAGGATTTAGTAAGGAAAAGTTGATTATTAGACAAAGATGGACACCTCGAATGTTGAAATTTTGCTTTTATTGAATATGGACAAGTGCAAGAAACGGGAAGGAAACAACATCGTTATGACCAGATGAGCACGAACAAATACCTATTATCATTTTCTTCGTCTTGACTAACTCTGCCCTACTTACATCCATCAAATTATCTCATATCTAAATATGTTAGCTATACTTTGAAATATCTTGAATTCTCGTCTCTCTAATTTATTTGGGAAAGTCGAGGAAGTGTTGTAAATCATCTATAGAATTTGTTATCAAGTAGTGATCCAAGTAGGAATATAGAATGTTGGACCCTGAGATAGAATTAGTGGGATAAGGATATGACTGAGATTGGGAACATATCAAGAGACCGGTAATATTGACTTGGAAATGAGTACACTTGGAGAATTATTTTGAGTATGGATTACTTTAGAAAGAACATAGAAGTATTTTGATAATGAAGGACAATGGAATATGCACTAATGGTGAGAACTATAATATTTCGTAGATGTATTTTTAGAACTAATGAGGATATTTCAGGTTGATTTGATTCTAAGAACTTATATATTTCTTTAGTTACTGATCTAGAGATGTTTCTTATTTGAATTAAGGCTAGGCACTGAATTTAGGATTCCAAAAATACATGGAAGGGAGATTGTGATTACATGCAGTAAAAATCCTAAATTAAGTAAAGGATTTGTAGGAGATTGACAAGAACTGTTAGAACAATAAAATTTTGAATTATAGGGAAGAGAATTTAGAGACTTTTGTGGGACTTCTAAATATTTTTTAAAGGGATAATATTTGAAGGTTTTCAAAGTTATAAGTTGAAGAAAATATGAAGGTGGGTTTGTAGAATTTTTTTTTGGTATGGTGGCATTAGATTTAATATTACGAGGAGTAAGACTTGAACAATGTTAAAGGATTTTATAAACCTTGATTCAGGAATTCCGGACCTAAGTAAAGACAAGGTAGATGAATTTGGACTTTCAAGATGACTACGTGGAAAAGGATACAAATCAAAAGAAAGGGGAAATTGAGGAGTTATAATAAAGAGTATGCTTTATGGGTACTACCTTTGGAATAAAGGTCAAGCCTATAGTATTTATAGAAATGTTCAATCTTCGTGACCGAAGATTTGATTTTTGGTAGTAGTCCAATAAAGGGTTGATTTTCACGATTGAAGATCATGATTTTGTTGTGGTAGGTCTGGACTTGTAAGATAATGGTATAATTGGCAAATAATGAATGGATAAACATGGTAGTAGTCGAAGTATAGTGAGATGATTACCTTAACTTCCTTCTACAATTTATATCTTTTGATTTCCCTATCCTTAAATCGTTCCTTGAATTTCAATACTGCTTAAATTTGGTCCACTTTGATCGTGACCAATCGATTATGATCATCATCATTATTGCACCAACATTATTGATCCTTGACTATACTCAAATGATCTAAATTCAATCATGACTTGGATTTCCATCCTTTTGTTGCTCGTGCTCAAACTTCAATTTTGATCATCATCATTATTGCACCAACATTATTGATCCTTGACTATACTCAAATGATCTAAATTCAATCATGACTTGGATTTCCATCCTTTTGTTGCTCGTGCTCAAACTTCAATTTTGTTCTTCATCATACCAAAATCCGGAATGGATTGACCTTATCCTTGATCCTGCAAATCTGATCGTGTTAGATTTTAATGTCATTATCGCTTGTGCTTAGATTTCATTCCTAAATCATGCCTAGGTTTTAATCTTCTTCGTAGCTTTATCCTAGATCGTGCCTAAATAATTTTAATCATTCCAAATTCTTAGGCACGTCCGAGCCTTGATTTTACTCGTAACCAAGTGGTTTTGATCCTTGGAAATTGATCGTGCCAAATATTTGATTATTCTAAATGATGCTGAATCGCATCACTTCTGTACTAGATCATGCCTAAACAACTTTGCACCTAACTTTATCTAGCCTAGATTCTATTGATCATTCTATACTTAGATTTGACTCTAATCTGATCGTAACTAAATGATTTTGATTCTCCTAGTGGTGATTTTGCGCTTAAATAACTTGAATTCATTTCTAAATCATGCCTATAATATGTTGACTTCGAATCTTGAATTATGCCAAAAATTTATCTTGGATAACTAAGTTTTGATCTTGATCGGGCCTATGCGATTTTGAATCTGATTTTTATTTATTTATTATCAAGCCAAACTCTACTAAATCATTTCATATTTGAATTTCTATTCTACCATTGATTCTCCTACCCTTGACTGAGATCATGCCTGAATGACTTGAGATTATTTTCTAAGCGCGCCTACATTATATTGTCCGTACTACGATTTTAACGTACCAAAATCATTAGTCTTGCCTACGTGATTTTGAAGTTGATTATCTTGATCGTGCCAAAGTCATCATTCTTGACTATGCCTAAGGTATTGCCTAAACTCTTTATCATGTTTTGCTCCCTTTGCCTACCTTAAATTTTGAGGACGAAATTTCTTTAAGGAGGGTAGATTTGTAACACCCGTTAACCGAATATTAAAAATTTTCAAATTTTTGCATTTTTCTATTTTTTGAATTTTTTCTCTCTTAAAAACGAGGATTTTAATATAAACGTATTTTTATCGTAATGCTATCGGTATTTTATTGGGTCACCGATTTTTAGAAAAACTATTATATGTTAGATTTTATTCTAATTGATTTTTTTCTCTCATTTCTTGAATATATATATATATATATATATATATATATATATATATATATATATATATATATATATATATATGAGGATGAGCTGCGCGGTGGCTCCTCGAGATTGAAACCCTAAACCCTACTTCCTCCACCAACTCCGACTTGGCCTTAGGCCGGGCAGGCGTCTCCTCAACACGGTCACCAGATCCATTTGGACGGTGGCCCTCCTCCATGTTTTTCTTTCTGTATTTAGGGTTTCATGACATCCAAGTCCTTCGCAGAAGTGGTGGTTGGGTCGTCCTTGTCGATGATCCCCACCATCCAAGTTTTTTTCTGAAGAAGAGGACGCATCTTTAATTGATCCGCTGAAATTTGCCCTAGTGGGAAGTTTTCACACGCGAGGACGCCGATCGATTTAATTCGAAAGGCATTATCGGGGTTTGAATTTGCAAGACCTATTAAGACAGGTCTCATTGACGCTAAACACATCCTTGTAAGGCCGTCTACTGAAGAGATTACTTGCGTCTTCGTTCCAAAGAGACATGGTAATAGCCAGATCTCCAATGAGAATTTTCAAATGGGATCCAAATTTTTCGTCCGCTCATAAATCTCCTATGATACCAGTATGGTTTCTATGCCCAATCTTCCACATCATCTATTTGCCAAGGATGCGCTCTTCGCCATTGCATCAGCATTTGGATCTCTACTGAAGAATGATAAGGCTACATCTAAATTATTGTAACCCAGTATTGCTTGCATATACGTACAAATAGATGCATCCAAGCCTTTGCAACATCGCATCAGGATAAACTTGTCTCGTGGTAGAAGTTTTTGGCAGCAACTCGAGTACGAATCTACTTCATTGTTTTGGGCATACAGCCGTCATCAAGGTCATTCGGTTGAATCTTACAAATTTAAGCATAAAAAAGGAAAGAACTACAACAAAATGCTCAAGAAACCATTAGGAGATAGTCAACTACAGCTAGGGAGTATTAAATACTTTAAAGTGAAGTTGTTGGGCAAGCCAATGCCCAACCGTCAAAAATATCTCCTCAAGACACATTGGACAAAACTAGCATTCCAGTGGACAAGAGCAGCCAGAACCTCAACTAATTAGCCAGATGGATGTGACGGTAGCACCCAATAGCATTGCGCAAGAGGTTATAGTTGTTGGTGACATTATAGCCTCCTCGTCGGTAGGAAAAGAAAATAAACCAGGAGGGGCAGAAGTTCCTGATGATGATACCCCATTGTTAGGGTTAGGGTTAGGCTTATAAGAAGGAGACAAGTTTCCAAACACTACCGATCAGCTAGAGGAGAATTTGCAAGAGAGGCGAGAGAGCGTAGACGAGGAGCAGCAGGAGGACGGTTCGCAAGGAGGGGAAAGAAATAAAGACGAGGAGGAAGGAGAAATACTTGGACATACGTCAAGCTGGAAAGATTTGGCAGAAGAAGAAGATGAAGCAGCGGCCAGCTTGCCTACTAAATCCAGAAGAAAAAAAGGTTCCAATGCCAACAGATCGCCTTACGCGCCGGGCCACAGCCAATACAGCAGCTGGTAAAACCCTCAACCCCCCTAATATTTAATATCCTTTCTTGGAATGTTAGGGGAGTTGCACAAAAAATGACTCTTAAAAGAATCAAAACACTATGTCGGACAAATAAAGTGCAGCTGCTAGCTATCATTGAGCTAAAAGTCTCTAAGGAATAGCTACTGACATACCAACTCAAACTTGGCTTTGATAAAGCAATGCCAAATATGAAGGGGAACATATGGGCTAAGTCTAAGTCAGGATGCACCCTTTCTTTGATCGATTCATTCGACAAGTATCATGACCCACACCCATTTTTCGGATGCGAGCTCGTGATCATGACAGCTACATATCGAGCGGACTCCATCCCGACTTGAATACGTAAATGCTGTTAAGAGCAATGTAAACTGCCAACTCATGGCAAGGCAAAACTATATATCAAATCCACAAGAATAATATAAATACGAATGAACACTATGGGTCGTGGTCTGCAGCCCACTAGCATATATGTCCGATAAGACTCCAAGAAAAAATAATGTGAGTCTATAAACTAGACTAACAAGCAGGATATGTCGTAAAAAGGAATGACAGCACAAGAAGACAATAAACGTAATATCAATACCTGATTCCTGCAAGTATATCTTAATCATCTACCATCCTGCTCTTCTAACTAACTCCATGCAATCGCTAAACCTGAAGAGATCATCAGGTCCTTAGGGGACATAGCAAGATACATAAAAACATGCCTATCTAACAGTTTATCATACAATAAAGAAAATACAGGATATAAACAGGAAAAGAACAATCAACACGAAGACATGACTATACACGACTTGGAGAACAACTACGCATAAATGAACTGCTGGAGGAGAACAAGAGAACACAATGTCACGATGTCAACGGATAACCAATCGAATACTCAAACCCTCGTCCCTAGTGTGGACTCGCAGGTTTGAACAAATACTAACCCTCGCCCCTAGTGTGAACTCGCAAGTAAGCTTCAAGAATTAGCCTCGCCCCTAATGTGGACTCGTAGGTGTGGACAAACAACTACTAACCCTCGTCCCTAATGTGGACTCGCAGGTTAGCTTCAATAATCAAGGTACAGATAACTACTAACCCTCGTCCCTAGTGTGGACTCGCAGGTTAGCTTCAAGAATAAAGGTACACCAGTTCCATTATGACTTACTCGTTTTATTACATGATACGACTCAGTCTAAGTACAGGTGATGATACGACATGACTCAGTCCAGATATACGGAAGGACAGACCCAATATGAACTACAAAGCTAACTACGATCAAGAGCTATATATATACTAGCATGCATTGTGTACAAATCACATGTCAATAATCAACTAATAAAACTAGATAATAATAGGAATAAGCATGTAAATAAACTGTAGAGGGAGGCAAGGTATACTTGCCTGATGGTAGCACGAAGAACAAACAATATACTGTCAACTGGTAAGCCATAAAGTCCAAATCTCACAACTGTCTCCAAAAGCTGAAACAGACATTGCCAACATTCTCAGAATAGTCAAATTAGCTATGATTGCCTGTCCTTAAGTCTAATTTCGGACACAGGGGGAAAATGGTCATTTCAGGCCAAAACGGTATCCACCGTTGGACCCATTTTGCACCGAAAAGCATGCCAGAGTCAATGGTCTCTAAAATTGTCAAACTATATAAATACAGATTCATTTTGATGATACGAACCCACCTTATATCCAAATTTGGATTCCGACGGCCTGTGCACAAAATCGTCCGTTGAGTCGGATCGTAGGGCCCGCAAAACGGCGATCCGATCAACTGTATCAGAATCGGACCAAACTGGCATACAGGACCAAAAAAATGATACGGTCCTATTGGCCCAACTTTCATCTCGATCTGACGAACGTGCACAAAGTAACTAGGAATTTGCAAAGAGGTCGATACGATAAATTTCGACGGATACGAATCAAATTCGTCGCGTATATGCGACCAATTTGAATTCCATCAAAGCCCACACGTCCACGAAGTTGATACGCACCTTTTGATGCTTTCGGTTCATGACCACGTCGCCCGGTTTGGCGGGACGCACAACGTACCAGAGAGTTTATCGAATTTTTATAGGTTAAAAACTAGTTTTTTTCTAAAAGTTTGAAACTGATTTAATCACAAACTAATCAATGAAAAATAAAACTATGAGTTGGTTTTCCATCGTATATATGTTGTCAACAAATATTTTCAATTAGATTTTGAATACTCCCTATATTTGGATCACGAGGTGCCTTCCAAATCGAGGGTGGTGACAGGGTTTTACTCTGTTTTAAACAGATTTTTATCGATCTTTGGGCTCGGTTTATGACGCGTACAGTGCAAAATAAATCGAGCTAGTTGAATAGAAGTGAACAGTGTTAGGTTAGGTGCATACCAGAGTTTACGGGACATAAAACGATCGAACGATCGTTGAGGTATCACATAACGAAGTTGGCTCCTCGCCCTACTACTGCTGATGTTGCTGTCGATCTCGCATGCGCGTGGTCGGCCTCCGGCCAGTGGCGGCTGCCCCCTGGCGGCGTGCAGGGCCATGGTAGCCGCCGAAACAGCGGGGGTGGTGTGGCGTGGGTGATGGATTAGGGTTTGGAGTATTCGACGAACACATCTACCTTAACCTTAATCTCCTTAAATTTTAATTCCTCAAAAATAGTTTATATACTTCTTCTAGCCATTTTGTAATTAAGAAACCTCGAGGACTTTTACCCACCTTTGGTCACACTACTACCTCAAAGGTATGTTACTAAATCTTTATAACTTTCTATCTAGTTGCTAGAATCATTACTCATTGATATCTAAGACATATGGCATCTATAATTCCCCCTTATCTGTAAAACCCCTAAATTTCTACTATTTTTTAATATAAATTTGGTACTAATTTTTTTATTTTGTACTTGTACGTTGCGCATGAAATTTTGTTTTTGTAATTGCTCGACGAGTGCGAATATGTGCGAGCGTACATATTATTAGAAAAAAAACATTTCTCTATTTTTATAGTTTTAAAATAATATATATAATAATTATTCTTGCTATAGTACCAAATTTTTCTAAGTTTGCCATTTTAATTATTTATTTATGCCGATTTCGAAAATAATATATATATAGACATTTTGTACTAGTCACGTGCAAGATACATGAAATTTAATTCATGTATAATTTGGAATTCTCAAAATTATTTTATTATTTATCTTAATTTATTAAAAAGGTATTTTAAAGAAATTTTCTATCAATATTCAAAATATTTATCACAATTTTCGAAGTTATTTAATATTAATTATTTTATTACTTATAAGAGAAAATTTGGAAGTTTTGATGATTTAATATTATGGTAATTTAAATTAAGATTTAATTTATGGATTTTGATTGAAGATAAGATTTATCTAAGATTTGATATAGATTAGATTGATTAAACTTATTTTTTATTTGATTTAAAATAGTAGGAAGATTATCTAAGGGAGTTTTAATTTATTCCTAATCCTTATCAACCCAGGATTTCCTCGACCCTATATATAAGGGAACCTCTACATTATGTTCTCCATAAATTCTTCACAAATTTTTCTATAAACAAACGTGCTGTGCATCGTGTCCATGTTTCCACATCCAAACTCTTATTCCATTTGTACATGTACAATTTTTTTCGTGTCGGACACTTCTCCGACACAATAAAATTTTCTAACCCTAAACCTAACCACCTCTCTACTCCCTGCCCTCACCACCCTGACCGTCCTACTTCGCCATCACCATGCCGCGACCCCGTCCTCTCGTCACCTACACCGCTTCTATAATCAGAAATACAACCACCACCCGGAACCACCATCAGCCACCGCTCACTGCCACAATCCCACACCCAACCACCATCTACAGCAGGTCTCGGCCGACACCCTGGCCGAGACAAAATCTCCATTGCTGCCATCCCTATGGCCAATACCGCAACTGAACACCCCGGAACCCCGACCCCCGACTCCCTCTATACCATCCTCAGCAACCCCGCCACCACGGTCACCAGCAGCACACCCACACCACCGTACACCCAAACTCTGGCCAACCCGCCACCAAAAAACCCTACCGGCCAAAACTACGATAGCCGATCCCGCTTTCCCCGCCAACCCCTGTCACCGTCCCCCAACACCACCACCGCCACAATGACCAACCAAACCCCCGGCCACAAGACCAACAAGACCAACACAGCTGTCACGACCCGCACCCTAGAGTAAGGGCACGAGACGTGGGTACGTCCAGCCTACGCCGCAGTGTCGGCGGTAGAACGCTATCCTAGGTCAATCATCTAACAATATAAAGGTACCTGTACAGTTTATACTCTCCGAATGCAGGTGACATCACAATATACAGTCTCAATCACATCTAAGGTAGAAGAATGAAAGGCAGATAGATAGATAGTAACTCAAAGAGAACAGTAGCATAGATGAAATAAGTCTAAGTGTCTAGGATACATAACATCCTGAATGTCAACTCATAATACAATAAGTCTAAGGATCTATACATCTCAACATCTCAAAATACAACTCAGAATGTGAGATAAAACGATAATGCAGAAAAAGACTGTCTAGCTAAACTAGTCTAGACTACTGGAGCAACATCCTCAGCTGGTGGTGGATCCTGCTGAGGGTCCTCAACACAAGTGTCATCTAGTCCTGCTCCATAATATGTAGTCATCCATGCCTCATCCTCATCCTCTGTAATATTTTCAACAGGTCCAGTCAGGACAGGAACGAGCACAATACATCTCACACAGCTCATATCAGGTTAGGAAATACGATACAGGCAATAGAGTAAAATACAGGAAGTGCTGAAAGAAAATATACGCTGTAAAAGAGATAGCTGTAATGGAAATATCTACTGTATATAGAGAACTGTAAGTGGCTAGTGATGTAGAGTACAAGATGGGCATATGAATGGCTAGAATTTATACATGATTACACTACTGAGTTTGCACATGATTACACTACTTTGGAATTATTCACATGTCCACTTCTACTCCTCCGTTTCCCCAATCAATACACAAGGATCTAGACAAGTTACGTTATTATACATTACTTCACATGAGGCTCATAATGAGTATACGTGAAGTTATACATGAGGGCTCAGTGAATCATGAGAGTACATGATCACATGAGTGCACATGCATGATGGAAGCATAGGAGTACATGATGAAAGTGAAACGCACGTAACATGAAGTACTCGATGCTCCCGAGGGGGATAACATCTCATGTAAAGATCCATATAGTACCAATCCGTGTTAACAACGTGACAGCATCAAGTAAAGTAATCTAGAGCGAGAAAGTAAAGCCTGAACAAGTATGAAACGGTCAGAGAATGTACTCGCCTGCTGTATGAATGTCTGTAGAGAATATACTGTTTGAGGAGAGGTGTCTGGCTCCTGATCAGAGCAACACAAGTCACAATGTATTCTAAATAGTAAAAATGAGGTTTACTATGCATACTACATGATTCTAGGTTAATCTGGTCAAAAGTCAACTCTTGGTCAACTCTGGTCAACTCTAAAAGTCAAACTAGGTCAAACTAGTCAAAGTTAGGTCAAACATGGTCAGACTAGTTAGGGTTTAGTCAAACTAGTCATTCTAGGTTAATTCAAGTTCAATCTAGGTTAATTAGGTCAAGTTTGACCTAAGGTTGACTTTGGTCAACTTTAGTCAAACAAGGGTCAACTAGTTAGGGTTTGGGTCATTAGGTCAATTAGGGTTAGCCTCTAATGCCATAGGCTAGTTTATATAGGTATCTACCTCTATACAATATATATATACTCATATATATAACTTTACATATATATATATAAAACATTACTACATAGGCCTATAGACTATGTAATACTCACATATCATATAGTATATATATATAGACACAATATATATAATCTAATACAAATACATATATATCATATATATATATATATATATATATATATATATATATATATATATATAAAATACATATATATAGAGAGAGTAGTGAGAGAGATTAGTGAATAGAGTGAGAGAGAGTGAACTGTGATATAGAGTGAGAGAGAGAGAGAGTGAAACTGAACAGTGGAGGGGGTGTTCCAGTTTTCTGGAACTAGAAAACCAACACACACCACACAGAATAACATACACACACCCATATATATACATATATGTATATACACATGCACACACATGTATATATCCCTCAATTCCACCTACACACACACAAATACATACACTATGTATATACCCTATATACACAGATATTTATATTAAGAAATAACATCAAAATTCGTTTTGAAATTCGATTTAAATAACTGGAAAATACCAAAATCAGGAATCCAGTGCACAGTGTACTTGAGGAATGGGTAAACCCAAATACACACACCAAACCGAGCTAAGGCTCGAACCCAAGGGTTGGTAACACTAGCCCCTAGTGTCCTCTAGTGTCCTAGGTGCCTGACACGACACCACGACACAATTTGATGTGTCAAAATTCACCAAACCCAATCGGGTAAACTGACACACACACACGAATACGCTGCGTCGTGCACGCGTGCAACTGCCTCGTGTTCGCGACACAGGACCCGACACGTCTCGTGCTCGTGTCCATGTGTTTGCCACATGATGGGCTACCTCCTTGTGTCACCACGAGGTGCCCAAGTGTCATGTCCGCGCGACACGACACGCGCGAAGTTGGCCCCCGCGCGCGTGTGCGCTGACAGTGCACGACCAGTGCACGTGTCTGTGTGTTCTCGATACGACACAAATGTGTCTCAAACTCGAGGGGGGGCATGACAGAGGTTGCCCCCTCCTCTGTGTCAATTTGTACGTGTCCACGTGTCCGCAATCAGTGTCGGGTAACAGGGGATTCTCTGTGTCAGTGTGCAGTGCAAAACCGCGAGTTCGTGTCCGATTTGGACACGAAAAAGAATCCAAATTGTGCTCAATCAACTAGGTATATATTCTACTAGTCTAGGGCTACAAGAAAATGTAATTAGTTTTGCAAAATAACAAAGTTAAATACTTTGTGGCATTTCATCAAACAAAGTTTAATAGCCTAGGATACGTGTCCGATACGGACACGAAACCAACCCTAAATTTTACCAAACTTGACCCACAGTTAGGGTAGACCTATATGCATGCATTTATGGAGAAAAAATAGAATATTAACTAAGTTTACGGGTATTTACCTATTGATGCAAATCCAATGGAAAATCAATGAGAGGGGGGTATTTGTCCTTCAACTTGGTGATGTCCAAAGCTTGTAAATTCTGGATTGCTAGCCTCCCTTAGCACCCTTGATGTTGTAGGGTCCCAATGCAAAAGACTAGAGGTGATTTGGATCAAAAATGATCAAGTTATGGAGGTTTGAAGGAAATGGAATTTTGTAGGCTTAAAATTCATGTAAATATGATCTTGAATGAATGAATGGGATTATATAGAATGGTGTAGTGCTAGGGGGTACCCTATGGCCGGCCATGGCAAGGGGGGGTGTCCTTGACCTTCCTTCAAGGAGAAGGCAAAGACTTTGGTGCCAAGGTTGAGATATTTTGAGGATTTCATGGAAAATATCTAATAAAGTAATCTAAGATATTTCCACCCATTGACTAAAATAATATCTATCCCCTTAGCATTCTAGGTTAGTAACTAATCTCTAGATTAGGGTAAGATAGGTTAGGGACTAATCATGGTACTTAACAATAATTAAATAATATTAAAAACACATAAATCCAAATAAAATCTAGTAAATTACCAAAATACCCTTTTAGGCTAAAATCACTAATTTGATGTTCTAAGCCTATGGCTAGGCTCACATGATCCTGGTTAGTATCTATGTTATGAAATCTCTAGGTTTACACTAGGGTTATACTAGTAAAGTCACAAAGTCATAAGTCATGACTTAGAAATAGTTTTAATTACATTAATAATCACCAAAAATCATATCATGACTAAAACACCATTAATAATTAATAAAAATAATAAATTTTCAAAAATACCCCAATTTCAGAAAACAGGGTGTTACAAGTCTACCCTCCTAACAATAATTTCGTCCTCGAAATTTTAAGGCGAAACTGAAACTGATGAGAAGGATAGAAAATCATACCTCATGGTGCAAATAGATAAGGGTATCGCTCGCGCATCTCATCCTACCGTTCCCAGGTGGACTCTCCTGGAGAATGATGCCTCCATGCGACGCGAACCAATGGTATCGTCTGGTTCCTTAATGCCTTCTCCAGTCGATCCAGAATCTCAACAGGCTGCTCTGGATAACGAAGAGTAGGACCCACCTCGATCTCGGAATGATCAAGTACATGGCTAGGATCTGCCACGTACCGTCTCAACTGCGACACGTGAAATACGTTGTGGACTCCTACCAATGCTGGTGGTAAGTCTAGCCTGTAAGACACGTCATCGACTCTCCCGCTGATAACGAAAGGGCCGATGAAACGCGGGCTAAGCTTTCCACCTCCACCAAAACGTATCGTGCCACGTGTCGGAGATATCCTCAAAAATACCTGGTCTCCAACCTAATCACAAGCAAGGTCTCAATTTAATTATGATAATCAATATGGTTAACAAAACACAAACAAGACAACCTAATTCTAATCCTATTTCTAAACTGTACCTCAAACTCCAAAGGTCTGCGGTGGCTGTCGGCCCAATGCCGATGTCTGTCCTGCGCCACGCGAAGCCGATCTCTGATGAGCTTCACCTTCTCTGCTGCATCCACAACCATCTCAGGCCCCAATAAAACTCGCTCCCCAACATTATCCCAAGACAAGGGTGTACGATATCTATGCCCGTACAGTACCTCGAAAGGGGACATCTCAATGCTGGCCTGAAAGCTGTTGTTGTATGCAAACTCTACTAAGTACAGGTGACTCTCCCAAGATCCTCCAAAGTCCAAGACACAAGTCCGCAACATGTCCTCCAGTGTCTGAATGGTCCGCTCTGACTGTCCGTTTGTCTGAGGGTGGTATGCAGTACTAAACTTGAGATGAGTGCCCAAGCTAATATGCAAGCTCCTCCAGAAATATGAAGTGAAACGACTGTCCCGGTCTGATACAATGCTCACTGGAACTCCATGAAGTCTGACTATCTGCCTCATATACATCTCCGATAGCTTTTCGGTAGACAAACCCACTTTGAATGGCAAGAAGTGGGCCGATTTGGTCAACCCGTCGACGATGACCAAAATCGCGTCCTTCCCTCCTGGAGTACGCGGCAATCCCGAAACAAAGTCCATCGTGATGTGCTCCCACTTCCACTCCGGAATGGGCAATGGCTGTAACAGTCCCCCTGGCCTCTGCCTCTCTGCCTTGACCTGCTGGCAGATCAAACACCTGGCTACGAAGTGTGCTACCTCGCGCTTCATCCCACTCCACCATACATGCTCTCTCAGATCCCTATACATCTTGTTGGCTCCCGGATGTATCGAGTACTGAGAATGGTGGGCCTCCTGCATAACCTGCTCTCGAAAGTCTCCACTGGGCACACACAGTCTGGAACCGTGCCTCAAGGCGACATCCCCTGCAAGAGTGAACTCATCGTCCGCAAATCCTGCGCTGACCTGCTCCCTGATGCATCGTAGAGAAATGTCATCGAACTGAGCCGACTTGATCCTATCAATCAAGTCCGACTGAATCTGGAGGCCCCACATCTGCATCTGCACTCCCGGCACAATCACCTCGATCCCAAGGCTCTCCAAGTCCGCTAACAAGTGACGATCCATCGTCAAACACATAGCTGACGGATATCTGCTCAACGCATCGGCAACAACGTTGGCCTTCCCTGGGTGATACTGCAGCAGAATATCAAAGTCCTTCATCAGCTCCAACCATCTGCGCTGCCTCATGTTGAGCTCCTTCTGCGTAAACACGTATTTCAAGCTCTTGTGGTCTGTAAATATCTCCACGCGCTCTCCATACAAATAGTGTTTCTACAGCTTCAGAGCAAAGATAACTGCTGCCAACTCCAAATCATGGGTAGGGTAGTTCTTCTCGTGGGGACGTAACTGCCTGGAAGCATAGGCAATCACCTTTCCATGCTACTGCAAGACACAACCCAAACCCTTCCCCGAGGCATCACTGTAGATAGTGAACCCGCCTGATCCTGATGGCAATGTCAGAATCGGGGCTGTCGTCAACTGCTTCTTCAATTCATCGAAAGCGTACCTAGTTGACTGAGCACAATTTGTATGTTGCGCACGAAATTTTGTTTTTGTAATTGCTCGACGAGTACGAATATGTGCGAGCGTACATATTATTAGAAAAAAACATTATTCTATTTTTATAGTTTTAAAATAATATATATAATAATTATTCTTGCTATAGTACCAAATTTTTCTAAGTTTGCCATTTTAATTATTTATTTATGCCGATTTCGAAAATAATATATATATATAGACATTTTGTACTAGTCACATGCGAGATATATGAAATTTAATTCATGTATAATTTGGAATTCTCAAAATTATTTTATCATTTATCTTAATTTATTAAAAAGGTATTTTAAAGATATTTTCTATCAATATTCAAAATATTTATCACAATTTTCGAAGTTATTTAATATTGATTATTTTATTACTTATAAGAGATAATTTGGAAGTTTTGATGATTTAATATTATGGTAATTTAAATTAAGATTTAATTTATGGATTTTGATTGAAGATAAGATTTATCTAAGATTTGATATAGATTAGATTGATTAAACTTATTTTTGATTTGATTTAAAATAGTAGGAAGATTATCTAAGGGAGTTTTAATTTATTCCTAATCCTTATCAACCCAGGATTTCCTCGACCCTATATATAAGGGAACCTCTACATTATGTTCTCCATAAATTCTTCACAAATTTTTCCATAAACAAACATGCTGTGCATCGTGTCCATGTTCCCACATCCAAACTCTTATTCCATTTGTACATGTACAATTTTTTCCGTGTCGGACACTTCTTCGACACAATAAAATTTTCTAACCCTAAACCTAACCACCTCTCTACTCCCCTGCCCTCACCACCCTGACCGTCCTACTTCGCCATCACCATGCCGCGACCCCGTCCTCTCGTCACCTACACCGCTTCCATAATCAGAAATACAACCACCACCCGGAACCACCATCAGCCACCGCTCACTGCCACAATCCCACACCCAACCACCATCTACAGCAGGTCTCGGCCGACACCCTGGCCGAGACAAAATCTCCATTGCTGCCATCCCTATGGCCAATACCGCAACTGAACACCCCGGAACCCCGACCCCCGAATCCCTCTATACCATCCTCAGCAACCCCGCCACCACGGTCACCAGCAGCACACCCACACCACCGTACACCCAAACTCTAGCCAACCCGCCACCAGAAAAACCTACCGGCCAAAACCACGATAGCCGATCCCGCTTTCCCCGCCAACCCCTGTCACCGTCCCCCAACACCACCACCGCCACCATGACCAACCAAACCTCCGGCCACAAGACCAACACAGCCATCACCACCGTCAACCACCAAAACCCCCAGAGAAAAATAAATAAATAAACACACACACACCCCTCACCTCCGCCGCCGAACTCGTCGGCCGCATCCCTGCGCCTCCGCCTCGCCGTCGCCTCCGCACAGCAGCGGAGAAAGTCTCCTTCCTTCCAGCTCTTTCCGACCACGCGGCCACGACTTCCCGACCGCCCCACTGTGAATGCCGCCCGTCCAGCGTCGTCGCCTCCTCGTTGACGCGGCGCCCTACCTCGCCTTCGCTTTCCTGCCACATCCGACGACAATGCCGTCGTGGCCTGACCTGAACCCCATCTGCCGCCGCGTCGCGTCGGTCCTGCTGCCAACGCTGCGTCGAGCGCCGAGCGGCCGCACTTGGCTCCAGCGCCAGCGACTCGAGCATCCACCGCCGTCCTGGACTTTCGATCGCCGTGCCTACACCCGCCTCCGTCGCGTCCGGCCTCGCCGAGCCCTCTGTGAGAACCCCCACTCCCCGCCTTCCTCTTCTCTTCTATCCCTGACTCCGCTCACTTCCACCCTCTCCCAGCTCCTCCCTCCATCCTCTCTCTCTCTCCCCCTCTTTAAATCCCTTTCTCTCTCTATCTTTATTTATTTCTTTTGGAAGAGTTGGTCTCCGCAAAAGAGGAGAACCACATTACTGTTGCTCTTATTTTTATTATTTTATTCTTTTTTTTGTTATTATTATTATTATTATTATTATTATTATTATTATTAAGAATGTATGTATGTACTATATATGTAAAAATATTATTAGTATTTTTTATTATTACTATTATAATTATTTTAATGGCTACTACTAGTAAAACAGTATGTGGACATTATTATTATTATTATTTTTATTATTTTTATTAAGTTATCATTTTTAGAATATGTATTATTATTTTTAAAATGATAGAGCTATAGATGAAATTTCAAATTTGGAGGTTTGACCAAAAATATTTTTCTAGATTTTTTTATATTTAAAAAATATTTTTAACTAATAGATTTCTACGAAAAATCCTACCTTTACAACTTAGGGTTTTGTCTAAATACGATTATGATTTTCAGCCTAATTAACCTAAAGGTATTTTTGGACTAACAGAATATACTTTCAAAAAAAATTTATATAACTATTTTCAAGTATTTATTTAAACTCGTAGAATACATTTTGAGAGATTATAAATATTTTTCTAAAAATTATACATATATCCGACTTCCTTCGATAGTCCACTATTCTTATTCCTTCGCCAAATATGTACTTCCTCCTATGGACCCCAACTAATTTGACCCTTCTGGACCCAATAAAACTGTCCGTGCCACTATCAAAGGTCATCTAGCATAGTTGTTGCACCGAAGTCGCAGTTCATGCCACCTTGATTATTGCAGCACCACCTCAAGCGTCAATCAGGCAAGACACCTTGCAATTTGTTGTTTATTTATTTAGATCATATTTCATGCATTATTCATTATTTTCTTTATGCAAAATAAACTGTGATATATGGTATAACTTGTTAGAACTTACTGTTCAGTTATATTTCCTGCTATGTATTATTTTTCTTGCACATTAACCCTAGATTTGAGGGACCACCCTTTGTGTGTTGCATTCATAGGCCTTGACACATTTTTACCACGAGGTTGCGAGTCGCATGTAGAACTCGGACATACGTGACTGGCTGGCCACCGGTACATATAAGCCGTGCGATAGGAATAACCGCTAATAGAGGTTGCATGCTAGTTTGCCTTAGCGGTTAAAGAGGTTTTCTATTGTGGAGACAACATAGTAGGCATTGGGCGGAAAGGACAATTTCTTAACGTATGGGCTTCGATGCACTTTCACTTGTGACCCGGAAGCTCCGCTGGAGATACGGGGTTGATGACACATGATTACTGACGGCCACTGGCATTCTGCGAAACATTATGCTCTTATTGATTGGGCCTGTGGTGCCCCAAGGGGGGACCATGCCGATCCTATTTTAGCCAGGGCCCATGCGTAGGAAGGATTGTTCTTAACTACATTTCACTTAAAATAGTTAGGTACCTTTATCCGTTATGTATGACTACTTTTGGTTTGGGTACTTGTATCTGACCGTGGCTTGGAACAATAACTTGTCGCGGATTTGTTCGTCACATCTTGTCCTTGTTTGGTTATAGGTGTGGCTTACTACCTCGATGAGAAGCTATTGAACCTTGTTGGTGTCCGGATACCATATTGGATTCATAGCATGGAAAGATACGTCATCGTGAATTAGTTTACCATCTTCTGTCCTTATTTGGTTGGGGGGATGATACGCTAGTTCAATAGGTGTGAATTGGACCATGTTATAATTCAATTATTTATTTGAGCAATTTATATTCAGTTATATTGGCATGATATGATGTGTCGTGTTACGTCCCTCTGAGGACCTAGTTATCTCGCCAGGTGTGTACTCTTGTCTTTCGCAGATGTTCTAGCCCTAGCCATGATCATTTATATTTCTTTGAGGATGATTGTACTTTGATCGTCTTCGCTTCGCTCGCCAAACTCTTTCTTTTGTTATGTATTTCTTTTTATAAGTTGGTAGTGAATTTGTCTCCGCCCAACTACATGTACCAAGGACAATTCATTGTTGATTATATGATATCTTTTATTCTTACATTTTGTGGATGAGATTAGTTAGTTGTGGTTTACTGCATTTTACAGCTTATGTATTCATGCGAGGCCCATGTACTTCGTACGTATACAGCTGGCATGTCTACGTTCCTAGTCCTACGTATTTTGGGACTGGGGCGTTATATTATCTATCAAACAACCAAAATTAAATCATCAAGCAATATTATACTATAACTTAAGAATTTTTGATAAATTGTAGACAACATGAACATTAGTCACTCTGAAATAGGAATGGACGAGGGACAATAGTACGGGAAAGTAAGGAAGAGTAATTAGGAGCAAATACGAAGTTTCAAGGACGGTAAATGTATTTCTAAGCGAATTTCCAAGGCAGAGTGGATTGAGATCTCTAAGGGTTAATCATATTCGCAGGCTCTTATCAGTACAGTTATGTAACCGATATGATATGCTCTGACCTGCAAGTGCTACCAAAAAAACATGTCATGACCCGCACCAGCTTTTCGGACGTGAGCTCGTGAGCAAGCCAGCTACATATCGAACGGACTCCAGCTGACTCGAATACGTAAAAACTATCAAGAGCATGGTAAACTGCCAACTCATGGCAAGGCAAAACTATATCTGAAATCCACAAGTGTAATATAAACACGAATGAATACTATGGGTCATGGTCTGCAGCCCATTAGCATATATGTCGGATAAAACTCCAAGGAAAAATAATGGGAGTCTATAAACTAGTCTAACAAGCAGGATATCTCATGATAAGGAATGACAGCACGAGAAGTCAATAAACGTAATATCAATACCTGAATCCTGCAAGTATATCTTAATCATCCACCATCCTGCTCTGCTAACTAACTCCATACAATCGCCAAACCTGAAGAGATCATCAGGTCCTCAGAGGATATAGCAAGATACATAAAAATATGCCTATCTAACAGTTTATCATGCAATAAAGAAAATACAGGATATAAACAGGAAAAGAACAATTAACATGAAGACATGACTATACACGACTGGGAGAACCACTACGCATAAATGAACTGCTAGAGGAGAACAAGAGAACACAATGTCACGATGTCAACGGATAACCAATCGAATACTCAAACTCTCGCCCTAGTGTGGACTCACAGGTTTGAACAACTACTAACCCTCGCCCCTGGTGTGGAATCACAAGTTAGCTTCAAGAATCACCCTCGTCCCTAATGTGGACTCGTAGGTGTAGACAAATAACTACTAACCCTCATCCCTAATGTGGACTCACAGGTTAGCTTCAAGAATCAAGGTACATATAACTACTAACCCTCGCCCCTAGCGTGGACTCACAGGTTAGCTTCAAGAATCAAAGTAGAGCAATTCCGTTATGACTTACTCGTTCTATGACACAATACGACTCAGTCTAAGTACAGGTGATGATAAGACACGACTCAGTCCAGATACAAGGAAGGACAGATCCTATATGAACTACAAAGCTAACTATGATCAAGAGCTATATATATATACTAGCATGCATTGTGTACAAATCACATGTCAATAATCAACTAGTAAAACTAGATAATAATAGGAATAAGCATGTAAATAAACTGTAGAGGGAGGCAAGGTATACTTGCCTGGTGGTAGCACGAAGAACCAACAATATACCGTCAACTGGTAAGCCATAAAGTCCAAATCACACAACTGACTCTGAAAACTGAAACAGACATTTCCAACATTATCAGAATAGTCAAATTAGCTTGGATTGCTTGTCCTTAAGTCCAATTCTGGACACAGGGGCAAAACGGTTATTTTGTGCCAAAACGATGTCCACCGTTGGACCCATTTTGTACCGAAAAACATGCCAGAGTCAATGGCCTCTAAAATTGTCAAACTACATATCTACAGATTCGTTTTGATGATACGAACCCAACCGTATGTCCAATATTGGATTTTGACAGCCTGTGCACAAAATCGTCCGTTTAGTCGGATCATGAGGCCCGCAAAATGACGATCTAATCAATTGTCTCAGAATCAAACCAAACATGGCATATAGGACCAGAGAAATGATATGGTCCTGTTGGCGCAAGTTTTATCTCGATCTGACGAGCGTGAACAAAGTAATTAAGAATTTGCAAAGAGGCCGATACGGTGAATTTCGACGGATACGTATCAAATTCATCGCGCACACGTGACCAATTTGAATTCAGTCAAAGTCCACACGTCTACGGATTCGATACGCACCTTTTGATGCTTTCGGTTCGCGACCACGTCACCCGGTTTGGCGGAACGTACGTCGTACCGGAGAGTTTATCGAATTTCTGCAGGTTGAAAACTAGTTTTTTTTTCTAAAAGTTTGAAACTGATTTAATCACAAACTAATCAATGAAAAATAAAACTATGAGTTGGTTTTCCATCTTATATATGTTGTCAACAGATGTTTACAATTAGATTTTGAATACTCCTTATATTTGGATCAGGTGGTGCCTTCCAAATCGAGGGTGGGGTCAGGGTTTTACTCTGTTTTAAACAGATTTTTACCAACCTTTGGGCTCGGTTTGTGACGCGTACAGTGCAAAATAAATCGAGCTAATTGAATCAAAGTGAACAGTGTTAGGTTAGGTGCATACCAGAGTTTACGAGACAAAACGATCGAACGATCGTAGAGGTATCACATAACGAAGATGGCTCCTCGCCCTACTACTGCTGATGTTGCTGTCGATCTCGCATGAGCGTGGTCGGCCTCCGGCCAGTGGCGGCTGCCCCCCGGCGGCGTGCAGGGCCAGGGTGGCTGCCGAAACAGCGGGGGTGGTGTGGCGTGGGTGATGGATTAGGGTTTGGAGTATTCGACGAACACATCTCTCTCTCTGTCTCGATCTCTCTCTCTCTCTCTCTCTCTCTCTCTCTCTCTCTCTCTCTCTATATATATATATATATATATATATATATATATATATATATATATATATATATATATATATATATATTGTGCGGTGGGAAAAATGTTGGGATAGGCTCGGTTTCGAGCTGAGCTGGGAGCTGCTGGACTTGTGGGGGGTTTCCTTTTTTAATTTGGTTTCTATATAAAACCATATATATATATATATATATATATATATATATATATATATATATATATATATATATATATATATATATATATATATATATATTTAACCATATATATATATATATATATATATATATATATATATATATATATATATATATATAGATTCTCTTGGTCATACAAAAATCTAATAATACCTATATTAGCTATTCTCATAATGCTAATGTAAAATATCATTATAATTAGTAGTAATAGTATATATATGAGATACCTCTATTTATTATACTTTAAAAGTAATAACCATTATATAACAATAATAATAAAATAATGAGGATAACATAATAAGGTAATGCGATAATAGGGGTTCATACAAATGTGTATAGTAAAATCCTAATGCACAAAGAAAATTTAAAGGAATAGTTATCATATATCCAAGGATAAATATTCAATAAAAAAAACTGAATATTGATATTATATATATATAACAATTATTCTAGGAAAATATTTATTAGACACTTAAAACAAGGTAGAAGTATACACTCAAAGTATATCGTCATGGACGTTTTTGGACTCGCTATAAGCCTACACGGGCTTGGGCTCGGTTCGGGCCCAGTCCGGACTAGTTTGGTATGACCGGGTCTTCTACAAGTCAATAAACTAATTAATAAATAATTAAACCATTTATAGGGGTTAAGTCGCTACTTGATATGATTTTCCTAGTTAGGACACACACATGGCTCAACCATTCCTACCTTGGCTAATACACTAGTCAAGCACACAACTGTACTATCTGTGCCATGATTCCTAGTCGTCTTGTACTTCAAAATTCAACTATGGCTAAAGTCCTCTACCGTAATAATTAACTAATTAATTATTTATGACCTTCTAAAAATCACCATTTAAACCAAATAAATAATAAAAAATATTTCAAAATTTTCGGGAAGATGAGTTACAAATCTACCTACCTTAAAAAATTTCGTCCTCGAAATTCTAATTCATAACTATTCTTTAAAATTCAAAAAGAAAGTCTACCTTAACCTTAATCTCCTTAAATTTTAATTCCTCAAAATAGTTTATATCCTTCTCCTAGCTATTTTGTAATTAAGAAACCTCGAGGACTTCTACCAACCTTTGGTCACACTACTCCCTCAAAGGTACGTTATTAAAACTTTATAACCTTCTATCTAGTTGATAGAATATTACTCATAGATATCTAAGACATATGGCATCTATAATGCCCCCTTATCTATCAAACAACCAAAATTAAATCATCAAGCAATATTATACTATAACTTAAGAATTTCTGATAAATTCTAGACAGCATGAACATTCGTTACTCTGAAATAGGAAGGGACGAGAGTCAATAGTACGGAAAAGCAAGGAAGAGTAATTAAGAGCAAATACAAAGTTTCAAGGACGGTAAATGTATTTCTAAGAGAATTTCCAAGGCAGAGTGGATTGAGATCTCTAAGGGTTAATCATAATCGCAGGCTCGTATTTGTACAGTTGCGTAACCGATACGATATGCTCTGACCTGCATGAGCCACCAAAAAACTTGTCATAACCCGTACCTGCTATTCGGACGCGAGCTAGTGAGCAAGCCAGCTACATATCGAACGGACTCCAGCCGACTCGAATACGTAAACGATGTCAAGAGCATGGTAAACTGCCAACTCATGGCAAGGCAAAACTATATCTCAAATCCACATGAGTGATATAAACACGAATGAATACTATGTGCCATGGTCTGCAGCCCACTAGCATATATGTCCGATAAAACTCCAAGAAAAAATAATGTGAGTCTATAAACTCGGCTAACAAGCAAGATATCTCATGATAAGGAATGATAACACGAGAAGACAATAAACGTAATATCAATACCTAAATCCTGCAAGTATATCTTAATCATCCACCATCATGCTCTGCTAACTAACTCCATGCAATTGCTAAACCTGAAGAGATCATCAGGTCCTCAGGGGACATAGCAAGATACATAAAAACATGCCTATCTAGAAGTTTATCATACAATAAAGAAAATACATGATATAAACAGGAAAAGAACAATCAACATGAAGACCTGACTATACACGACTGGGAGAACCACTACGCATAAACGAACTGCTAGAGAAGAACAAGAGAACACAATATCATGATGTCAACGGATAACCAATCGAATAATCAAACCCTCGTCTCTAGTGTGGACTCGCAAGTTTGAACAACTACTAAATCTCATCCCTGTTGTGGACTCGCAGGTTAGCTTCAAGAATCACCCTCGTCCCTAATGTGGACTCGCAGGTTAGCTTCAGGAATCAATGTACAAATAACAACTAACCCTCACCCCTAGTGTGGACTCACAGATTGGCTTCAAGAATCAAGGTACATCCGTTCCGTTATGACTTACTCATTCTATGACACGATACGACTCAGTCGAAGTACAGGTGATGATACGACACGACTCAGTCCAGATACACGGAAGGACAGATCCAATATGAACTACAAAGCTAACTATGATCAAGAGCAATACATATATATACTAGCATACATGGTGTATAAATCACATGTCAATAATCAACTAGTAAAACTAGATAATAATAGGAATAAGCATGTAAATAAACATTAGAGGGAGGCAAGGTATACTTGCCTGGTGTTAACACGAAGAACTAACAATATACCGTCAACTGGTAAGTTATAAAGTCCAAATCTCACAACTATCTCTGAAAGCTGAAATAGACATTGCCAACATTCTCAGAATAGTCAAATAAACTAGGATTGCCTGTCCTTAAGTCCAATTCTGGACACAGGGGTAAAACGATCATTTCGGGCCAAAACGATGTCCGCCGTTGGACCCGCTTTGCACCGAAAAGCGTGCCAGATTCAATGGTCTCTAAAATCGTCAAACTACATATCTACAGATTTATTTTGATGATACAAATCCAATCATATGTCCAAAGTTGGATTCCGGTGGCCCGTGCACAAAATCGTCCATTGAGTCGGATCATAGGGCCCGCAAAAACGGTGATCCGATCAACTGTCTCAGAATCGGACCAAACTTGGCATACAGGACCAAAAAAATGATAGGGTCCTGTTGGCATAAATTTCATCTCGATCTGACAAATGTGCACAAAGTAATTATGAATTTACAAAGAGGCCGATACGGTGAATTTTGACAGATACGCATCAAATTCGTCGCGCACACGTGACCAATTTGAATTATGTCAAAGCCCACATGTCCGCGAAGTCGATACGCACCTTTCGATGCTTTCAGTTCGCGACCATGTCGCCTGGTTTGGTGGGATGCACGTCGTACCGGAGAGTTTATCAAATTTTTATAGGTTGAAAACAAGTTTTTTTCTAAAAGTTTGAAACAGATTTAATCACAAACTAATCAATAAAAAATAAAACTATGAGTTGGGTTTCTATCTTGTATATGTTGTCAACAGATGTGCTCAATTAGATTTTGAATACTCCCAATATTTGGATTAGGAGGTGCCTTCCAAATCGAGGGTGGGGACTGGGTTTTACTCTGTTTTGAACAGATTTTGGCCGATCTTTGGGCTCGGTTTGTGACGCATGCAGTGCGAAATAAATCGATCCAATTGAATGAAAGTGAAGGGGGTTGGGTTAGGTGCATTCTAGAGTTTACAGGACGTAAAATGATCGAACGATCGTTGAGATATCGCATAGAGAAGTCGGCTCCTCGCCCTACTACTGCTGCTATTGTTGTCGATCTCGTGCGTGCGTGGTCGGCCTCCGGCCAGCGGCGGCTGCCCCCCCCGACGGAGTGCAGGGCCATGGTGGTCGCCCAAATAGCGGGGGTGGTGTGGCGTGGGTGATGGATTAGGGTTTTGAGTATTCGACGAACACATCTCTATCTCTCTCTCTCTCTCTATCTATCTCGATCCCTCTATATATATACTATGCGGTGGTAAAAATGTTGGGATAGGCTCGGGTTCGAGCTGGGCTGGGAGTTGATTAACTTGTGGGGGGTTTCCTTTTTTATTTATTTGGTTTCTATATAAAACTATATATATATATATATATATATATATATATATATATATATATATATATATATATATATATATATATATATATAAAAAAAATATATATATATATATATATATATATATCCACATATAGATTCTCTTGTTCATACAAAAATCTAATAACACCTTTATTAGCTATTCTTATAAGGCAAATGTAAAGTATTGTTATAAGTAGTAATATTATATATATGAGATACCTCTATTTATTATAATATAAAAGTAACAACCATTATATAACAATAATAATAAAATAATGAGGATAACAAAATAAGGTAATACGATAATAGGGGTTTATACAAATGTGTATAGTATAATCCGAATGCGCAAAGATAATGTAAAGGAATAGTTATCATATTTCCAAGAATAAATATTCAATCAAAATAACTGAATATTATATATATATATATATATATATATATATATATATATATATATATATATATATATATATATATATATATATATATAACAATTATTCTAGGAAAATATTTATTTGACACTTAAAACAAGGTAGAAGTATACACTCAAAGTATATCGTCATGGACGTCTTTGGACTCACTATAATCCTACACGGGCTTGGGCTCAGTTCGGGCCCAGTCCGGACTAGTTTGGTGTGACCAGGTCTCTTACAAGTTAATAATCTAATTAATAAATAATTAAACCATTTATAGGGGTTAAGTTGTGTCACGCCCCAGTACCGAAATACGGAGACGGACTAGGCCAGCTACTCCATATGAGGTACGTAACGTCATACGGCGATCGTGGCTGTCGAGAGACTAGGGGGTACATGCTACAATCAAGTCTCCTTTGGTCCCACAGAGTTCTATGTCTCAATCAATCAAATCACATCAACAAGTAAATGAACATTAAAGATAAAGCAGTAAGGCGTCCCCGACGCTTCATCAAAATGATCATGAGAGACTAGCTTTATAATTTAGCTATCTCGGAGAGTCAGGAGTACAAAATTATACACAGCTGCAGTCTGTTTAATTACAATTATGTACTGACACAAAATATCAAGTAATCCGGCTAACAGGTGCCGGTGGCTAAACGCCGCAAAAGTATAAGCAGGAGTGGTGGAGAAGAAACCCACTCGAGTCCCCGAACCGCCATGCTCCTAGTATGCACCATGGATGTCAGGGAGGAAGATCGTGTCCTCTGGCTCTGCTACGAGATCTGGCCAAACAAAACCAGCGGGGTCTGCCCCGAATAGCAAGTACCGCCAAAGGGGCACAAGAGTTAAGATTAAAAACCCAGTTAATAGAATGATTGATAATAGTAATACTTATGCTACTATTATAGGGTGGCGCAACATCTTCGAACCCATATGGCACCCTTACAACCAAACAAGGACAAAAGGTGCCGCATGGAGTCGGGACGTGTCGTACTCTATAACATTCATATAAGTTAAAAGGTATAAATAATAAAACCTCCTGATCGTGACTTCGATCGATAGCCTATCGCAGCACAATAACCAACCCAACAATCAAACAAGAACATGGGTTGGATCATGTACCATGATAGACCATGTTCCTCAGTCATTCACAGAAGTAGCACTTCACAACCAGAATAAGTCTTCCGTTCATAACTTCGGTCCACAGCCTGTCATAGTACGATAACCAACCCAACAATCAAACAGGAACATGGGTTGGATCACGTGCCATGACAGTCCGCTTCCCTCGGTTATTCACGGAAGGTAATAGGATACAAGCAAGTCGGTTTCACGGCCAATCAAGTCTACGAGTTTCTAGTGGGACGAGGTTATCCTCGCGTCATATTATTAGAAAATCCTCAGATCGTATCTTTCCAGCAAGGCTAGCCAACCCAGGGGTTCGCGTAGACAGGTGTCATTAAGCACAGGTCACTCGTAAGGCCACCTTGCCAAAAACATGTAATATATAGCAGGAATTAATCGGATACAGTCATCCACTCGTTGCGGATGACACAGTATCCGTGGAGACCAGCCGGCGCGTCAAGACAATATCTCAAGGCGGCTGGTGTAACACGATCTCGGGATTTGACCCTCCCCATGCATCTAGTATGTTTAGTTGCCTAATTTAACCCTAGGTGAAATCTTGGACTCACATGCTGTGGCCTGCATGATTATCCTCCTAAGTCGTACTTTAGTACGAGTACCCCAAAGAGGATCCATGTCAATCAGCATGTCAACATGTTCTACCCTCCTTAGTGTAATGCATCATAGCAAATACGCCACGTAGAGTTACGAGTCATTTGTCGAGCATGAACAAGAACTGGGACATTCAGGTACATGTATCAGGTAGGAACACTTTGTTCACCGGGGTCACATTAGTGCTCATATCATGCTCGGGACAAAAGGCGTAAGGATATAAAATGGTCATATAATATCTGATAAAATATCAAAAGCGTACACACAAAAAGCACGCACGCTCAAGGGGTGAAAGTCACGCAGGCTCACTCAGGCTCACTCAAGGAAGCGTGCGTGAAAAGTCACGCAGGCTCACTCAAGGCAGCGTGCATGAAAAGTCACGCAGGCTCACTCAGAGGAGAGCTGCGTGAAAAGTCACGCAGGCTCAAGGGAAGAGCCGCGTGAAAAGTCACGCAAGCTCAAGGAGAGGGAACTGCGTGAAAAGTCACGCAGACTCAAGGAGAGAGCTGCGTGAAAAGTCACGCAGACTCAAGGAGAGAGCTGCGTGAAAAGTCACGCAAGCTCAAGGAGAGGGAACTGCGTGAAAAGTCACGCAGACTCAAGGAGAGAGCTGCGTGAAAACTCACGCAGACTCAAGGAGAGAGAACTGCGTGAAAAGTCACGCAGACTCAAGGAGAGAGCTGCGTGAAAAGTCACGCAGACTCAAGGAGAGACACGCTTCCAACAGGAAGCGTGCTCAAACAGGAGCACACTGTTCACTGTCTTCTCCAAACAGCAAGAACACCATGGCTGAACCCAAACTTCAAAGCATCATAACTTGGCCATCCGAACTCCAAATCCAGATTTCCAATGTTCCAACTTCGGTGAAACTGAATGCTCTTCCACATGGAAGCATCAAAAACCCATAAAATCCAACTAAAGTGGATCAAACCATGCAAAATCCAAAAATGATTAAAACCTAGATCTACAAAACTCAAGGCTTCAAAATGGAAGTTTCCAAGTTCTAAACTAGTATAGATTGAGGAGAAGAACATGTTTTGGCAAATAGTTTTGTAAAAAATCATTGACAAAAATATTGATCCATCTCTTGAGCAAGTTGGTACTTGCCTTGGTTGGTGGAGGAAGTAAATGAGAGGAAGTAAATGAGAGGAGAGAGAATGAGATGAGTTATATATATAAAGATCTTGGACCCATGGGTTCATGATGAACCAAAGGGTTCATGATGAACCATTGGTGAACCAAGAATAGGTTACCCAAATGAGCCAAAACTGTAGGCCCAAATACAGAAAATAAATTAGGAAATAATATTTTATCGAATGTTTTTGGTAAATGCATGAAGAAATACTGCATAATAAATATCGTATAAATACAAGGTAAATACAAATTATTAATTTCACATATTAAAATACGTATTCCAGGATCGGGGAGTGACATCTCTACCCTTCTTAGAAAAATTCTGTCCTCGAAATTTCAGCCAAGACAGGATAGTGAAATCAGGGCAAGCAGGGCATAATCATATACAAGTTAACTATCATAGCAGTTATTATCATATATCACAAAGTACAAAACAAGCAGGTACAGATAAGCATGGAATCGTGTCAATAAGGTGCAAAAATATACCTTATCAGTCAAACAAATACGGATACCGAGATCTGATCTCGTCCTCGCGCTCCCAGGTTGTCTCTCCCGAAGAGTGATGGTTCCAAGAAACACGGACAAGGCTTATCGTCCGATTCTTGAGTACCTTCTCTCGCCGGTCTAAAATAGATACGGGTTGTTCCTCGTAAGTTAGGTCGGTACCAACGACTAACTCAGAATGATCGAGGACATGACTCGGATCCGGGACATACCCACGTAATTGGGACACATGAAACACATCATGTATGCCAGTTAACGAAGGCGGAAGGGCAAGTCGATAATCCACATCGCCTACCCGAGCGAGAATCTTAAAATGACCAACGTATCTTGGACTAAGCTTTCCTCGGGTTCCAAATCTGATGATACCCCGAGTAGGCAAAATTCGCAGAAACACTTGGTCGCCAACTATGAACTCTAGAGGCCTACGATGCTGATCTGCCCAATGACGATGTCGGTCCTGCGCAACTCGAAGGCGCTCTCTGACCAACTTAACTATCTCCACAGTCTGCATGATCATCTCTGGTCCCAACAACTTCCGTTCTCCGACGTCGTCCCATGCCAAAGGGGACCTGCACTTCCTTCCGTACAATGCTTCGAACGGGGCCATCTGAATGCTAGCCTGATAGCTATTGTTATAGGAGAACTCCACTAGATGAAGGTGATCCTCCCAAGATCCGCCAAAATCCAAGGTGCACGCCCGTAGCATATCTTCTAACGTCTGAATGGTTCTTTCTGATTGTCCGTCGGTTTGTGGATGATAAGCAGTACTGAATCTCAACTTAGTTCCCAAACTTTGGTGTAAGCTCCGCCAAAAATGGGAAGTAAACCGCGTATTCCGATCTGATACTATACTAACTGGAACACCGTGCTGCCTTACTATCTGCTTCATGTACATTTCTGTTAACTGCTCAGTAGTCTGTCCAACTCGGAAGGGAAGGAAATGAGCGACCTTCGTGAGTCGATCTACTATTACCCAGACTGCATTCTTACCAGTCGGGGATTTAGGTAAACCGGTCACAAAATCCATCGTGATGTGCTCCCATTTCCATTCTGGGATAGGAAGCGGCTGTAGCAACCCTGCTGGTCTCTGCTGCTCGGCTTTCACCTGCTGACATACCAGACACTTGGATACGAATCTCGCTATCTCTCTTTTCATGCCATTCCACCAAAAGTACTGCCTGATATCTCGATACATCTTCGTTCCTCCTGGATGAATGGAGTAAATAGAACTATGAGCTTCGGACATAACTTCTTACCGAAGGTCTCCACTCGGTACACAGAGTCTGTTTCCAAACCTGAGCGTACCATCTTCATGAATCACTAACTCCTTCCTACGGCCTGATTCACACTCCGACCGCAACTTCTGAATCTGTGGATCTCCTGCTTGTGCTGCCCTTATCCTCTCTACTAAGGTTGACTGAATCTACATACTGGTCATTCTTCCTATATCCCTTGGCAAGACTACTTCGATTCCCATACTCTGAAGGTCTTCTAAAATATGCTTCTGCGAGGTCAAGATAAAGGCACTGTCTCTCCTACTCAGTGCATCTATAACTATATTCGCCTTGCCTGGATGATACTGAAGATCTAAGTCAAAATCCTTCAGTAGTTCTAACCATCTTCTTTGCCTCATGTTCAAATCTCGCTGCGTGAATACGTATTTCAAACTCTTATGATCAGTATAGATCTCTACCCGATCTCCGTATAAATAATGCCTCCACAACTTGAGTGAAAACACCACAGCTGCTAACTCCAAATCGTGAGTCGAGTAATTCTTCTCATGGTCTCGAAGCTGTCGAGACGCATATGCTATCACCTTTCCGTGCTGCATCAATACACATCCAAGACCCTTCCCAGATGCGTCACAATATAATGTAAAGCCTCTCGCTCCTACTGGAAGCGTCAAGATCGGGACTGAGATCAATCTCTTCTTCAATTCTTCAAATGATGCCTGACAGCTAGCTGACCAAACAAACTCTACGTCCTTGTGCGTCAAACGCGTTAAGGGCGCAGAGATCTTGGCAAAGTCCGCCACGAACCTTCTGTAGTAACCAGCTAATCCTAAGAAACTTCGCACTTCTGCAACCGTTCTCGGGACTGGCCAATGCTCTACGGCCTCAATCTTCTTCGGATCCACTGACACTCCTGCCCCAGAAATTACATGTCCCAGGAACGAAATGTGATCTAACCAAAATTCACACTTGTCGAGCTTCGCATAAAGTTGATGCTCCCTCAATGTCTGTAAGACAGTCCTAAGATGTTTCTCATGCTCCTCTTCACTGCTGGAATAGACAAGAATGTCATCTATGAACACCACCACAAATTTATCCAAATACTGCAGAAAGATGCGGTTCATTAAATCCATGAATACTGCGGGGGCGTTGGTTAGTCCAAAGGGCATTACTAAAAACTCATAATGCCCATATCTAGATCTGAATGCTGTCTTCCATATGTCTTGCTCCCGGACTCTTACTTGATAGTATCCTGACCGAAGATCGATCTTGGAAAAGATGCTGGCCTTGCTCAACTGGTCAAACAGGTCATCAATCCTTGGTAGTGGGTACTTATTCTTCACTGTTACTGCATTCAACTTGCGGTAGTCGATGCACATCCTCGTCGACCCATCCTTCTTGGGAACTAGAATCACTGGCGCGGCCCAGGGCGATTTACTGTCTCGGATGAATCCCTTAGACTTCAACTCTTCTTCATGTTGATACAACTTATCCTGTTCTGACGGCGACATTCTGTAAACTCTGTCTGCAATAGGCCTCGTTCCAGGGTTCAACTCAATGCTAAATTCTACCTCTCTGACTGGGGGTATCCCTGGGAGCTCATCAGGGAAGACATCGAGAAAATCTTCGACCACCCTCGAAATCTGTCCTGGCTCTGACACTGCTGCTGAGATGACGCCTCTGGCCTGATTCTTCAAGGTTCGAGTAAAGATGAACTGCTCCATCCCAGGAACGCTGAATATGACCCTACCTCCTCTACAATCAATTGTCGCATGACTGTCTCTCAACCAGTCCATGCCAAGAACGACATCAAAATTCCCCATAGGGAATTCAATCAATGATGCGGGTAGTAAATGCCCACACACCTCCACCGGACATGAAAAACGTACTCTGCTAACTTCTACGAGCCCATTGCCGGTGAGTATATCCATCCTCTCCGGCAATGCCTCAAACACTAATCCAATCCGTGTAGCATATTGTGCAGAGATGAATGAATGAGTAGCGCCTGAATCAAATAATGCTACAGCGGGAAATGAGGTGACGAGAATTTTACCTGCCACCACGTCGCTAGACGCTAGAGCCTCTCCCAAGGTCAATGTGAGAGCCTGGCCCCGCGGAGCCCCTTGTTGCAGCCTTCCTCGACCATGCTGTTGCTGCCTTTGAGGGCCTTCGGCTTCCTGTGCCTGGCGAAACATTTGAGCCTGCGTTGGTAGACGCTGGGCTAGGGGCCTTACTGCTAATACTGGCCCTCCACTCGGGGTTGCCACAGGAGTTGGCAATGCTGGAAACTGCTGAGCTGGCCCTCCTGGCCTCTGCATCACAGGACAATTGGAGATACGGTGGTCTGAACTACCACACCTCAAGCATAAGCCATTCGCTGACCGGCACACCTCCCTTCTGTGCCCTACCTTCCCACAGAATGTACAGCCCTGGGGTGCTCCCTGACGCTGTTGCTGGTTCCTCGGCTGCTGATGCCGAACTGGCGCTGTATTAGTTGACACGGCCGTCATCCGCGGTGCTCCTGCATCATGAATACGTACACCGGGTGCTGGTGCCGATGTTCGCTGCATTGCTCCTCCTCCAACCTGGAAATGAGATCTCTTCTGACCTCCTGTCCTCGATGCCAACCTCTGCTGGGTAAGCTCGTGCCTCCGAGCGGCCGTCAAAATAGCGTCAAACGTCTGGTAGTCGTGTCCTTCCACAAGCTGTAATAGTTCCAAATGAAGTCCCTGCTGGAACCTCATAGCTTTCTCTGGCTCCGTTGCCACCATTGCTGGTGCGAAACGGCACAATCTGCAGAACTCTGCTGCATACCCATCTACGGTCTTGCCTACTTGCTTGAGACTGATAAACTTTTGCTGGAGCTCATATCGAGCTACTACGCCAAAATACTTGGCCTTGAATCTGTCACTGAAGGTGGTCCAACGAACAGGGCGTCTTGCACCAACTTCTTCTGATGCCCACCAGTCGCGGGCAAGATCCTGAAGTACCAGTTTGACCTGATCAACCTTCTCATCATCTGGAACCTTGGCTGCCACAAGAATGGCTTCGATGCCTTGAATCTAGGCATCCGCAGTGATGGCATCCTCCGTGCCATCAAAATACCTCGGGTTCAAGCGACGAAACCTTCCTGATGCTCCCGAGTCAGCCCCGACACTCCTCTCAAGAGCTAACTGAATCCCTTGGTTCAGCAACACGTTCTGCTCCTACTGCCGAGTCTGTTGCTGTTGGTTAGTGACAAGAAACCCCCGGATGATCTCCAGGAGTGCTACGGCGTCTGGTACTGCCGTCGCTGCTGGAGCTGCAGGAGTTTCAATAACCTGCGGCTGCACTGCCTCTGGTTCCATTTTTGCTCGTGCCTGCACTGGGGAAGGTTCTCTCCCCTGTTGCTGCCCAGTCGAGCCATGCTCTTGCTGCTCTTCCTCATGGGCCTCACCCGCTACTGAGAATGAAGCTCCCCTATAGAGAAGAATATAAGATTATCAAGTCCGGACGAGGAAGATTTCGAGGATGCAAGTCAGGTTAGAGATCAAGGCAAGGACAGAGAATTCAAAACGGAATTTCAAGGGGAACAAGTTTTGATTGAGACTCCTAATAATTCGCAATACCCCACAAGTCTGAAAAACAGACCTGCATGGGCCACCACTAAAACCTTGTCACGCCCAGTACCGAAATACGGAGACGGACTAGGCCAGCTACTCCATATGAGGTACGTAACGTCATACGGCGATCGTGGCTGTCGAGAGACTAGGGGGTACATGCTACAATCAAGTCTCCTATGGTCCCACAGAGTTCTATGTCTCAATCAATCAAATCACATCAGCAAGTAAATGAACATTAAAGATAAAGCAGTAAGGCGTCTCCGACGCTTCATCAAAATGATCATGAGAGACTAGCTTTATAATTTAGCTATCTCGGAGAGTCAGGAGTACAAAATTATACACAGCTGCAGTCTGTTTAATTACAATTATGTACTGACACAAAATATCAAGTAATCCGGCTAACAGGTGCCGGTGGCTAAACGCCGCAAAAGTATAAGCAGGAGTGGTGGAGAAGAAACCCACTCGAGTCCCCGAACCGCCATGCTCCTAGTATGCACCATGGATGTCAGGGAGGAAGATCGTGTCCTCCGGCTCTGCTACGAGATCTGACCAAACAAAACCAGCGGGGTCAGCCCCGAATAGCAAGTACCGCCAAAGGGGCACAAGAGTTAAGATTAAAAACCCAGTTAATAGAATGATTGATAATAGTAATACTTATGCTACTATTATAGGGTGGCACAACATCTTCGAACCCATATGGCACCCTTACAACCAAACAAGGACAAAAGGTGCCGCATGGAGTCGGGACGTGTCGTACTCTATAACATTCATATAAGTTAAAAGGTATAAACAATAAAACCTCCTGATCGTGACTTCGGTCGATAGCCTATCGCAGCACAATAACCAACCCAACAATCAAACAAGAACATGGGTTGGATCATGTACCATGATAGACCATGTTCCTCGGTCATTCACAGAAGTAGCACTTCACAACCAGAATAAGTCTTCCGTTCATAACTTCGGTCCACAGCCTGTCATAGTACGATAACCAACCCAACAATCAAACAAGAACATGGGTTGGATCACGTGCCATGACAGTCCGCTTCCCTCAGTTATTCACGGAAGGTAATAGGATACAAGCAAGTCGTTTTCACGGCCAATCAAGTCTACGAGTTTCTAGTGGGACGAGGTTATCCTCGCGTCATGTTATTAGAAAATCCTCAGATCGTATCTTTCCAGCAAGGCTAGCCAACCCAGGGGTTCGCGTAGACAGGTGTCATTAAGCACAGGTCCCTCGTAAGGCTACCTTGCCAAAAACATGTAATATATAGCAGGAATTAATCGGATACAGTCATCCACTCGTTGCGGATGACACAGTATCCGTGGAGACCAGCCGGCGCGTCAAGACAATATCTCAAGGCGGCTGGTGTAACACGATCTCGGGATTTGACCCTCCCCATGCATCTAGTATGTTTAGTTGCCTAATTTAACCCTAGGAAAATCTTGGACTCACATGTTGTGGCCTGCATGATTATCCACCTAAGTCGTACTTTAGTACGAGTACCCCAAAGAGGATCCATGTCAATCAGTATGTCAACATGTTCTACCCTCCTTAGTGTAATGCATCATAGCAAATACGCCACGTGGAGTTACGAGTCATTTGTCGAGCATGAACAAGAACTGGGACATTCAGGTACATGTATCAGGTAGGAACACTTTGTTCACCGGGGTCACATTAGTGCTCATATCATGCTCGGGACAAAAGGCGTAAGGATATAAAATGGTCATATAATATCTGATAAAATATCAAAAGCGTACACACAAAAAGTACGCACGCTCAAGGGGTGAAAGTCACGCAGGCTCACTCAGGCTCACTCAAGGAAGCGTGTGTGAAAAGTCACGCAGGCTCACTCAAGGCAGCGTGCGTGAAAAGTCACGCATGCTCACTCAGAGGAGAGCTGCGTGAAAAGTCACGCAGGCTCAAAGGAAGAGCCGCGTGAAACGTCACGCAAGCTCAAGGAGAGAGAACAGTGTGAAAAGTCACGCAGACTCAAGGAGAGAGCTGCGTGAAAAGTCACGCAGACTCAAGAAGAGAGCTGCGTGAAAAGTCACGCAGACTCAAGGAGAGAGCTGCGTGAAAAGTCACGCAAGCTCAAGGAGAGGGAACTGCGTGAAAAGTCACGCAGACTCAAGGAGAGAGCTGCGTGAAAACTCACGCAGACTCAAGAAGAGAGAACTGCGTGAAAAGTCACGCAGACTCAAGGAGAGAGCTGCGTGAAAAGTCACGCAGACTCAAGGAGAGACACGCTTCCAACAGGAAACGTGCTCAAACAGGAGCACACTGTTCACTGTCTTCTCCAAACAGCAAGAACACCATGGCTGAACCCAAACTTCAAAGCATCATAACTTGGCCATCCGAACTCCAAATCCAGATTTCCAATGTTCCAACTTGGGTGAAACTGAATGCTCTTCCACATGGAAGCATCAAAAACCCATAAAATCCAACTAAAGTAGATTAAACCATGCAAAATCCGAAAATGATTAAAACCTAGATCTACAAAACTCAAGGCTTCAAAATGAAAATTTCCAAGTTCTAAACTAGTACAGATTGAGGAGAAGAACATGTTTTGGCAAATAGTTTTGTAAGAAATCATTGACAAAAATATTGATCCATCTCTTGAGCAAGTTGGTAATTGCCTTGGTTGGTGGAGGAAGTAAATGAGAGGAAGTAAATGAGAGGAGAGAGAATGAGATGAGTTATATATATAAAGATCTTGGACCCATGGGTTCATGATGAACCAAAGGGTTCATGATGAACCATTGGTGAACCAAGAATAGGTTACCCAAATGAGCCAAAACTGTAGGCCCAAATACAGAAAATAAATTAGAAAATAATATTTTGTCGAATATTTTTGGAAAATGCATGAAGAAATACTGCATAATAAATATCGTATAAATACAAGGTAAATACAAATTATTAATTTCACATATTAAAATACGTATTCCAGGATCGGGGAGTGACAAGTTGCAACTTGATCTGGTTTTCTTAGTTAGGACACGCACATGGCTCAACCAATCCTACCTTGGCTAATACACTAGTCAAGCACACAACTGTACTATCTGTGCCATGATTCCTAGTCATTTAGTACTTCAAAACTCAACTATGGCTAAAGTCCTCTACCGTAATAATTAACTAATTAATTATTTTTAACGTTCTAAAAATCACCATTTAAATCAAATAAATAATAAAAATTATTTCAAAATTTCTGGGAAGAGGAGTTACACTAAGCAGTTACTATTGCTTTAAAAAATGATCTCCTAATAATGGATGTCATGTTCTCATTCATTCATGGGCATAACAAAAAAGAAGGACGAAGAGAACTCTAGGAGAGGCTATTGGCAGTCAAAAATAATTATCCTATGCCACGGGCTATAGGAGGAGATTTCAATGCTGTGGACAATTCGGAGGAGAAGATTGGAGGCCGTGCACCAAGTCAGGTTTCGATGCAAGACTTCCTTAACTTCCAATCATCTATGAGAGTCTCAGATGTTCCTTTCTTTGGTAGTAGATTTACTTAGTTCAAATCTAAAGAAGGTGATAGACAAGGTTCTCGGCTTGACAGATTGCTGCTTGATCAGGAGTGGTTGAAATTAGCTCCTCAATCAGTAGTAGAACACTTAAATAGATCTGAATCAGAGCATGCTCCGGTTTTGATTAAGGTCTTAGCACAGATTAGCAGTGTCAAGAAATGCTTTCTATTTTTAGCCTTCTTGACAAAACATGAAGCTTTTTTGCCGTTGGTGGAAGCAACATAGAATTCTGTCAATCACACTAACAGTTTGGTTCGAGTTTGTTTGTGACTTACGGAGTGCAGGAAAGCATTATCAATGTGGAGCCATAGTACGTTTGGCAACAACTTCCAACAGGTTAAGATGGCAAAGGATAACATGCTAATAGCTGAGTTGAAGTATGAAGCAGATATGTCTCCTATTAATAGAGCTGGCTTAGAGTTTGCAATTGCGATTCTCAAACAGAGAGTGCAATACGAAGACACTTTTTGGAAACAAAAGTCTAGGCTTCGATGGGATCTAGAAGGAGATAAAAATATAGCATACTTTCATGAGTGTGTAACAGCAAGCAACGAAAGCTCCGAATTCATCACATTGTTGGAGATGATGGCATGTATTATACCGAACAGAAGGACATCCAGAATATGGCTAATACTTACTTTGAATTGTAGTATCAAAGCTCCATGATTATTGAAGATGATGAGTTCCTTGATCCGTTGCCACAGTTGGTCTGGACAATGATAGTGTAGAAGGAATAGACGGCTTCACTGCTCTCTTCTTCTCACATTATTGGGATGTAGTTGCTGATGATGTCTTAGAAGCTATCACTCTATTCATGGATGAACTTGATCTGCCTAAAGCAATTACATGCACGACCTTGGTTCTCATTCCTAAGAACAACAATCCATCTCGCATGTCATTCTTTAGACCTATTAGTCTCTGTACAGTTATGAACAAGCTTATTTCGAAGTTACTGATAAGAAGGCTTGCTTCTATTGTTCCGAAGTTGATATCCCCTAAAGAAAGTGGGTTTGTTAGGGATAGAGGGATAGCCGATAACATCCTTCTTGCACAAGAAATGTTGAGCATGATAAATTATAAACATAGAGGACAAAATTTTGCTATAAAGTTATACATGCCTAAAGCGTATGATCGATTGGATTGGCGAATCCTGATGAAAGTGATACGACAATTTGGGATCAGTAAAAAATGGATCTGTATTATTTTAGGCTTATAAACAACATATGGTACTCAACTATCATCAACGACGAGAAATTAGGTTTCTTCCAAGCTTTTAGGGGGTGAGACAAGGTGATCCTCTTTCGCCAGCACTCTTTGTGATTGCGGCAGAAGCTCTCTCTAGAAATCTGAATAAAATGATCGAGAATGCTTTATTTTCACATTATTACTCCCCGATCGGATGTCCTCCAGTGACTCATCTAGCATATGCAGATGATATACTGATCTTCTCTGCTGGGGATGTTCGTTCAGTACAGGTGCTACATGGAGTTCTGAGATGATATGAAAGAGCTTCAGGACAAAGAATCAATGCAAGTAAGTCCTCCATATATGTTCATAATGTATTTCCTAATGATCGGATGGAGGAACTTAAAGCTATTACAAGCTTTAATGTAGCAAACCCCCCTTCGTTTACTTGGGATGTCCAATGACTGTCGGCAAGAGAAATGCTACTATGTTTAAAGAACTAATCTCCAAGGTGCAAAGAAGAATAGATGTATGGCAACAGAAACTTTTGTCTATTGGGGGCAGGCTGGTTCTCATAAAGTCAGTGCTCGCATCCATCCCTATATATAAGTTAGCTGCATACAACCCAACTAAAACTGTTCTAAATCAGTTGGAAGCTACGTTTTTGCGTTTCCTATGGGGATGCAAAGAAGGAGAACAGAAACATACCTGGGTCAGCTGGGCTAAAGTAACGAAGCTATATAATGAAGCGAGGCTTGGTATCAAAGTTTGTAGGAGATCATGAATTCATTCACTGCTAAAATATAGTGGAAACTGAAGACACAGAATGGATTATAGGTAAGATTTATTAAAGCTAAATATTGTAGAACTCGGTATTTGGATGTTGCAGTTACTAACTGTAAATCATCTATAACATGGAAAAGACTCGTAGCAGGGAGAGATTGAATCAATCAGTATATTGTTGCCCCTCTTGTTCAAAACAAGGACTATACGTGGACACCCTCTCCATCGGGACGCTTCACGATGATGTCAGCTTGGAGGGTCACTAGAAACCCTACAGTAGAACGACCACATTTTGTTCATGATTGGAGCTCTTGTATCCTGGCCAAATGGTCGATATTGCTTTGGCGAATATTACAAAATAGGTTGCCAACTGATGATAACGTTAAGAAACTTGGCTATCAAATGCCTTCGATATGTCACTGGTGCTCTGATCATTCATAAGAGACTATCGCTCATATATTCTGGGAAGGAGACTTGGTTGTTTGTGTTTGGAATACTATACAGTCCGCATTTGCATTACGAGAAGGACCTGTTTATCTACTAAGGAGACTCAAGATATGGTAGAAGAGACCTAATTTGCATCTCAAACAACTGGTCATGGGAGCTATCTGCTTGGTCTTGTGGAAAAATAGAAATAAATAGCGGTATGAAGACCATGTGTTCTACAATTTGCAGTTGGAATTCGAAGTGAAGCGGTAAGTTCACAAAGCTTTAGAAAATATCATCACAAGATTATCTTACGTGCAGCACTGTCATAAAGTTATATAAGATGGTTTGTTAAATTTTGTATCCCGAGTTGGTACTCATTGATTATGAATAAAAGCTGCCTATATATATATATATATATATATATATATATATATATATATATATATATATATATATATATATATATATATAATATATATATATATATATTTATGGAATCCGGAGCTTTATTAAAAATTGAAAGTCATTACAAAGAAGAACCATCAACATGAGGAAAGATAAGATATGTTGTATCAAGAGTGTCAAGATTGTATGCTCCATCGACTTTCTGCAGGAGATGAGCTGCCGAAAAGAACTACCGATGAGAATTATTGCCAATAATGGAGAAGGCAAGAGTTCGAGCAGTGATATTGCATTCGAAAGGGCACCAACTATAGGCGATCACCACCTGAGGCTGAGAGTGGAGGGATATGAGTTCAATACTCTGCTTTAAGTGCAAGGAGGAGCCTTTTTTCCTTCAAGTATTTGAACTAGAGCATATGAATCTAGTTTAATGATAACTGAAGGAAAGCTATCATTGACGACCTCCTAGAGGCAACGAAGAATAACAGTCATGATAGCTTCAAAGTATGCAAGCTGTTGCAGAGAGAAAGTGTAGGTTGAGTGAAGGAAACCTGAAGCTATGAGGAGAACAGAAACATACCTGATATATATATATATATATATATATATATATATATATATATATATATATATATATATATATATATATATATATAAACAAAAAATAAATATATATATATGATGGCTCCACAGTCCTCCCTCTCTCGCTCGTGTCCTCGACGGGGCGCCCGCCCCTGCTAGGCCGTCACCTCCGATCGCCGTCGGGGCCCGCACCGCCGGTCGGCCCCCTCCCTCCCTCTCTCTCCATGGCCTCGCCCCCGCCTGACCTCCTCGCCTTCATTGGGCTCCTGTCCAGTCTAGCCTATTTCTTCCACTCCCCCGTGCCTCCCTCTCCATCGCCCGTACGCCAACCCCCACCACACTCCTCCCTCCGCTCTCATCCCCTCCGACCCCCCTTCTCAACCACCTCGCCCTGTCTCGGCCATAGCCTTCGCCCCCCCCCTCCATCCCTCCGGCCGCCTCTTGCTGCCGGGCCGGCACATCCACCCCGGAGTCGCTGGTCCGGTGTAGCCCCCCAGAGACGCTGGTTCGGAGTGGCCCCCCTCCTCAGGCCCCGAGCTTCTTTCCTACCCATCGACTCTTCCTGTTTCAAACTTCTTCGGGAGGCAGTTCGTAGGCGACCACGTGCCCCCATCGGTCACGTGTCCCCCAAGCGCAGTCCACCCTTGTATCCCCCCGCCCACGTGGCCCTGGTGCAGTCTTCCCCCTGGTGTAGTGCGCTATCACTGTGTCCCTGGCCACGTGGCCCTATTTCCCCCTCTGGCGTAGTCTACCCCTATTTTCCCCCGGCCATGTGGCCTCGCCAGATCGCTGTGCTCCTTTGAGCATGGGCACAGCTGTCCATTTGGGCGCCCCTTCCAGAGCGTGTGGCTCTTTTCCTTCGGTTGCACCGCCTGGGGTCGCTCCCAAAACTCCTTGGCGGGTGTCCCCACTCCCAGGACTGATCCTTCCCCCTGTACTGGCTCCCTCCGATGGGAAGGCTCTCCACCTTCCCTTTGCTCCTCCGGTGGGCACCGCCCTTCCCTACCCCCTCTTTCGTCTGGTTGTGCCGGGTGTGGGCGCAACGCGTTCCTTCCCCTCTATTGCCTCCGACCCTCTTTGCCTCCGCCCGCTTCGTCTGGCGACGTGATGCTGCTCTCCAAAGCGGCCGAGCTTCTGTGCCCGTTGGGTTTCGGCGTTGGTCGGTCGAGTCCACCGGAAGCGCCCATGGCGCTTCCTGGTTCCCCCTCCGCCTCCCCTCAGCCGCCCCTTCTTGGCGCAACCCGTCACTCTCCCCTCCCCCTGGTGCGGGCGCACCATGATTCCCCTAGGGGCTACCCCCCCTCAATCGGCGTGCTTACCAACTTAATCCTGGTCCCACCCTCCTGGAACCCACCCCCCTCTTGGGCGCAACCCAGCCCCCTCTTTCTCCGGGCACAACTTAACCCCTTTTGGGCTCCTCTCCCGCCAGCGCGACCCTTCTTCCGGCCTGTCCTTCTTCGGGCCCTTCTCATTTTCCGACCCCTTCCTTCGTCGACATCCTTCGTCCGGACAGGGCCTCCAAGTAGGGGCCCATGTTCCCGGACATCTCTCTTCTAGAAGTTGAGTATCCGACGACATCCCCCATGCCGACTGTGCCATTCTCTGCCCAGGAACTCTCTTCCCTGGCCACCGTGTTCCCCTACTCCCTCGTCCTCAAATTCTCTTCTGGCTGCCCCAAACTCGCCAGGGTCGCAGTGGTTATAGCCGGCTGGCGGCTTGTGGCTGAGTATAGAGTAGCCCCCCTCAACCCGAGACATATTTTGCTACACCTTTCCTCAGACCTTGACCACAGGACGGTGTGGTCCAAAGGCACCGTGAGAGTTGACTCCCACCAGTTGAAGATTATCAAGTGGTCAGTGAACTTTAACACCGAGGAAGACTCAGCTACGGTGGCAGCCTGGGTCACTGTAACCCCTCTTCCCGAATATTAAAATTATTATTATTTGTTTCATTTTAATCATTTTACTCTACATATTTTGTTTGGAAAATAAGTCCTCTTTAAATACTTTTACAAAATATTATGATAATATTTTCTTTTATCAACCGAAAGCTATATTAATTTTATGGTTTGAAAAATCATAATTAGTTTTAATAGAAACAGTTTTGTTGAAATCGTCTTATTTAACTTCGTGTAGTAATTAATTTTAGATTTCAACGACTTGAATTGTTTAATAATATCTAAATTATATTTAAATATTTTCTGACAATAATGTATTGATTCTAATTTAATTGGTATGATTTAAATTATTGACTTTGGAGAAATAATTTGAGAGTTACGAATATCTTATAGAATTTGATTAAATTTGTATGTTTTCGGATGATACCGAATATTACCTATATTATAGTAATGATCGATTATTATTTGATTTAAATGTGTTATTTGATAAAATTGTGAATATTATCTTATAAATTATTATCTTGAATCATCTAACTGATATATGTAAAGTTATATGATAAAGTGGAACATTCCTTTAAAAAAATTATTATGGTTATCTTTTAAGATCATGAGGAGATTTACTTGTTTAAAATAACTCTAATTGATTTAAAGTAATAATGTTATTATCTATCAATGGTTTATTAAATAAATATATGTGTATGGATGATAATTTATAGATATACGTATATATGTTTTGTTAATATTTCTTTTAGGTCGATAAAAATATGTAAGCATTAAATATAATTTTTTAGATTTCCATACACTAATATATCATAAATATTATACAAGAATACCCACACTGTTAAACTGGGATTTATACAAATATTTAAAGCATTCAATTTTAATCGGTTAGTGATTAGAATCAAATTCAATTCGATAAGGGATGCATGACTTTGACCACATCCAAATCTACTAAGATCATAATCCATAAGCTTAGTATATATATAGTCTCTCTCCCTATATATCTAGATATGAAAAATTCCCCTTATTTCTCCATGATGGACAGTATAAACCTGGCCCCCATCTCCTTGCTCCCGACCACGCCCATCTTCACCATTACGGAACGCTCTCCCTCGTCGTATTGCCAATCAACATCCCAATCGTTTCCTCTCCTCCCTGGATTGATTTCAACCTGGTCAATTGGCCGCCATGACCCGCGGTGCGTCTAGCATCAAAAAATTGACCTGCATATGTTTTCGACCACAGTAACCATCACCGACAGACCACGTTGCCACCACCATCATCACCGTGTCGTTGTGTCTGTGTCCACCACATCTATTTCATTCATTTTTACAATATATGGATAGCTTATGTCCGACACCCCCCGTGACCAACCACAAGCCCCACCGACCCTTCCAACTTCGGCCTCTCATGTCACTACCATAGCAACAGAACACTGCCATCACCATTATCATCACAACACAACCCAACCACTCACCTTCTCCGGCGTTGACGAACCATCACCGGCTAGGCGCCAAATCCTCTAGCTGACCTCTGCATTGCAGCACCGACTGCCATACTCCAGCACCGCTCGGAAGCGCTTCCCTGGAGAACCTCTCCTCTCCACGCCACGTGTAGACGCATCTAGAGCTGTCGATACTTCCTCCTTGTCGAGGTCCATCCTCCACCGGACCTCCGCCGACCCCGCACTGCTCGACATCGATCTTGGCGCCTCCTCGCGCCACAAACCGCTCCCTTGAGCCTTGGGTGACCCAGATCTGTGTCGGGAAGGCACTGACGAGGCCGCACGACCCTGCCGCTACCATTGGCCGCCCGCCGGAGCCAGATCCGATAGCTCTCGAGCGCCCGAATTCCAGGCGAGTCCCGAGTTCAGCACGTCGTCGCCACCGCGCCTCATCGGTCTCCTTTTCTTTCCATTCCCGGCCGATTCGAGCCTCCGACGCCGTCTCGCTGCCATGTTGCTCCACCGGGCCGTTTTCCATATGTGGCGAAGCCGCTGTCTTTCGGTGACTGACCAAGCCTCCGTGTGCGCTGGCATCGTCCGCCGGACCGCGCTCCGCCCGTAGCCGACAATTTATAGCTCCTCCGCTCGTGTCTTCCGCGCCCGCCCCTCGAACGCTGGATCTCCGCCAGGGCTTCCCGGGCCGCCCAGCGCCTGGCCGTACCCCTGACCATTTTTCCTTTTTTGCTTTTGTGTTGATGAGAACAGCTGGGTTCCCTCGTTATTTGAGCTTGAGTACTCATAAAAACGAAAGGAAAGGACTGTGCTTAATATCAACAGAGCAGACAACACTCTGTTGTCTTCTGCCAAATGGTATTTTAGACTATAGTTAATTATAATCTCCGTACGAAGTCATATACGTATTTGTATGTATATACTGAATTATAAGAGAATTTTACTAAAATATTATTATTATTGTTATTATTTTACTGTTAGTAATATTATTATTATTTACCTCAGGCATTTTAGTCTTTCGGGTTTCAAACCTGGGCTTGATAGATATGGGTTGAAATATATAATAATTCTTTTGGGCTTTTCATAATTAGATGTTATAAACGAATATTTATTTGGGCCCTCTATAAATATAAACGATTTTGGAATTTGAATAATTTATATATTTTTGGGTTATATCTAAATAACAAAAAATTTATAAAAATAGTTTATTTGGATAATTATGAATTCTATTTCACATTTTGGGAAAACCTAAATATATTATTACATTATTTGACCTATTTTAAAGCGTTGGATCTAAAAGTATATTTCGATAAATAGGGGTTTAGCCCAAAACGATTCCAAGATTTTAAAACATATTTACCTAAAAATTTATCTTCCAATTAGTCTTGTATTTCAAAAAAGTATATATAAATATATATTTACTTATTAAAGAATTACTTTCTCCAACAAAATCTTATTAGACTAGATCAATCTTAAACACGATTAATCGTACATTCCTATGTCTTGTGATTCTGACTACTTCATATCGACCCTAGGCCAACCGGACCTATTGACATATAGTTTGATGACTTTAGAGACCATAGACTTTGGCACACTTTTCGGTGCAAAGCGGGTCCAATGGCGGATACCATTTTGACACAAAATTATCGTTTTACCCCTGTGTCCAGAATTGGACTTAAGGACAGGCAATTCTAGCTTATTTGACTATTCTAAAAATTTTGGTAATGTTTATTTCAGCATTCGGAGACTTTTACATGTGTTGACTGTTGTGGCTCATTGAGTGGTATAGTATTATCGGTTTCACCAGCACAAGACCTCAGGCGAGTACATCTCTGATAGTTTTCGTATTTGTTTATCTCTATACTTCTTGTATTTAATATTGTTTTACATTGATATCATGTTGATTCATGACACGCATGTCACACGAGATAGTAGTTATGGATTCTTGCATGTTGTTCTTGACCAATATATTTTCGTGTTCGTGACCTGTTTGAATCCATGGGTACTAGCTGGGCGGGGAGGTACATTAGTAGACATGTAAACATACCCAGAAATATCACATGATGTCTATTCGTGAATAATAGCAATTGTACACGACACGTGCAGGGTGCCGGATTTACCCCTTAGCCGTTTACATGTCGAAAGTGTATTTCAAATCACTGGTTAGATATAGTCTTGTTACATTACAGTTTTCTTGTCATTGTTTGTCTTATGTACCAGGTCTTTCTGCTTTTGCTCGCATGATTCCTGCTATGATTCCCTGTTTATCCCTTATCATGTATCTCAGTATTATTACAGATTTATGGATTTTGTCATTTATTGATTCTGTTGTGAGATCGTACTCGTTCCATTCCTGACTTAAAACCAACATTTTTAGGTTAGCCATGGCTTTTTTAGCATTAGAAGATTCGGGTGTATTTGCAGGCCAAACCTAGAAATAGATAGCAGTTGTATCATTTTCATTAATTGTGAGAACTTTGTATTTTCATTAATTATAAATATTGTAAATGTTGTAATCAAATTTAGAAATGTGAATGAGCAATAAAGTTTATTTTGAGCACTTATTTCTTGCGGGCTTGACAGCGTTCTACCGCTAACTTTGCGACATAGGCTGGCTTGGACACGTCTCGTATCCGAAAAAGCGGGTGCGGGTCGTGACAAGTTTTTGTGGTGGCCCATGCAGGTCAGTTTTTGCAAATTGTGCGAACTCGTGGTAGTACCATATTAGTCGTACTACTGCGAGCCTGCAACTAGGAAATGCTCATTCACAACTAGGACTAAATCAATTTTGAGAGAATGGTTAGGAGTAGGAGCCCCTAATTTAAATTGACAATTGGGTAGTTAAGGTTGCTACATAGGTCTCACTAGATGACTTTCATAGAAGGATACACTATCGCATTTTGATTCGACGGTATTTCTCAGGAGGGTAGATCCGTAATATCTTTCCGAATGTTTAAAAAAAAATTCTTTTATTTATATGTTTGAATTAAAATATGATTTTATAATTTTATAGATATTTAGTATAGACGGCCTTAGTCACGGTTAAGTTTTGGAGTGGAAGATAACCAAGAACTCTGGCACTGAGAGTGTGGTCGAGTGCTTTGACTAGTGTTCTAGCCATGGTAGAGGAGGCCGAGTCATGGGTGTTCACTAACTAGGAAAACCAGGCAAAGATGTGACTTGATCTCTATAAATAATTTAATTAGTTATTTAATAATAATACGACTTTTAGAAGACCCGGTTATTCCCAACAAGTCCAAACCCAACCCAAGCCCTGATAGCCATGTAATGAGACCAACGTTGTCGATGTAGATAAATAGATGTGTATATATTGCTAGTCTATTTTTAGTATCGTGAATAATTTCTATAAATTTATTTTGAATATGATATATGTATTATTACTATTTAAATTTATATTTTACTTGGAAATAGGATAATCTTCTCTTAGATGGATTTGGGGATTTATTTAGGCTATACATATATACTTGTGTATAAATATATTCATAATAGATAGACATAGTCCTTTATACATATTTCCCTTGATCTTGGATATTAGAGAAATAAAAGTTAGAAATTTCTACTTCTATTGTGTTCAATAGTTTTCCTAATCGGTCGTTGTCTTTCAAAAAGTTATACCTAATCGATCGTTTGATTTTCAAAACTGGTATTTTCCCCAAATGATAGATACTTTCATCTTTCTATCATGATCAAACTTGTTAAAACTTTGGAAGCTCCTTTAAAATTTATGAATATAGTTGGAATAGTTTTCGATGACTCATAATGACACGATAGCAGTGCATTGTCGTCATTTATTTGAATTATGGAGACTACGGGTTCATTGCAGCCAGCAGCGCACTGGCAAAGCATGACCCCTAAGTTGAAGTAATTTCAGGTATGCGTGTGTGGTCGTAAATTATTAAAACGATGTCCTTGTTGTTCTATTTTGATATTGGATAGAGCTGATAGAGTATCCGATACCCTATATATTTGAGTCATGAAACAGAAAATTTACTGCAGCCAGATATACACTAGCGAGGCATGGATTCTCGGTGAAACAATTTCGGATATACATACGGTTTCCAAATACAGAGGCTATATCTTATCGGCATATGACTATTTTTTCATGATCCACAAAATTGCACTTGATATTTTATTTCTTATTATCGTATTCTCAATAAACTAATAAATTCTTTCTTTTTTACTTAATTTCCTATTTGAAATTCATCAACTGGGTTCCTTCTAGAAATCAATTAGAACCAATTATTATGATTGATTCTACTCCACTAGGATCATAAGCGCATATGGATTTTGACACTGTAATAATTCCTCAATAATTTTGCTTCGTGCTAGAATGATTTTAAAATTTCATCGTTATTAAACGACTTTGATCGTGACTAAACTGTTTGATTATAGTCACAATCGTGCCTTTTTTTTCCCTGTTTAACTGAACCAAATTCGCAAATCTAATTCTTAATCCCTAATCCTAAACCCCTCTTTCGTAGACTTTCGGAATTTTATTTATTTATTCATTTACTTTATTTTTATTTATCGTGGCTGGAAGTTATTTTTCGTCGATACTTGTTTTATAATTATTTCTTCAAAACTTGTTTTCAAGTAAATATTTTGAGAGAACTTTAGTGCTTTTAGAGTCCCAAGATTTTTTTCCTTTCTCTTTTCATTTATTTGTTCAATATTTTCTTATTATAAGTTCTTACTACCTTTCACCGACCAGCCAAGCCCGTCTATCATAGTAATCCTTAAATTCGAGGATGAATTTATTTCTAAGGTGGGTAGATTTGTAACCCCTCTTCCCGAATATTAAAATTATTATTATTTGTTTAATTTTGATCATTTTACTCTATATGTTTTGTTTGGAAAATAAGTTCTCTTTAAAAACTTTTATAAAATATTATGATAATATTTTCTTTTATCAACCGAAAAGCTATATTAATTTTATTGTTTGAAAAATCATAATTAGTTTTAATAGAAACAGTTTTGTTGAAATCGTGTTATTTAACTTCTTGTAGTAATTAATTTTAGATTTCAACGACTTAAATTGTTTGATAATATCTAAATTATATTTAAATATTTTCTGACAATAATGTATTGATTCTGATTTAATTAGTATGATTTAAATTATTGACTTTGGAGAAATAATTTGAGAGTTATGAATATCTTATAGAATTTGATTAACAAAAATATGTTTTCCTATGATACCGAATATTACCTATATTATAGTGATGATCGATTATTATTTGATTTAAATGCGTTATTTGATAAATAGTGAATATTATCTTATAAATTATTATCTTGAATCATCTAACTGATATATGTAAAGTTATATGATAATGTTGAACATTCCATAAAAAAAATTATTATGGTTATCTTTTAAGATCGTGAGGAGATTTACTTGTTTAAAATAACTCTAATTGATTTAAAGTAATAATGTTATTATCTATCAATGGTTTATTAAATAAATATTTGTGTATGGATGATAATTTATAGATATACATATATATGTTTTTTTAATATTTCTTTTAGGTCGATAAATATACGTAAGCATTAAATATAATTTTGTAGATTTTCATATACTAATATATCCCAAATATTATACAAGAATACCCACACTGTTAAACCGGGATTTATACAAATATTTAAAGCATTCAATTTTAACCGGTTAGTGTAGAATCAAATTCAATTCGATAAGGGATGCATGACTTTGACAACATCCAAATCTACTAAGATGATAATCCATACGCTTAGTATATATAGTCTCTCTCCCTATATATCTATATATGAAAAATTCCCCTTATTTCTCCATGATAGACAGTATAAACCTGGCCCCCATCTCCTTGCTCCCGACCACGCCCATCTTCACCATTACGGAACGCTCTCCCTCGCCGTATTGCCAATCAACCTCCCAATCGTTCCCTCTCCTCCCTCGATTGATTTCAACCCGGTCAATTGGCCGCTATGACCCGCGGTACGTCTAGCATCGAAAAATTGACCTACATATGTTTTCGACCACAGTAACCATCACCGACAGACCACGCTGCCACCACCATCATCACCGTGTCGTTGTGTCTATGTCCACCATATCCATTTTATTTATTTTTTACAATATATGAATAGCTTGTGTCCGATACCCCCATGACCAACCACAAGCCCCATCAACCCTTCCAACTTCGGACTCTCCTGTCAATGCCATAGCAACAGAACACTTCCATCACCATTATCATCACAACACAACCCAACCACTTACCTTTTCCGGCGTCGACGAGCCATCACCGGCTGGGCGCCAGATCCTCCAGCTGACCTCTGCACTGCAGCACCGACTGTCGTACTCTAGCACCGCTCGGAAGCGCTTCCCCGGAGAACCTCTGCTCTCCATGCCACGCGTAGACGCATCCAGAGCTGTCGCTACTTCCTCCTTGTCGAGGTCCATCCTCCACCAGACCTCCGTCGAGCCTGCACCGCTCGACATCGATCTTGGTGCCTCTTCGCGCCACAAACCGCTCCCTTGGGCCTCGGGTGACCCAGATCTGTGTCGGGGAGGCACTGACGAGGCCGCACAACCCCGCCGCTGCCATTGGCCGCCTGCCGGAGCCAGATCCGGGAGCTCTTGAGCGCCCGGATTCCAGGTGAGTCCCGAGTTCAGCATGCCTTCGCCACCGCGCCTCCTCGGTCTCCTTTTCCTTCCGTTCCAGACCGATTAGAGCCTCCGACGTCATCTCGCTGCCGTGTTGCTCCATCGGGCTGTTTCTCCTATGTGGCGAAGGCGCTGTTTCCCGGCGACCGACCAAGCCTCCGCGTGCACGTGCATCTTCTGCCGGACCGCGCTCCGCCAGAAGCCGGCGATTGATAGCTTCTTCGCTCGTGTCTTCCGCGCCCGTCCATCGAACGCTGGATCTCCGCCAGGGGTCCCCGGACTGCCCCAGCGCCTTGCCGCACCCCGATAGCACACAGAAGCCGATCTTCGGTGAGCCATCTCTCTCACTCTCCATCAAGCATTCTCTTCCTTCCCCTAACCCTTTTTTCCTCTTTGCTTTCGTGTTGATGAGAACAGCTGGGTTCCCTCGTTATTTGAGCTTCAGTACTCATGAAAACGAAAGGAAATGACTGTGCTTATTATCAACAGAGCAGACAACACTCTGATGTCTTCTGCCAAATGGTATTTTACGACTATAGTTAATTATAATCTCAGTACGAAGTCACATACGTATTAGTATGTATGTACTGAATTATAAGAGAATTTTATTAAAATATTATTATTATTATTGTTATTATTTTACTGTTAGTAATATTATTATTATTTACCTCGGGCTTTTTTTCTTTCGGGTTTCAAACCTGGGCTTGATAGATATGGGTTGAAATATATAATAATTCTTTTGGGCCTTTCATAATTAGATGTTATAAACAAATATTTATTTGGGCCCTCTATAAATATAAACGATTTTCGAATTTGAATAATTTGTATATTTTTGGGTTATATCTAACTAAATTTTTTTTTCTGAAAAGAGTTTATGTGGATAATTACTAATTCTATTCACATTTTGGGTAAACCTAAATATATCATTACATTATTTGACCTATTTTATAGCGTTGGATCTAAAATTATATTTCGACAAATAAGGGTTTAGCCCAAAACGATTCCTAGATTTTTAAACATATTTACCTAAAAATTTATCTTCTAATTAGTCTTATATTTCTAAAAAGTATATATAAATATATATTTACTTATTAAAGAATTACTTTTTCCAACAAAATCTTATTAGACTAGATCAATCTTGACCATGGTTAATTATATATTCCTATGTCTTGTGATTCTGACTACTTCATATCGTACCCTTGGTTAACCGGACCTGTTGACATATAGTTTGAAGACTTTAGAGACCACAGACTTTGGCACGCTTTTCGGTGCAAAGCGGGTCCAACGACGGATACCGTTTTGACCCAAAATTACCGTTTTGCTCCTATGTCCAGAATTGGACTTAAGGATAGGCAATTCTAGCTAATTTGACTATTCTAAAAATGTTGGTAATATTTATTTCAGCATTTGGAGACTTTTGCATGTGTTGACTCTTGTGGCTCATTGAATGGTATAGTATTATCGGTTTCACCAGCACAGGACCTCAGGCGAGTACATCTTTGATAGTTTTTGTATTTAATTATTTCTATACTTCTTGTATTTAATATTATTTTATATTGATATCATGTTGATTCTTGACACGCTTGTCACACGAGATAGTAATTATGGATTCTAGCATGTTGTTCGTGACCAATATATTTTCGTGTTCGTGAACTGTTTGAATCCATGGGTACTAGCCGGGCGAAGAGGTACATTAGTAGACATGTAAACATACCCAGAAATAGTCCATGATGTCTATTCATGAATAATAGCAGCTGCATACGACACGTGCAGGGTGCCAGATTTATCCCTTAGCCGTTTACATGTCGAAAGTGTATTTCAAATCACTGGTTAGATATAGTCTTGTTACATTACAGTTTTCTTGTCATTGTTTGTCTTGTGTACCATGTATTTCTGCTTTTACTTGCATGATTCCTGCCATGATTCCCTGTTTATCCCTTATCATGTATCTCAGTATTATTATAGATTTAAGGATTTCGTCATTTATTGATTCTGTTGTGAGACCGTACTCGTTCCATTCCTGACTGAAAACCAACATTTTTCATATTAGCCGTGGCTTCTTTAGCATTGGGAGATTCGGGTGTATTTGCAGGCCAAACCTAGAAATAGATAGCAGTTGTATCATTTTCATTAATTGTGAGGACTTTGTATTTTTTTAATTATAAATATTGTAAATGTTGTAATCAAATTTAGAAATATGAATGAGAAATAATGAGCATTTATTTCTTGCGGACTTGACAGCGTTCTACCGCCGACTCTGCGACGTAGGCTGGCTTGGACACGTCTCGTATCTGAAAAAGCGGGTGCGGGTCGTGACAGTCACTCTACCTAATCTCTCCCTCATTTGCTTTGTCCCGGTAGCCCTTAGGCGTATAGCCAACTCTTTCAGGACTTTCGTGGTCGCCGCTGCCGAAACCAACAATCTGACTAAAGCTCACTACGCCAAGATATGTGTGGAGCTCGACCTCACCTCAGAGCCCCCAAGCCACATACTCATCGAACTTGGCGACCAAACTCACACCAGCAAATTATCTACGACAATCACATCATCTTCTGTACTCACTGCCATTTACGCGGTCACTTATCCAAGCATTGCCTCTGTCTCCACCCTGAGCTCAGGAAGAAGAAACCTGAGAGAAAAGAACCCAATCCTAAAGAGATTCGGCTTCAAAAACCCACCCAACCACCCATGATGCCCCTACCGAACTCCCATACAAGATTCAACTCCAGCGAAGGAAAGTCCGACAGAGGCAACTCATCGGAGAAAGCCGTGATTCCCTACCACCCACCTGCCCTCCTATTGTCCAATCAGTTCGACGCCTTCGTAGTAGAAACTATTGACCGCCCAAGGAGATGGCTCTCCCAGACGATCTCGTCCTAGCCCCAGGCATGAACCGGGAGGATCTCAGCGCCCCACTCGTTGAAGACGTAGAGGATTCCCTCCTAGCACCTCAGTTCGCCATCGACCACCACACAGCGTACGACATCTCCTCCATTGACACTCTGGCTATTCTAGGGCCAGAGCAGGCTAGTAGAGGCCTTCAGGTCATCGCCACAGGATTCCTTCTCCAGGCGGAATGCGACCAGATTGAAATCACCGACGACTCCCACTTCATACCGCCGGAGCTAGCCGATCTCGACTCGGCCGGAGAAATAGTTGCACACCCAAAAAGCCACAAGGATCCCAGTATATCTCCCAAAAAGGTAGGGGCAGCATCCTCTGCCACCAAGAAATCAGACAAGAAAGGGTCCGCAAAGTCCACATCCATGCACACCAGGTCTGTTGCTAAGCGGTCCAACCAACCCCACCCAAACCTCCAATAATGCTGAACATTCGCTCTTGGAATGTCCGTGGTCTGGCGAACAAACCTACTATGAGGAGAATTACCAGCCTTAAGAAAACCAACAAGATCGACAACTTGATTATCTTCGAACCCAAAATCCCTTGAGGAGAATCAAATCCATCCAACTTCAGTTAGGCCTTCACTCGGCCATAGCTGACAGACACGACATCTGGATCCTCTGTTCCAAAGCCGTTCAAATCGGAGTCATCCACGACTCCAGCCAAACCCTTTCCTACTGGATGAAACACCCTTTGATCCCTAACCGCACTATCCTTTCGCGGTTCACGGCAGCTGTGACATCGCGAACCCAGACGCCTCTGGAACGACCTCCTGAACATCTACAATCACAACCATAACCTCCCTTGGCTTTGCAATGGGGATTTTAATACGATCACCTACAGAGATAAAAAATTGGAGGCCGTCCTACCCCTCTCACTGCCATACAAGACTTCAACGACTTCATATTCAACTCTCACCTCACATCTTTTCCGTTCACAGGCAAAGCATTCACCTGGTGCAACATGCAGGAAGGCAAATGACGGTAATTCTTCCACCTCGACAGGGCCTTATCCAACGGCTACTGGCTAGGGATGGGGACTACCTCCAAGCTCTCTCACCTTAATGCCACCGAATCTGACCACACCCCCTGCTAGTTGAAATCGCTAGAACCTCCAACCAGCCCAGGAAAAGCTTTCATTTCCTGGACTTCTGGAACGAACACCCCCAATTTCTGGGAGTGGTCCAGGAAGCCTGGAACAGCACGGACTCACTCGAACCCCTCAACCGGGTGGCTAACAAACTCCAGGCCATTAGAAAAACCCTAGCAGCCGGAAGCAAGCAAGCTTATGGCGATATCTTTCAAGCTATTTGCGAGGCTGAGTATGACGTAACTCGCGCCGAAGCCAGGTACATGACCAACTGTTCGCCTGATACCAGGAAAGCTCTGAATCTCACCAAAGCCATCCTCAAATTCAGGCTGAAAATTGAGACAAAATTTTGGAAACAGAAAGCCAGGATCAAATGGGACAGCGAAGGGGACAATAACTCGAGATTCTTCCACGCCTACGTTAATGGTCGTAGACAAAAACTCACCCTCTACCAGATTACCATAGATGATGGTACCAATATTAGCGATCCCAAGGGCATCCAACTAGCGGCTGCTAACTTCTACTCCAGACTATTCTCCAAGGAAACGGTCACCAAAGACAACACCTTCATAGACAAGGTCCCCCATCTCATTAGCGACACTAACAATACCCAGCTCAAATAGCCCATCTCCGAGGACGAAGTGAAAGCTCTTGTCTGGGCCGTCGACGAACACAGTGCACCCGGGCCAGACAAATTTTTGGGTACATTTTTCCATACATGCTGGGACATCATCAAGGAGGACATCCACAGTATGGCCTCCGCCTTCCTCCAGGGAGCCACCTACCCTAGAGCCATCTCGAGCACCAACCTAATCCTCATCTTGAAGAAAGGCAACCCAGAGACCTTCCGCGACTTTTGCCCAATCAGTCTCTGCACCTTCACCAACAAGATGATATCCAAGTTCATCGCTTCCTGCATGGCAGGCCTTTCTTCCCAAGATCATCTTGAAGGAGCAGAGTGGCTTCGTTCGGGGGAGAAATATCCAAGATAACTGTAACACCCCAGTCACAAAATACATGGGACCAGATACGTATCATGCCAGCTGTATACATACGAGTATAGGAGATGTTCGAATGTATACATATGCTGTGAAATGTAAAAAGCCATGACAAACTAAATAAATCTCATCCATAATTATGAAGGCTTAATGATATAATCAAATAGTCATTTATATAAACGTTGGACGAAGACATGTCCGCTACAACCAATTTAAATAAGAAGAAATGTACAAATAAATGATTTGGTTGAACGCAGCAAATGACGAATCCAAGAGCAGTCATCACGAAGGAAGGAATGGCCTTAACTAGAGCACCTGTAAGAAACCACGAAACACACACCTGGAGAAATCACCAGGACCACAGAGGGACGTAACAAGACACATAATATTATGCCAATAAACTGAATAATAAAGCTCACCAGAAAAGTATGCATGATTAAAGGTTCCTAACCATTCTATGTGGAATGCACTTTTAGAGGACAACGTTCTACGCAGGGGCTGTAACGGATTCACGCAAGCAAGTAATAAAGAGTGACCAACAAGTAGCGCTCATCCAAGACACTATTGGCCGGGTAACACGTAGCGCTCATCCGAGACACTACCTCCCAAATGTGTGTAAAAATAAATGTAACCCCTACGCTAGTAGCTGTCCCCCAAATGATACTATACGTGTGTTGTAACCATGACACACAAATACGTGTCGTTGCTACCACACTGGTTTGTAATAGGTAACTGTCAAGTCTTCTAACATGCATCTATTTACAGTTATTCCTACGCATGAGCACAGGGGATCAGCCCACACGCAAGTGACCTCTATATAATACTCACAAACTCACACACACAACTCGTGTACAATCGTGACAAGTCAATGAGACACATTAAATTTGGCGGTAGTCCCTTAACTCTAAGCCAATTGCATAGAATATAGTAATTTACAGCTACATATAGTTTTGAAAGAAATAACTTGAAAATAAATAAAACATGCATGATATTGAGCAAGAAAATAAACAGTAAAGGCAAGGTGTCTTGCCTTGTGTGTCGCCTGATGTTGTGCGGTGTTCTGACATGTCCCAATAGTCCACTAGCCATGGTCGTTGTACACTGGTCCAAATTCGCAAGAAATAGGAACATGGGATCAGTCAGGATTTATGGTGATAATCGATGAGAAATTTAGGGAAACGATAATTCTATTATTTTTAGAAAATATGTATAATACTTGAAAAATATAGTCTATTACTTGAAAATATTTAAATAAAGACATACTTGAAAATAAAATAAAATTTGTTCTTCAACTAAAACTCTAAGTTGTCAAAATATAGCTGAAAACCATATATATATATAAAATTTTAGGAAAAATATACTTAGAAGAAGCAACAATCGCTTTTGGCTAAATTTTAAGTTTGTTAACATAAAATTTTATAGATAAAAAGACTTTTAATAGTTAGATGATAAAAATTTACTAGTAATTATTTTATAATCAGGAAGATACATTTAAGGATCAAAATATCTTTGAACAACTATTTGAAAGGCTAAAAATTGATTTAGGGTTTAAAAACTAACTTTCTTGCTTATAGGCCAAGACCCCAGTATTAATAATCATTATTTTTTTTAACTAAGTTTTTCTGGTAAAAATAATACTTGGCTGAGAATAATAAAATAAATACAAGGAAGTACAACACAACTTTTGTAGCTGGCTGCTGTGGCTTATTCTTTATGCCATTTATAACACAACTCATTTATCATTTTTTTAAGAAGAGAGATGAAACAAAAAAAAGGGAAGCTGAGGCTCGGGTGAGATGGAAGAGTGGACGAGAATGGTCGTGGAAGAGGGGAACTCAGCGTGCTTGACTGATCCGTGGGGCACGGTCGGCAGGAAATCCGGACGGAGTTAGAGGCCGGGTTCAACTGGCGCGGCTGGCGAGGGAGTCGCGGACGAGGGCGGAGATGTTGGGGGCGCTCGGTGAGAAGCTGGTCGGCGTTGGACTGGGTGATGATAGCCTTTGCGGTCGCGGCGGTGGTCAGTACGGCCGGTTCTGGTCGTCGACGACGAACGCGGCAGGCGGCACCTCGCCGACGCCCGACGGGAGCTCTCCACCCCTAGCCGGTGCTGGCAGAGAGTTTCGACGACCGTGGTCGGCTAGGAGGGAGCTGAGCGTGGTGTTTCTACTGCCACGACGGTGGTGGGAGGTTGAAATCGACACTCGGCAGGTTTGGGGCGTCACCTGGATCTGACCGAATGGGGTGAGGGCTCAGCTCGGAAGCGGAGGGCGGCGACGATGGAGGTAAGTCATGGTGGCTTGGGTATGTTGTTTATTAAAATTTTGGGAGTGATGGTGGTTGGTAATGACGGTGAAGGAGGGAGTGGCGGTGACCGGAGTTAGGGCTCGTGAGGGAGGCGTTGGCGGTGAAGTTGATGACGGGGGTGGTGGTTGTGGTAATGGGGATGGTCGGGTTAGTAAGGCGAAAGGAAGTTGGCCGGTGCCGGGGCGGCGACGGTTATCTGTGATGGTGGCAGAAATGGTGGAACGGGGCAGGTGGTTGTGTCGGCAGGATACTGTTGATGGCAGCGGTGGTTGGTTTGGCGGGGCTTCGTGTCCTGCGAGACACGGGGCGGGTGTGTTCGGGGTTGTCGGACACGGGATAACAATCTATATGTAGTATAGAATTATAGTGGATGGAAGGAGAGCACGGACACGATGCACAACACTTGGTTGTGAAATTGGTGGAGGAATTTGTTGTGTGGAAAAATATGGAAAAAGGAAGCAATGGAGGTTCTCCTTATATAGGAGGTGGAAACCCTATTTGGATAAGGATTTGGGATGTTTTAAACTCCCCCGTAGATAATCACATATTTAATTCAAATCTATCCATCAATTTCCAATTTAAATCTACAAAATCTAATTTAATGTAAATAAATATCGTATACAATTTCTTTTCAAATTTAAAGATCCAAAATTTTATTAAATATTAGTTCAAAAATTTTCTAAAATAACTTTTTATAAATAATAAAATCTTTTAATAATGAATTTCAAAAATTACAATATTTATTTGGATTATCTTTTTATAATTAATATAAAATTTTAAAATCATCACTCTATGATTAAATTTTTTGTGCCTTGCACAATAATAAAATATTTACATAAATTATTGTTTCCTACTTCATCAAATGAAATAATGATTTGGCAATCACGACGCATTCGTAACTTTAAACAATGTTTAACACCTTTTAATTGAAAGCTATATTTTTATAAAAATATTTTCAAAAATATGTGACTCGCACATATTCGCACTCAACGAGCAAATACAAAAATATAAATTTGTACGCGAAGTACAATTACGAAGTACAGTTTAAATAGCATCAATACAAATTAAAAAAAAATGTAGTAGAAATCTAGGGGGTTTACAATAACATCATGCTAGCCCAAGAGGTAGTCACCTGTATGAAGCTCCACGCAAGAGGCGGCAACATTGCCACCAAATTGGACATGGAAAAATCCTACGACAGACTGGATTGGCAATTCATGATCTGGGTCTTCAGAGCCTTCGGATTTTTTGAAACTTAGACCAACATCGTGTAGAGATCGATCAGCAACTCGTGGTTCTCCATGATTATTAACGGTAATGCGGACAGATTCTTCAAATCTAGTAGTGGGGTTAGGCAAGGTGATCCCCTATCCTCTACCATCTTCATCATCACGGCGGACGCTTTGAGCATAAAGCTTAATACGATGACGAGCACCCCCAACTTTCAGCATTACCACACAGCAAGCGGATGCCCGATCATCACCCACCTGGCCTTCGCAGACGATATCCTCATATTCTCTTTCGGGGATGTCGGATCCGTGGACGTCGTCCACAACACGCTACAGAGATACGAAAGGTTCTCTGGGCAGAAGATCAATCCGGATAAAAGTGTAATCTACACCGACCACAACTTCAAGAGAGAGCAAGTGGCGAGCATCTCTAACACCACCTCATTCCCATCCAGCACCCTCCACTCCTCTACCTGGGGTGTCCCCTAGTCTACGGCAGGTCTAACGTCGGGATCTTCGAAAACCTGATCATCCGTATCAGGAAGAAGCTCGAGGGCTGGCACAACGCTACGCTTTCCCCCGAAGGCAAGATCATCCTCATAAAATACGTCCTCACTTCCATTCCCATCTACACCCTGCCAGCCTGCTCCCCTTCCAAGAAAGTTCTATCCTACATCGAGAGCATCTTCAACAACTTTCTTTGGGGACACAGTGGAGGCCACGACAAGCACCATTGGGCTAGCTGGGATACTATGGCTCATACTATAGAAGAGGGGGAATCTAGAATTCACTAAACTTTCCCACATCGTTAATGCTTTCTCATTGAAATTATGGTGGAGGCTTTGCACGAGTATGAACTTATGGTCTAGGTTCATGAAGGCCATATACTACAAACACATCTACCTGTCGACGGCCATCGTGAATAGCGGATCCTCAACAGCCTGGCGTCGCATCCTCACCGAGTGATCCCTAGCCGAACCGGCGATTCGCCTTAAGGTGGGCACCGGCGAAGCTTCTCCATTCCTGGAGTGCTGGGTCGAAGATATCTTGCTACCCAATATTTCTGCTGCCCCCAGGAACTGCACCATCAAATAATTATGGGACCTTCCTAACAACACCTGTAATTGGACCAAAGTTCAGGTATGGGCTGGGTCTGAGGTGGTAGATCACATTCGTCGTAGCAGAGTAAAGATCATAGCTGACGCCGATAAGATCGAGTGGTCGCCCGATGTTAATGGTTCATTCTCGGTTAAGTCGGCCAGAAGAGTGATCATAGAAAATGCGACCCTATCACCTACCATCGCCTCCTTCTGGCAGACCTGCATCCCCAAAAAAGTGGTACTTCCTCATCTGGAGAGCCCTTCGTAACATCCTGCCTACAGACGACACTCTCAACACTATCGGGTTCAGCCTTGCTTCCGCATGTAATTGCTGTGCTGATCGTCAATCAAAAACCCTTAACCACATACTCAGTCAAGGGGAACTATCGATCAAGGTTTGGAGAGCTCTCTCTCCCAGCGTTGTCGGTTGTCTTATGGGGGCAACCACTTTTACCACCTCATGGCTACTTGGGCATCCGAGTCTCATAGCCACCAGATTGCTGCTACGGCAGCCACGTGGGTTCTCTGGAAAAATTGAAACACGGATAGATATGAGGGGCGCTAGTACAATACAGACCAACTGATCTGGGAGACCATTCGTCAGTGCCGCAAACGGAGAGCCCTCTGCAATCATGGCCAGGCGGTATTCTGTAACGCTCTCCTTTCCTCGGGTTAGCCGAGTTGATTCTCCTCTTCCTTGCTTTCCTCTTCTTTTGTCAGTATACATGTATTGGCTTCGGCATTTTGCGCCTCATGGTATACTTATAATGGTTCGACCTTTCGGCATTTATGAATAAATTAGGTTTTTATTAAAAATTTATATATATATATATATATATATATATATATATATATATGATGAATATCACTTTTATGTGGAGAAAGGTTTTGTCAAATTACGATATAAAAATGAATATATTTATTAACGAATTTAATTAGTGGTTAGTGTCACTCCCATTTTCCGTTATACGTATTTTTAGTATACGTGTACGGAATTCTGACTTTTGTCAGGTGACCTGTATTTTGACTTGTCTTGCTTAGTCTCTTGGTTTAATCTTACCTTGGTCTAATTCGGTTTGGTTCAACTTGGCTTGGCTTGGCTTGACTTGTTTGTTTTGGTTTGAGATGAGAAGGGTTTGCATAAAAACCAACTCCTCTCTCTCTCTCCTCTATTATTTCTCATCACTTCTTCATCTTCTTCATTTACTCCTCCCAACTACCAGGTCCTAGGCAAGTGCAACTTGCTTCATGATGCATCTCAATTTTTATTGTTCCATTGTCTTCCTTGCTTGATTCCAAGCCTCTTTAGAACTTGGAGATTTTGGTTTTGATGGTTACATTTTTATAGATCTAAGTTTATAGTTCTTCGGTTTTTCTTGGTTTTGATCTCTTAAACTTAGTTATTTTAGAAAACTAATGGTACCATGTTGTGGAGAATTCAATTCTACCCAATTTTGGCTTTTGAACCACTTGATTTCGATTTCGTATGAAGAAGTTATGCCATTTTCGTGTTCATGGGTTCCTCACACCTTTTGGTGTTGTCGAAATGATGAATAGTGTCACGCCCGCACAATTTTCTTCCATGCACCTTGCGCTGTGAGCATTATTGCCCGTGTTCGCAGCACAACTTGTGCACCGCGCGCCCGTGCAATTTTCTGCCGCGCGCTCGTGCCCCGTGCTTGCGCAGCGTGCGTCGTGGACATTTTTGCTCACGCGCATAGTGCATCATGCGCGCCGTGCGCCCATGCAATTTTTTGTCGTGCACCATGCTTGTGCGCACCTTGCACCGTGGGCAATTTTGCCCGTGCGCGCAACGAAACTTATGCGCTGCGCGCCCGCGCAATTTCTGTCGTGCGCCCTCTCACCGTGCTTGCGTGCACCGTGCGCCATGGCCAGTTTTGCTTGCGCATGCAGTGCGCAGACCGTGCGCCGTGCATGCATGCAGCATGTACCGTGGGTAGTTTTGCCTGCGCGCAGCTCGCCCGTGCGTAGATCACTCTAAATGACTGTTTTTGCCCGTTTACGATTTTTTGTAGCTTAAATCTTGGAAAACTCAAAACATGAAAGTTGTAGATCTTTATCTTAGCTTCAATAATCTTCTTGTCCCACTTAAATCAGAGTTCATATGTGACTTATAGTTTCAATCACACAGGGGTGTTCTCTATCTTCTTTGCATGTTTTCTATACTTGGCCTAAATTACGACGACCCGACTTGACAGTTGATAGTCTCAAGATAGTAACTTGAACTTGACTTGAACATGATAATATGAGCCCTTCTTGATAACTCTTGATAGTTGCCCATCGCGGCGCACTCCAGACAACTACTCTTGACATGATAAGTTAACTTGACATGACATGTATAATCTTGATTGTTGTTGCGACGGCTATTCCTATCTTGCTAGTACAACTCTTGCCTTGATCCCGTGGTTGATTGTGCCTGTACAAGCTACATGTCTCGTCTTGCATCATGTCTAGGACATGGATTCCTGGTTACCATGGTCAGGGATTCACAATGAATCTGACTAGGTTAATAACTAGATTGATCAAGTAGTTTATATAGAGAGATTTCCCAGTACAGGCGATCCCGTTATCCCAGCCACACCTGTGGACTTGTAGCCTGCCGACGATTAGGGTACATTTCTAACACACTGTCATATGTTGTACTTCTTCAATCATAAGCACTAAATTACACCAGTAATCTTGATAACTCTTGTAACTTTTGCAACCCTCGCCTGGATAACCTCGATAGTCTGCAAGGCTTGTGACTGCGGGAACATCTCATTGCATCTTGTTATTAACTAAGCTTGTGATAACCCTAGTTAGCTAACAATAGCAAGCCGTAGGATTTAATTGGCCGTGCCTGAATGATTGTCTCATGATTAATATGGGAATTATATTCCACCTTTTGTTCCTCCTACAGTAAGCTTTTGTTTTATGTTAACTCAGTCTTTCATGTTGTTTAACTATAATCTTTTATCAGTTCTTCTTTTATTATATGCTAGTTTTAGTTTCTAAGTGGAGCCTCCCTTGTGGCACTTGCTCTGGGGTCTGACCCAGCTGGTTTTGTATGGCTAGATTTTGGAGTAGCACCCGAGGATCTACCTGCTTTCCAGCCAGATGGTGAACACCAGACGTAATCCTGGCAACAAGTGGGTTTCTTATTTTGCTCTCCCACTCTATTGTAAAGTATTATTTTGAGGCGTTTAGCCGTCGAGCAAGTGTTAGCTCGTATAGAAACTTAATTTTTGTCTTCCTAAGGGCTGTAACATGATTGACAAATCCTAGGGTTGATCATGTATGACTTAACTCTTGGTAGTCTTCATATTTTGTATGACTAGCTTTATGATCATCTGAATATGTAATATTTGGGATGTCTTACCTAGTATGTCTGATGATCTAACATCTTGTAACAACTATTTGCTTGCTTGAGATTGAGACACTAGGCTTGTTCTTGACCATAAGAGACTAATAGATTATAGTGTAACCCTCACGCATCTAGACATCTGTGACCGTATTGGGAGGTGTGTTGCACTTTAATGTACGTAGATGGCTATGTCTGTCCCCTGCTCTTTAGTGTTCTGGTTTTGGGGTTTGACACGATTTAAGTGGTGGCCCATGCAGGTCTTGTAAATCAAGATGTGGGACGGTTTTACCGAATAGATGTCTCAATCAGCATTCTCCCTTGATCTCTACTCGTGTTTTCTAATCCTCCTGAAACCTGACCTGAAAGGTGCTTCTATCCTTGATCGATCTTGGTCCTTTCTTATTATTCCCCATGTCATTTTCTTCAGTAGCATTGTTCCTGATCCTACTGATCAGCCGGATGGAGCACAACAAGTGAACCAGCAACAATCTGGGGACCAAACCCAGCACTCAGGGGCAGCATCCCGAGTCATGCCTTTCGGGGATCCAGAGCCGCCAGTTCAGCCAGCCTAGCCTAGAGAGCCTGACAATAGAACATTGATGGGACTCATCCGGGACTTGCTTACATCACAAGATCGTCGAGGTGATGCTCTGTACCAGACAGTACGAGATGCCATGGGTAGAGTTAGTTATCAAAGGAACAATGCGGCTAACAGCTTCAAGCGTCTGAACCCTCATTTCTTTAACGGTAGTGAATATGCTATTGTCGCTGATGCTTGGCTACAGGATATAGAGGTTACTCTGGAGGCAGCTAGGACTCCAGAAGAAGAGAAAGTGGCCATTATGCGCCTGTAATTATTAAACTTAGCCTGCAGCTGGTAGGCGATGCAAGCAGTTGGATTGGCGACGCCTGTCATGTGGGCGGTATTCGGTGACATGTTTCAAACGAAGTACTTTCATGTAGTAGCTCGGTTTGATTGCAGACCCGATTCAGCAATCTCAAGTAGATGGAAAAGACGGTCAATGGATATACGGCCGAGTTTTTAAGGCTTAGTCGGTTTCCTCCCACTTTGGTGGTGACCGAATTAGACCGAGCGCAGTAATTCCAGCAGGGACTCTACCTAGAGATCATTCTAACAGTGGAGCAGTTTGAGCACCAGATCTTTGATGCTATTTTGAGAGAAGCTAGGAGGCATGAATATACATCACAGAGGATAGTAGATCGAACTGGAGGTCAGAAGAGGCCTCATGGACAGTTATCTCAGTAGTCAATACCGGCCCGACAGCAAGGGCCTTGACCGTTGGAGCTCCTAGGAGGGCGACCACAGTTTCATCGGTTCGGCACTCGACTCCGACATATCCTCAGCAATAGAAGCAGAAGCAATATTCAATAATGGGCTGCTCTCATTGTGGGAAGCCTGGGCATGTGGTTTCAGAGTGTCGTAGGGCACATGGATTGTGCTTGGCATGTGGAGCATTGGATCACAAAATTGGGTCATGTTCGCATAGATCAAGTTCTTCTTCATCAACCCTAACCAGTCCATCGATTAGGGCACCAGCGCCAGTGTAGCGGCAACATTAGCAGTACCAACCTCCGAGGCCGTTATCGTCTAAGGCTCAATAATATGCTCAGGCCCAAGCTCAGATTCAGAACAGATAGGGAGGTCACCAGCAGAGGGGACCAGTACCAAGGGAAAAGGGTCAAGCTATGGCTCTGACCGTGGCAGAAGAATTTGCATCAGGCGAGGTGGTGGCATATACCATTCTCGTCAACTCTTTTCCAGCATTAGTATTATTTGATTCGGGTGCATCGCATTTATTTATGTCTGCACGATTTGCTACATGGATATGACTGGAGCCTGAGTCATTATCAGTAGGGCTCAATATACTTACTGGTAACGGTCTTATGGGAGTAGATAGTCTTTTCTTCGTGTCGAATCGTAGTTAGCGGTAGAGAGGTTTCGCTAGATTGATAGAATTTTCGATGGGTGACTATGATGTGGTCCTAGGAATGGATTGGTTGAAGGATCAATACGCAAGAATAGATTGCCATATTGGCAGGATTATTTTGGTATTCCCAACGAAGAAGAGTTTTTATTTTCCAGTGGTGAAGTAGAACCTTCTCCACCAGTCTTACGGATGGTAGCAACAACAGTTCAGGTTTCCAGAGTAGCAGAAGAATTTCCTGACGTATTCTCCGAAGAGCTTCCAAGCATGCCGCCATAGAGAGAGATAGAGCTCACCATTGATTTGATTCCAGGGACGACACCAATATGAGAAAGGGTCTACAGAATGGTGCCATCAGAATTGAAGATCCTGTACAAGATGGTTGAAGAACTCAGAACCAAGGTATTCATTCGTGCTAGTAGATAACCATGGGGAGCCCCCATGCTTCCTCTGAAAAAGAAGGATGGTACGACAAGATTATGTGTTGATTATCATACCTTGAATTCTGTAACAATCAAGAACAGATATCCCCTACCAAGGATGGATGATTTATTCGATCTACTCAGTGGGGCAGCAGTATTCTCGAAGATTGACTTGCGGTCGGGGTACCATCAGATCAAAGTTAGAGAGCAAGACATCCCGAAGACATCATTCAGACCAAGATATGGACATTAGGAGTTTCTTGTTATGTTATTCGAAGCTACCAATGCGCCAGCAGTATTCATGTATCTCATGAATCATATCTTTATGCCTTATTTGGATCAGTTCGTGATAGTGTTTATAGACGACATCTTAGTCTATAGCAAGAATGAAGTAGAGCATAACCAGCATCTCCGAATAGTCCTTCAGATTCTCAAAGAGCACTAGTTGTACATGAAGTTCAGTAAGTACGAATTTTGGCTTGATCGCATTTCGTAATTAGGTCACATCATCACCAGAGGTAGAGTGGAAGTGGACCCCCAGAAGATAGTGGCTATAGAGACATGGCCAGTACCTAGCACCGTCGATGAAGTTCATAGTTTTCTTTGATTGGCCGGCTATTACCGACGATTTGTGTCTGACTTTGCTCAAATTTTAGCACCATTGACGCAGTTGAACCGCAATGATGTGCAGTTTGCTTGGACAGCAGAGTGTCAGAGTTCATTCGAGAAGTTGAAGCAATGATTGATGACGATACCCATTCTCACGCTTTCAGATGGGACTGGATGATTCTCAGTTTATTATGACGCTTCACGCAGAGGATTGGGATGCGTTTAAATGCACGATGGCAAGGTAGTAGCTTATGCATCACGTCAACTTTGTGATCATGAGAGGAATTACCCAACCAATGACTTGAAGTTAGCAGCGGTGGTTTTTGCACTTAAGCTTTGGAGGCATTACTTGTATGAAGATCGAGTAGAGATTTTCACCGACCACAAGTGTCTTAAGTATGTGTTTACCCAGAAGGATCTTAACATGCATTAGAGAAGATGGATAGAGTTGCTAGTATATTATGTTATCAACCTGTAATATTATCCTAGAAAGGCCAACGTAGTAACAGATGCGTTGAGTAGAAGAGCAAGCGCTAATTTTCTAACAGCACAGCCAGAGTTATTAGCGGATCTTCAGAAGATGGGTATAGAGATAGTTCTACCTACTAATATGGCATTAATGGCCATTATGCAAGTTCTGTCCAGCATAGTCGAGAGAATCAAGAAGCTCAATCAACGGTTTTTAAGCTTCAGCGGCTTAGGACAGAATGTGAAGCAGGAGGAAGAATAGAGTTATGTATTCACGAAGATGGCACGCTCCGACGTGGATGTCATCTTTGTGTACCCAGTGGTGACATCGGACTAGAGATCATGGCAGAGGCTCACAGTTCACAATATTAAATTCATCATGGTGGTACGAAGATGTATCGTGATATCTGTCTAAATTTCTGATGGAATGGCATAAAGAGGTAGATAGCTCGGTTTGTCTCTCGTTGTTTAGTTGCAAACAAGTTAAAGTTGTACATCAGAGATCAGCTGGACTTCTTCAACCTTTATCGATCCCAGAATGAAAATGGGTGTAGAAGCATGGAAAAGAACAGGAAAGTCCATACTGCTCAAAACAAAGGGAGTCTCATGCGGTTCAAAAAATCTCTCAGAGCTTCATGCTGCTCAAGAATCCCCTAGAGCTTCATGCGGCTCAAAAATCCCCAACATAGCCATGCGGCTCGGGGGAAAGCCACGTGTCCTTATGCGGTTCGCCTCTACAGCTGGCCAACAAGCAATAGCCTCATTTAATGCTCTAACGCAATAAGACAGCTCTGACATAAAGGAGAATTGACAGCTCTGACATAAAGCTGCAATGATGACTCTGACATAATGTCGTGCTACTAGGAAAACAAAGAAAATCTCTATAGCTGGCATGATCCAACAAAATTCCAAAGCGCTTCAAGTGGATCGCTTCAAGGTCTTCCATGCGGCTCTGAACACGTAGCCACCCTTATGCGGTTCAGTTGGAGGCCATCCCCATGCGGCTGTTACTCTCATGCAGCTCGGATTATGGGGGGCCATCCTCATGCGGCTCAGATTCTGGGAGGCCACACCCATGCGGCTCTGAACACGTGGCCACCCTTATGTGGTTTAGTCGGAGGCCACCCCATGCGGCTACTACTTCCATGCAGTTCGGATCATGGGAAGCCACCCTCATGCGGCTCAGATTTCGAAGGTCTCACCTATGCGGCTGCCACCCTCATGCGGCTCGGATCATGGGGGGCACCATCATGCGGCTCAACTACCAGACCACATGCATGCGGCTCTGTCAAGACACCCTGTCCATGCGGCTCACGGTTAGGACATGTGGCAGAAAATCAGTTAAGACTTAATCCCTCGCGTTCCTACGGCTTACAGCATAATGACGGTTAGACACGTGGCATAAGATCAACAAAGATTTACCCACCCAAATTTGTTTCTATCAACAAAACACAACAATCAGATTTATTGCAATCATCATAATTACCTGGATCAATTTCTAACAAATGATGCATATTTTTTACAATCAACATAAAAGCAAGATCAAGGCAAATCTTAACAAATCCCTAACCGTCCACTGTTTAAGGGGCAATCATTGAAAACCCTACTTATCACACCCCACTCCTATGAATAGCAAGGTGTCATCCCCTTGCAAACCCTGGACACATAGAGAGACAGAGGCACGCACAGAGAGAGCGGCGGCGCACAGAAGAATCTCCCCACATATCCCGAGAGCATTTCTTCATCAGAGCTAAGGCTACGTCCGATCGTCCAAGGAGTAAGGCAGAGTTTATAGCACTCTCCCGAGCCTCTACCGTCAGCCCCCAGAATCAAAAATAAATAATTGTACTTAGATTGCTGTACCTAGGTTTTCATTCCTAGGTTTTCTTTGTACGAGCGAGTTTGTATTGTGAGTCTAAGTTCAGTCCTCCCATAAAACTGTTCTGTACTTTTACAATCAATGGCAAACACGATGGCAACTCTGCTGGGGACTAACTTCTCCATGGCTGAGGAGTTGGTGACGCAATCAGACGCAGACAAACTTGGCTCAACTCAACAGATGCTGGTCGCCCGGTTCGACCAGCAGGCATTTGAAGAAATGCTCTCCGACGGGAGCGCTGGCCCGGTCCATCGGTGAGCCCGCACGAAGAAGGCCCGCAGGTAGTGGAGGCCCAAATCATTCACTCCTCCCCAAGCTCTCGAAGGAGTACTCTCTATTGCCCAAGACGGCAGAGAAGTCTCGCAGGTGACCCCACTTCAGACCATAGAGGACTCTGTTGTCCCCAAGTCTGGCAGAGGAAAACACGACGATGCTGGACATACAAGGGCAAAGGGTAACTCTACACGGCCCAGGAAGAAGCCACAGAAGGGCGCCAGCCGCATGAAGACTCATGCGGCCACAAAAGCCAGCCGCAGACAGAAGGCTCATGGGGCCAGAACTGCCAGCTGCATGGAGGAGGCTCATGCGGCCACCATGACTTCCAGCCGCATAGAAGAGGCCCACGCGGCCACTACAGCTCCCAGTCGCATGCAAACTGCCAACTGCATGCGGACCGCTTATACGGCCACAAATACCAGCCGTATACAGGTAGGCTATACGGCTAACAATCTCAGCCGCAGGCCATCTGCTTCATGCGGCTCGGGCTCGATCTTCGACCGCCTCTCAGGCGGTCCTGACCCCAGATGCTCTCATGTGCCAATCTCTGTGGACTCTTCCTACTATGCACTCTCAGGTGCTAGAAGGAAGAAGTCTCGGGTAGCGCGGGCTCGCCAAGCTCATTCAACTGTCGCAACTTTCGACCATCAAGGCGTCCCGCTGACTATTATGCGGGCCCCTGACGGAAAGTTATACAGAACTATTCGTGTCCAACCCCCGGCGGCCAACGGACAGAATAATTGTCAAGAATCTTCCAATAATAATCAGGGACGAGTACTCCTACTACCCCCACATCAGGGAGCAGGTAGGATGCCAACACATTCATGTGCTCAGGACTCCCGAGCCCACAAAACGAATGAATTGTGCAACGTGATTCTTCACAAATGCAAGAAAATAGGTAAAAACTTGTTGTGCAGAGAGTCCTTTCATGGACTTCACTGCACTCAAGTCATTGTCAACTGCTGCTGCAGCAAGGCAGCCACACAAGTGGACCGTCAATCCGTCTTCCGATGACTGCAACACCCAAGCTCAGAAGACGAGGTGCTTCTCGTCGCCTCCTGCAATTTTGCTCAGAAGATCCCTGGTAGCGGGAGAGGGAAGAAAACAAACGTCTCCAGCCCAAAAATCTCAACCAAGAAACTCTCTTCTAAGTGGTTGTCCACGACCGTTACGGGAGGAGTTTTCCAAGGTACTTACTCAAAGATGAACTCTGCCACACTTGGAGATTCATCGTCCACATCTCTGGGAGGTGCTGGAGCCGGGGGTAACACTCTTCCGAACATCCAAGACAATCCGGTGTTCCAAGAAGATAATTCAGAGAAAACGGTTATCCCAACAGATGCAGCAGGTTCCGACGTCCTCGAGGACGTCCACAACTCTCAAGACGAGACAAGCTATGAAGCTGGGGGTACCACTCCTTCTGTGTCCGAACCAGAGGAGAACATTCCTACATACCCTGACGACTTCTCTGTACAAGGGTATGACTCAGAGAGCACGTCCTCCACCGTTCCTTCCATCTCTCCTCATGTGAGAACGGTGTTCATGACGAACAACAACCAAGACGGTCCCAGTGATTGCCAACGCATCGACACTCTGGAGGCCATACTTCATACCTTGGTCAAATCCGTGGACGAGATCAAAGTGGCCCTTCCAACTCTGCAAGGAAGGACACAAGGCCAAACAAACTTCAGGCCCGCGGTCAATACGGACTCGAACTCAGCTGCACCAAACCCGGGTGATAATCCTCTTGAAATATCGGCCCCCACCGCTGTAGACGAGGCCAGAGAGGCAAGACGAGAGGTCCAGGAGCTCCGGGCCATGTTTCATACCCCAAAAAACTGTCAGGACCTCAGGATACGACAACCGTATCCTGCAGCATGGAGAGATGTTCCCTTTCCACTAAGATATAAACCATTCAACATCAATTCGTATGATGGGAAGATATCTGTAAGCAGGTACATTACCTACTTCGAAGTCACAACCGACCATCTGACTCATGACGACGCCATCCTTACGCGGTTGTTCTTTGGAGCGTTGGAAGGGGTCGCCTTCGACTAGTACCGCAACTTGCCGGACAACTGCATCCATTCCTTCGCCGGCTTCAAACGTATGTTCCTGGAGAGGTTCTACGAAGTAGGACAAGACGTGATGATGTCCACTCTCATGGACGTTGTTCAAGGAGAAAATGAGCTGACAAGGAACTATATCGAGCGGTTTCGTCAAACCGCGATGAAGTTGCCTTCCGGTAACCCTGATTCTACCTTAATTGAAATTTGCCAAAAGAGGCTGCTCCCCACAATCAGCCTCTGGATGGGCGAAAGTCAGTTAAGGATTGGAAGACTTTTATTATCAGTGCCACTAGCGCAGAAGACAAGTTGAAGAAAGCTCGCCAACTGGGATTGCACGTCTCGGAAGGAGAGGACAAGGGCAAACACCCTAACACCAATAGCAACAATGGTGGTAACCCCTCCAACAATCGAGACAACAAGGGCAAACAGGCTATGGTGGCCGATACAGCTTCGAAGCCTGAACCGAAGCCGACAGAGAAGCAGTGGCCTCAGATGACCAACTCCTTCAAGGATGGCCATGTCAAGCCCACCTTGGACATGCTCAAACAAGAAGGTCAAATTCAGCTCCCTCCTCCAAGACGTGAACCTCGTCCTGCAGAGATGGAGAGCCCCAAGTACTGCCACTACCATCGCTATGTCAACCATGCTACACAAGACTGCTACCCACTGAAGCGATACATCCAGCATCTCATCGATTCTTAGGCCTTGGCCATTGATTTCGAAGAGGTGACCGTAGCAGCCAATATGGTGTCAGTACAATTTGCCAGCTTTCCTCCGACAAAGACTCAAGATAGAGTAGTACCCGTCCCCAGAGCAAAGATGGAGGTCGCTAACCTTCCACCTCCTCGAGACCAGGCTGCTGGTCCAGTACCCCTTACCACATCACGAGGGGAGGTCATGTGGGTCCATCCAGACCTGGTACCTGTAGTGACTCACTCTGTACCTCCCTCCACCAGCAAGAAGAAGAGTGGAAAAGTTAAATCATGCCGCACAATCTCGACAGAGGTCGAAGAAGCTACGGCTGTCGTCACCCGGTCGGGTGCTCAATCCCAACCTACATCGGGTAACTCGGCTGAAGATCATCAGCCAGCTACTGCTGATGCTCCAGGACCTTCTCAACCTCCGACGACCGACAAGCCTAGGCCGAAGGAGACTCTCTTTGACAAACATCTCCAAAAAGAAATGCCTCATGGGATGGAGAGGCCCTACAACTTTGACATCTTGGCACAATTTGGCCAACACACCGGCCAAATTGTCGCTATACGAGCTCCTTAGATTCTCTAAAGATGTTTGCATCGTGCTGAGTGAGGCACTCCAGAATGCTGACGCATATCTGGCTCAGTCCAATCTCATTGGGGAGAGATCGCCTGTAGATCTCCAGGACAACGCTTGCACAGGCGTAATGCCCAACATCGTCTTCACTCTGCAGGATATGCTTATCAATGTAGAAGCATAGAAAGGAACAAGAGAAGCCCATGTAGCTCAAAATAGAAGAAGCCCATGCGGCTTAAAGCAGAAGGAACCTCATGCGGCTCAGGAACTTATCAGAGCCTCATGCGGCTCAAAAAACCCTTCAATAGCCCCATGCGGCTCAGACGAGAATCACGTGACCCTATGCAGCTTTAAAGTTGGCTATGAAGCGACTGCTCCCATTAAATGTTCTGACATAAAGTGTCACGACCCGCACCTACTGTGAGGGTACGAATACGTAACGATGCCCAGCCTACGCCGCAGTGTCGGCGGTAGAGCGCTGTCCTAGGTTACTATCTAACCAGCAACTCACGCAATTATAATGTACTCGTCATGATCAACTCCGAACGGAGGACAAGTATAAAAATATTGTAACTCAATCACAGTCTAAGCACGACAAGATAAACATAGAAGAATTAAACTAAGAATAGAAGGACAGCTAATAAAATAATAAAAACTCTCAACAAATCTCAAATACTAGACAAGTCTCAAATCAATACAAAAGTTCGACATGAAAAACAGATGCTAGTCTACTAAACTAAATCCCATCACTCCTGTGTGTCGGGGCCAAAGGTAGTCATCCCGTCTCCGGGTCCATAATATGTAGGGCATGTGTCCTCAGGGCAATCATCTGTAAAATTTCAACAGGTCCAGTCAGGACAGGAACGAGTACAACTCATCAAGAAATTCCAAGTAAATGACAGAGAACTATAAAGCAGTTATAACAGTTTTATTGATGAATATGGCAGTTTATGTTTAGGTTGTGGCGTAGAGAAGCAGTAAGATACAAAGAAAGTAAAGTAACAAAAACAAGAGAAGAATGATGGCAATGAAGACTTTAAAATAAATCTAGCTGAACTAAGGTAACATAATAAGTCCAGATAGTAAATGTAAACAAGTGCAAACCCAAGTAAATCCAGACAACATGAATCTGATACCAGGTGATTCCAGTACAAGATGAGCCTGGTATAAGGTGAGTCTAGTTGGTGACCAAAGATTCCAGGGTGAGTCCAGCCTATACTCTAACAGTGTGTTTTAAAATATCGGGATCGACATGTGAACGACTGTAGGTAATACGACACATCACACACTCGGCCAAGTGTGGGATGGCTATCGTTCCAGTATAATTCCAAGAGAGTGGTTCCAGTATTTGGGTATGTTCACATGCCTATTCCAATATTTCCCCGCCCAGCAAGGACAAGTGAATCCATAATCCGACACAAAAATAGGTATAAGTCCAGCCAGTATACGAATGGTTCCAGTAAACGATTCCAGGGTGGTTCCAGTAGTGATTCAAGAAGGTGGTTCCAGTAGGTGGTTCCAGTAGGTGGTTCCAGAATAGAGGCCAGACTTAAATAAGTGAGTGTCGCATGAAATGGATCCAGTAATATCAAATCGTGTTTGTAATACAGAATCAAATAGAACTAGCTACAACTGAAGTATAGTTAACGACAAGTAAATGGAAGAACTATTAGAGAATGTACTCGCCTGATACTCTGAAAACGGTAGTGTAATATCAGATGTCTGCACCGGAGTCACAATATCCTAAACAGAGTAATATGGGTTATAATATGTTTAAAATAAGGTAAATGAAGTCTACGATGCAATCTACATGATTTTTAAGTCAATCTAGGTCAAAGTCAACTCTAAGTCAAACCTGGTCAACGGTCTAGGTCAAACTAGGTCCAAGCCGAACTTGGTCAACTCTGGGTCGACCCAAGTCAATACTCTAGTCAACTAGGTCAACTAGTCACATCTAGTCTAAATCTAGGGTTTTGACTAACTAGGCTATTCTAGTGTGTGGCTAAAGTGATATCAAAAATGCATCCTATCACTCATCTATATGTTACCCTTCTCTCTATTTCTAGAAACTCCACAAGACACTTAGCCCTTCTCTACATATTTGTCACTAACTCCAACTCTTTCTCTAATAAGGTACCACTGATACCAAGCAACTTATATATATATATATATATATATATATATATATATATATATATATATTTTATATATATATATATATATATATATATATATATATATATATATATATATATATATATATATATATATATATATATATATATATATATATATAACTACTACAAAACATATATATCCTGTATATGACATGCCATAACTATAAGGGACTGAACACAAAAGAAATACTTAGACTGACTAATAGAGTATCAAGGCCACTGAGCACAACGCTTACACAATAATGTGGACTCAAACTATTTCCCTTTACTTCTAAACACCAACCAAGCCATGCCTAAAATCCAACATCTTACAAAGGAAGGATCCCCTGCTGCCTAGTGCAGCAGGGCAGCTGCTGCTACTCTTGTATTACAATGCAGGCCAAGTGCATGCCAAGGCCTTGCTGCCAATTGCATTGCAGTCCTTCCCTTCCCCTCTAGCCTATCCATCCTAACTCAACATCAACCTATTGTCAATACAATCAAATATAAAGAATAAAAGTAAAAAAAAAGAATGGAATCTGAAAACAACCAAGTTTAGACCCTCACATCATTCCAATCCCATTCTCATTTCAGGTTTACACATATATATACACAGATGCATACATAGGATAACAAGAACATTAGGGTCACTTGATTCTCAGTTCAAAAAGGAAAAACAGTGCTAATGTGAGCCGTGTGGTGTGTGTGGGATATGTTAGGAGATCAATGAGAATGTGACAGTGGGTGAAATGTGTCAAGTGATAGTTGTGTATAACAGTGCTAGCTCAAGTGTTCTCAGGTATACAGTTGTGTGTACTGTGATATCAAGAGTACAATTAATCTCTGTTTCGGCTTTTACTTTCAATCCCAGGTTTTTGTGTCTCAGGAAACATGACAGTAGGTGAAATGATTCTCAGGAATTTCAAGGTTCATATGGAAGTTTAAATCATGGAAAAAAATGGTTTGAAAACACACTTATATTTCAGGAATTCAACATTTCCAAACAGTGCATTGAGAGTGGGTTAATCTCAGGAATTAATGTGTTAACAAGGAAGGTATTGTAGGGTCAATGATGTGTGGACAATTAAGACTGTGTAATATAAGAAATGGAAATGTAATAACTTAGGAGCAACTCAGGAAATGGCAATGACAGTTAGCAATAACTTAGGGAAGTTCAATACAATGACAGTTTACCCATTCCCAAGCCAAATCGAAATCCATTTTTCTTTGACATCATCCCAAATCCAATATGTAACCAACCTAGCAGTGAACTAACACAATTGTAGATGAATTAAACATGGAAAATTAACATCAAATATCAATTTTTTACAAAATGGAAAATTTTCAGGATTGAAGCAGGTATGGTGTATCAGTCAACAGTGCATGTCATTCAACACCCTTAAACGCAATTCGAAATCTAAAAACCTAACACTAGTCAAACTAACATTGTAATGGTCTAATACACAAGTGTACGATTTAAACATGGCATTTAAACAAGGAAAATCAGTTTAAAATAGGGAAATGAAATTTCAGGATACACAGACTGATATGCGTATCAGTCCAATGAGAAAAATCTAATTTTGAAATCAAAATCATGATAAATTGATAAATTTTAAGGTTGGTAAAACATCATACACATGTGCACGTGTCCCAGGAACTCTTCATGTCACCCTAGAGCCGGACACGGCGTGTCCAAGCCTCAAAACATGTACAGACACTCTGTGCACAGGCTGCATCGTGCACGTGTGCACGCGTGTCCCATGCGCGACACAGGGCACGATATGGCTCGTGCTCGTGCCCATGTGTTTACTACATATTGGGCTACACATGTATGCCCCTGCACCGTGTCCTAGACGCATGTCGTGTCGGCTTTGGAGCCGTGTCAGTGGCCAATTTCCACGCGTGCACAGCGCGCGCGCGGCCAGTACGGCCAGTACGAGGAGGATTTCTCCTCGCACACGCAACCACGCGCTCCCATCTTTTGGGAGGATGGTAGAAGATGATGCCCCAAGCCCCTCGCCAAAAATGGCGTGTCCACGTGTCCTGTGTCAGGAGTTATTAACCCCGTGATGCAGGACACAGTGCACACCGTACGGTCAACGTGTTCGTATCCCCGTGTGGACACGACACAAAGCTAAAATTAGGAAACAATCATAGAAATCAATAAGCAAAACTTAGATCTAGGATTCTATTCAAATACATTTCAAAGATCAGAACAAAAAGTTGGTTGAGGCACTACATCAAACACCTAGCCTATCAAAAGGATACGTGTCCGATACGGACACGAAACTACACGAATTGTGCCAAATTTCTAGGGACAGTTAGGTGACTCCTAGATCTAGCCCTAAATGCAAAGAAAACAGAATTTTAATACACTTAGAGGTGTTTTACCTATGGATGCAAATAGCAAAAAAAAGCTCCAAATGGGGGGTGTTCCTCTTGATGGCCAAATGCTCCAAATGAGCCCAAAGCTGAGATTATCCTCCAGAATTATAAAATATACAGAAATTAGAACCTATTGCAAAAGACTAGGATTAAAAAGGAATTAAAATGGATTTATGGGGATTTTTGGAAGGGGGACAATACCTTTTCTTTTCTCCAAGTGTTGGAATGATAAAAAGAGGCAAGCCCTAATGAATAAGTGTTTAAATAGGGTGGGGATCCCTATGTGGCTGGTCATTTAGGGTTTGGTTAGGGTTAGGGCTTCTAGTTATGGGCCATGGGCCAAGTCATAAGTCATTAAGTCATGAAATCATAAGTCATTTCATTAAACCATAAATCATGAAATGATTTCACTCAAACTAATCCTCCTATTCCAAAATTATTCTATAATGACTAAAAGTAGGTTAACCTAAGTTAGACTAGGGTTACCATAGCTAGGGTTAGGTTCTAGGCAAGAAACTAGGTCTCAACAAGTCAAAGTCAAACTAGAATTCACCAATTCATTAAATTAATTAAAAATTCAAAATAAGCCAAAATGACCAAATTACTCCTAGGCTAAAAATGATAATTAAAATATCCTAATGATATGGTTAGGCTCTAGGTCATGCAGTCACTAGGGTTTCACTGACAGCACATCAAAATCACAAGTCATAACTCAAAGCAGTTTTTAAATAGTTTAAAAATTATTAAAAATCACCAAAAATCACAATATGATTTAAATATCAATAATAATAATTATAATTACAAAATTTCAAAAATACCCTCATCTGGAAAACTGGGTGTTACAATCCTACCCACCTTAGAAAAATTTCGTCTTCGAAATTAAAATGATCGTATCCCTACTAGGTCAAACCCCCAGCAAATCAAGGTCGAAGCAACACAATCCTACTGGTCGTGATTTCACAGTCTCGAATGGGGTAGCTACACTATCTAGCAAATCACAAATGATATCCTGGCAGGTACTAATGGAATCACACAGGAAAGTGGGGAGGAAGAATGAGAAGGACAAACCTGCTAACCCATCACCTGCAGCGTCGGTCTCCTCGACCGCCATCGCAAAAGCTCTACCCCTCTGGTGCTGAGCTACAGGTAGCCTAGCTCCCTCATAAGGAGGTGCAGCGGGACAATCTATCATCTTGTGAGCACCAGACCCACAAAATAGGCAAACCTTCAGCCTCCTCCTACAAGACTCCCAAATATTCCTGCCTTCCTGCAGTAGGCACAAGTCGGCACCCCACGGTCCTGTCCTCTATGCTAATGCTGTACCTGCTGCACTCTCACTGGTGCTTGTGCCTGCTGAATCTGCACATGAGGCCTCTTGGCCTGACCTCCGCTGCTGCTACCATCCTAGAAGTCCCGACCCCTCTTCAACTTCAACCCTAGGTCGTCCTCCGCTGCCATAGCCCCAGAAAATATCTCCGCATAGGTAGTATTCAGGTCGCACTTAGTCAACGACCGAACCTCCCTAATCAAGCCTCGACGGAACTTCTTCGCCTTCGTCTTCTCAGTCAAGTCATCTATGAACCGGGCCAATCTACAAAACTCCCCGGCGTACTCAGCTACTGACTGGTTCCCCTGAACCAGGCTCTCAAACTGTGCCTCTATGCCTCCCAAGGCCACATCAGGAAATAACTACTCCTTGAACAGTTCCTTGAACTGCGTCCAAGTTTGGCCCTCAACTCCCATCCTGGGATCTGTCTGGTACCATGCACGGGCTAAGTCCTGCATCTGACTGCCCGCCGCCTCGATATGGAGTCGAGCTGGTATCTCCGCCAGCCTGAATATCTCCTCGATATGCTCAATCCAATCGTCCGCATAATGGATGCCCTCAGTGCCCAGGAACTCTCTAGGATACATCTTCTGAAAGTCCTAGATATCCTTCTCCTTCCGGTAAGGCTGCTGCTGCTCCTCCTGAGCAGTCGCCATCTCTACTGTAGTACGAACCAGCTGGTAGGCCTCGTCAATCCCCTGACGATAATCGGCAGTCTGCCGCTGCTGCTGCTGCTGGTGAGGCGCCAGAATCCTCTCCACGAAAGAAAATAGATGAGCAGCATCTACCATCCCCGCAGGTGGAGGCTGCTGTGGTGGCAAGGTCTCGGGAAGCACCGGACTCTGCCTTCCAGCTAGTGGAGGTGCTCCTCCAAAAGCTGTTGAGACACCCACCCCAGCTGGCATGACAGGGGCTGCGGTACCGGGAAGTGGCTGCTGAAGACGAGAGGTGGCAGACCCCTCTCCAGCGGTTGCTGTACCAGAGCGATGTGATCGTGTCTCCACCATCCTGAAAACAGATCGAAAAGGAAGTCAATACTGAACAGGAATCGATAAATCAAGGGAGGACAGTTTATTGCAAAGAAGATAAGTCAGTAAGATATGTAGGTGGCATGAATTGAAGCAGAATTTTTCCTAACTGTGATTATGTACCTCCCTGTTAAAGCCTATCTCTCAATCATATCGCAGGCTCGCAGCAGTACAACTAAGTCGCTGTACTACCACGATATCGTACTAATGTGACTCTCGACCTGCATGGACCACCACTAAAAACGTGTCACGACCCGCACCCACTGTGAGGGTACGAATACGTAACGACACCCAGCCTACGCCGCAGTGTCGGCGGTAGAGCGCTGTCCTAGGTTACTATCTAACCAGCAACTCACGCAATTATAATGTACTCGTCATGATCAACTCCGAACGGTGGACAAGTATAAAAATATTGTAACTCAATCACAGTCTAAGCACGATAAGATAAACACAGAAGAATTAAACTAAGAATAGAAGGACAACTACTAAAATAATAACAACTATCAACAAATCTCAAATACTGCACAAGTCTCAAATCAATACAAAAGTTCGACATGAAAAACAGATGCTAGTCTACTAAACTAAATCCCATCACTCTTGTGTGTCGGGGCCAAAGGTAGTCATCCCGTCTCCGGGTCCATAATATGTAGGGCATGTGTCCTCAGGGCAATCATCTGTAAAATTTCAACAGGTCCAGTCAAGACAGGAACGATTACAACTCATCAAGAAATCCCAAGTAAATGATAGAGAACTATAAAGCAGTTATAACAGTTTTATTGATGAATATGTCAGTTTATGTTTAGGTTGTGGCATAGAGAAGCAGTAAGATACAAGGAAAGTAAAGTAACTAAAACAAGAGAAGAATGATGGCAATGAAGACTTTAAAATAAATCTAGCTGAACTAAGGTAACATAATAAGTCCAGATAGTAAATATAAACAAGTGCAAACCCAAGTAAATCCAGACAACATGAATCTGATACCAGGTGATTCCAGTACAAGATGAGCCCGGTATGAGGTGAGTCCAGTTGGTGACCAAAGGTTCCAGGGTGAGTCCAGCCTATACTCTAACAGTGTGTTTTAAAATATCGGGATCGACATGTGAATGGCTGTAGGTAATACGGCACATCACACACTCGGCCAAGTGTGGGATGGCTATCGTTCTAGTATAATTCCAAGGGAGTGGTTCCAGTATTTGGGTAAGTTCACATGCCTATTCCAATATTTCCCTGCCCAGCAAGTACAAGTGAATCCATAATCCGACACAAAAATAGGTATAAGTCCAGCCAGTATACGAATGGTTCCAGTAAATGATTCCAGGGTGGTTCCAGTAGTGATTCCAGAAGGTGGTTCCAGTAGGTGGTTCCAGTAGGTGGTTCCAGAATAGAGGCCAGACTTAAATAAGTGAGTGTCACATGAAATGGATCCAGTAATATCAAATCGTATTTGTAATACAGAATCAAATAGAACTAGCTACAACTGAAGTATAGTAAACGACAAGTAAATGAAAGAACTATCAGAGAATGTACTCGCCTGATACTCTGAAAACAGTAGTGTAATATCAGATGTCTGCACCGGAGTCACAATATCCTAAACAGTGTAATATGGGTTATAATATGTTTAAAATAAGGTAAATGAAGTCTACGATGCAATCTACATGATTTCTAAGTCAATCTAGGTCAAAGTCAACTCTAAGTCAAACCTGGTCAACGGTCTAGGTCAAACTAGGTCCAAGCCGAACTTGGTCAACTCTGGGTCGACCCAAGTCAATACTCTAGTCAACTAGGTCAACTGGTCACATCTAGTTTAAATCTAGGGTTTTGACTAACTAGGCTATTCTAGTGAGTGGCTAAAGTGATATCAAAACTGCATCCTATCACTCATCTATATGTTACCCTTCTCTCTATTTCTAGAAACTCCATAAGACACTTAGCCCTTCCCTACATATTTGTCACTAACTCTAACTCTTTCTCTAATATGGTACCACTGATACCAAGCAACTTATATATATATATATATATATATATATATATATATATATATATATATATATATATATATATTTTAATGCAAGCCAAGTGCATGCCAAGGCCTTGTTGCCAATTGCATTGCAGTCCTTCCCTTCCCCTCTAGCCTATCCATCCTAACTCAACATCAACCTATTGTCAATACAATCAAATGTAAAGAATAAAAGTTTAAAAAAAGAAAGGAATCTGAAAACAACCAAGTTTAGACCCTCACATCATTCCAATCCCATTCTCATTTCAGGTTTACACATATATATATACACAGATGCATACATAGGATAACAAGAACATTAGTGTCACTTGATTCTCAGTTCAAAAAGGAAAAACTGTGCCAATGTGAGCCATGTGGTGTGTGTGTGGGACATGTTAGGAGATCAATGAGAATGTGACAGTGGGTGAAATGTGTCAAGTGATAGTTGTGTATAACAGTGCTAGCTCAAGTGTTCTCAGGTATACAGTTGTGTGTACTGTGATATCAAGAGTACAATTAATCTCAGTTTCGGCTTTTACTTTCAATCCCAAGTTTTTGTGTCTCAGGAAACATGACAGTGGGTGAAATGATTCTCAGGAATTTCAAGGTTCATATGGAAGTTTAAATCATGGAAAAAAATTGGTTTGAAAACACACTTATATTTCAGGAATTCAACATTTCCAAACAGTGCATTGACAGTGGGTTAATCTCAGGAATTAATGTGTTAACAAGGAAGGTGTTGTAATGATGTGTGGACAATTAAGACTGTGTAATATAAGAAATGGTAATGTAATAACTTAGGAGCAACTCAGGAAATGGCAATGACAGTTAGCAATAACTTAGGGAAGTTCAATACAATGACAGTTTACCCATTCCCAAGCCAAATCGAAATCTATTTTTCTTTGACATCATCCCAAATCCAATATGTAACCAACCTAGCAGTGAACTAACACAATTGTACATGAATTAAACATGGCAAATTAACATCAAATATCAGTTTTTTACAAAATGGAAAAATTTCAGGATTGAAGCAGGTATGGTGTATCAGTCAACAGTGCATGTCATTCAACACCCTCAAACCAAATTCGAAATCTAAAAACCAAACACTAGTCAAACTAACATTGTAATGGTCTAATACACAAGTGTAGGATTTAAACATGGCATTTAAACAAGGAAAATCAGTTTAAAACAGGGAAATGAAATTTCAGGATACACAGACTGATATGCGTATCAGTCCAATGAGAAAAATCTAATTTTGAAATCAAAATCATGATAAATTAATAAATTTTAAGGTTGGTAAAACATCATACATATGTGCACGTGTCGCAGGAACTCTTCGTACCACCATAGAGCCGGACACGGCGTGTCCAAGCCTCAAAACATGCACAGACACTCTGTGCTTAGGCTGCATCGTGCACGTGTGCACGCGTGTCCCACGCACGACACAGGGCACAACAAGACTCGTGCCCATGTGTTCACCACATATAGGGCTACACGTGTATGCCCCTGCACCATGTCCTAGACGCGTGTCGTGTCAGCTTTAGAGCCGTGTCTGTGGCCAATTTCCACGCGTGTATAGCGCGCGTGCGGCCAGTGCGGCCAGTACGAGGAAGATTTCTCCTCGCACACGCAACCACGCACTCCCATCTTTTGGGAGGATGGTGGCAGATGATGCCCCAAGCCCCTCACCAAAAATGGCGTGTCCACGTGCCCTGTGTCGTGAGTTATTAACCCCGTAATGCAGGACACAGTACACACCTCGTGGTCAGCATATTCCTGTCCCCGTATGGACACGACACAAAGCTAAAATTAGGAAACAAACACAGAAATCAATAAGCAAAACCTAGGTCTAGGATTCTATTCAAATACATTTCAAAAATCAGAACAAAAAGTTGGTTGAGGCATTACATCAAACGCCTAGCCTATCAAAAGGATACGTGTCCGATACGGACACGAAACTGACACGAATTGTGCCAAATTTCCAGGGACAGTTAGGTGACTCCTAGATCTAGCCCTAAATGCAAAGAAAACAGAATTTTAATGCACTTAGAGGTGTTTTACCTATGGATGCAAATAGCAAGAAAAAGCTCCATATGGGGGGTGTTCCTCTTGATGGTCAAATGCTCCAAATGAGACCAAAGCTGAGATTAACCTCCAGAATTATAAAATATACAGAAATTAGAACCTATTGCAAAAGACTAGGATTAAAAAGGAATTAAAATGGATTTATGGGGATTTTTGGAAGGGGGATAATACCTTTTCTTTTCTCCAAGTGTTGGAATGATAAAAAGAGGCAAGCCCTAATGAATAAGTGTTTAAATAGGGTGGGGATCCCTATGTGGCTGGTCATTTAGGGTTTGGTTAGGGTTAGGGCTTCTAGTTATGGGCCATGGGCCAAGTCATAAGTCATTAAGTCATGAAATCATAAGTCATTTCATTAAACCATAAATCATGAAATAATTTCACTCAAACTAATCCTCCTCTTCCAAAATTAGTCTCTAATGACTAAAAGTAGGTTAACCTAAGTTAGATTAGGGTTACCATAGCTAGGGTTAGGTTCTAGGCTAGTCCACTAGGTCTCAACAAGTCAAAGTCAAAGTAGAATTCACCAATTCAGTAAATTAATTAAAAAATCAAAATAAGCCAAAATGACCAAATTACTCCTAGGCTAAAAATGATAATTAAAACATCCTAATGACATGGTTAGGCTCTAGGTCATGCAGTAACTAGGGTTTCACTGACAGCACATCAAAATCACAAGTCATGACTCAAAGCAGTTTTTAAATAGTTTAAAAATTATTAAAAATCACCAAAAATCATAATATGATTTAAATATCAATAATAATTATTATAATTACAAAATTTCAAAAATACCTTCATCTGGAAAACTGGGTGTTACATAAAGTAATAACTCTGACATTAAAGCTGAAATGATGAACTTCGATGTGACGGCGTATTCCTCTGGAAACAAAGAAAATCTCCTCTGCAGCTGGCACGATCCACCAACTACAAGGCCCCCTATGCGGCTGCCACCAACCTATGCGGCTGATACGCGCATGCGGCTCAGAGCGGGAAGACCCTTGTCATGTGGCTCAAAATATGAACAGTCACCCTACGCGGTCGCTGTTCTCATGCGATTCGGGTCATGAGGATCATCTCCATGCGGCTCACGCCCATGCAGCCTTGACACGTGGCAAGTCCTATGAGGCTCAATTGGAAACCACCCCTATGCGGCTCAGATTGTGAGAAGTCACCTATGCGACTGCCACCTTAACGCAGTCCAACACCTAAGAAGCTACCTTCATGCGGCCTTAACATGTGGCATAAAATCATTTTTCCACGTGGCACTAAATCAATCAAGAGTCATCAACAAATCCCAACAACCTGATTTAGTACAATCATCATAATTACCCGAATTAAAGCAGATTTAATGCAATCGCGACAAGTGGCAGGAGATCCGATCTTCCAAAGATTCATGACAATCAACATTAAATGCCCGTACGGATTTGACACAATCAGTATTAATTGGCCAGATTCACTGCAATCAAGATTAGTGGTCCAGATTAATTCCAACAAAATAGAATCATGGAAAATGGCAATTAAATCCCTAAGCCGTCGACTTTTTAGGATAATCATTGTAAACCCTAATGATGACACCCCACTCCTATAAATAGCAAGGTGACATTCCCTTACAAAAGAGCATATCTCAGATCCCCGATCCAAAACCAGAAAAATATATAGCAATGTGCCATTCCCTTACGAAAGAGATCCTCTCCACCCGGCTGGACACACAGTGGGACAAAGGCGCACAAATAAGAGACTTCCCATCTTGAGAACAGTTCTTCACCGGAGCCAAGGCTACATCTGATCGTCCAAGGAGTAAGGCAGAGCGGCCGTCGCTTTCCCGAGCCTCTATCGTCACCCTCCAGAATAAAAAATAAACAATCGTACTTAGACTGCTGTACCTAGGTTTTCGTCCTTAGGCTTTCTTTGTACGAGCGATTTTTGTATTATAAGTCTAAGTTCAGTCCTCCTATATAATTGTTCAGTACTTTTACAATCAATGGCAAACACGATGGCGACTCTGCTGGGGAATAACTTCTCCACGGCTGAGAAGTTGGTGACGCAATCAGACGCAGCCAAACTTGGCTCCACTCAACAAATATTGGTCGCCCAGTTCAACCAACAAGCGTTTGAAGAAATGCTCTCTGACGGGAGCGCTGGCCCGGTCCAGCGGCGAACCCGCACGAAGAAGGCCCGCAGGGAGTGGAGACCCAAAAATTTTGCTCCTCTCCAAGCTCTCGAAGAAGTACTCTCTGTTGCCCGAGACAACGGAGAAGTCTCACCTGCGGCCCCACTTCAGATCACAGAAGACTCTGTTATCCCCAAGTCCGGCAGAATAAAATACTATGATGCCAGACTTGCAGGGGCAAAGAGGAACTTTGTGCAATCCAAGCTGCATAAGGGCGCCAGCCACACGAAGGCTCATGCGGCTGCAACTGTCAGCCGCATGCAGAAAGCCCCTGCGGCCAGAACTTTCAGCCGCATGCAGAAAGCCCATACGGCCAGAACTTCCAGCCGCATGCAGACAGCCTGCACGGCCACGACTCCTCGTCGTATACAGAAAGGTCATGCGGCCACGCATATTCGCCGCATGCAGATAGCCTGCACGGCCACCGATCCCAGCAGCATACTATATACTCCATGCGGCTCACGGTCAGTCTTTGACCGTCTCTCATACGGTCATGACTACGAAGGCTCTCTTGAGCATATGCCAGACTCTGTTGTGACCAGCTTGGACTCTTCCTACTACGCACTCTCAGGTGCTAGAAAGAAGAAGTCTCGGGCAACGCAGGCTCGACGAGCTCAGTCGGCTGTCCCAACTTCTGACTACCAGGGCGTACCGATGACTACAACTCGGGCCCCTGATGGGAAGTTGTACAGAACTACCCGTGTCCAGCCCCCGGCGGCCAACGAACGGGATAGTTATCAAGAATCTCCTAACAAGGATCAGGGGCGATTACTCACGCCATCCCCACATCAGGGAGCAGACAGGAGGCCAATGCACTCATCAGCCAACAAAGCAGGTGACTCACACAACGTGATTCTTCACAAGCGCAAGGAAAGAGACGAAGACTTGGCGTGCAAAGAGTCCTGTCGAGGACATCAATGCACCCAAGTCATAGTCAACTGTTGCTGTAACAAGCCAGCAGCACAAAAAGATCGGCGGTCCGTCTTCCAAATGCTGCAATACCCAAACTCAGAAGACGAGGCGCTTCTCGTCGCCTCTTGCAATTCTGCTCTGAAGATTTTGGGCAGCGGAAGAGGGAAGAAAACAAATGTCTCTAGCCCAAAAATTTCAACCGACGTAACCAAGAAAATTTTTTCTTACTGGTTGTCTACCACCGTTGCAGGAGGAGTTTACCAAGTTACCCGCTCAAAGACGAAGTCTGCCATACTGGAAGATTCGTCCACATCTATGGGAGACATTGGAGCCAGGGGTAGCATTCCTCCAAATATCCATAACAACCCGGTATTCCAAGAAGATAGATCGGGGGAAGTGGTTCACCCAACAGATGCAGCAGATCCCGACGTCCCCGAGGACGTCCACAATTCTTAAGACGAGAAAAGCTCTGAAGCCGGGGGTACCACCCTTTCTGAGTCCGATCCAGAGGAGAACATTCCCACATACCCTGATGACTTCTCTGTACGAGGGTACGACTCAGAGGGCACGTCTTCTACTGTTCCTTCCATTTCTCATCATATAAGGACGGTATTTATGACGGACAGCAACCAAGAGGGTCCCAGTGATCGCCAACACATCGACACTCTGGAGGCCATACTTTATGCTTTGGTCAAGTCTGTGGACGAGATCAAAGCGACCCTTACAACTCTGCAAGGAAGAACACCTGGCCAAACAAGCTTGGGTCCCGCCGTCAATGCGGACTCGAACTCAGCTGCACCAAACCCGGGCGATAGTCCTCCTGAAATATTGGCTCGTTCCACTGCAGACGAGGCCAGGGAGGCAAGAATAGAGGTCCAGGAGCTCCGGGCCTTGTTCCATGCCCGAGAAAACTGCCACGACCTCAGGATAAGACAACCGTATCCCGCCGCGTGGAGAGATGTTCCCTTCCCACCAAAATATAAACCATTCCAAATCAATCCATATGATGGGAAGACATCTGCAAGCAGGTACATCACCTACTTCGAAGTCACAACCGACCATCTGCCTCATGACGACGCCATCCTTACGCGGTTGTTCATCGGAGCCTTGGAAGGGGTTGCCTTCGACTGGTACCGTAACTTGCCGGACAATTGCATCCACTCCTTCACCGACTTCAAACGCATGTTCCTAGAGAGGTTCTATAAAGTAGGAAAAGACGTGATAATGTCCACTCTCATGGACGTTGTTCAGGGAGAAAAGGAGCTAACAAAAAATTATATCGAGCGGTTTCGCCAAACCGCGATGAAGCTGCCTTCTGGCAACCCTGATTCCTCCTTGATTGAAATTTGTCAAAAGAGATTGCTTCCCACAATCAGCCTCTGGACGGGCGAAAGTCAATTCAAAGATTGGAAGACGTTCATCATCAGTGCCACTAGCGCAGAAGACAAGGTAAAAAAAGACCGCCAACTGGGATTGCACATCTCGGAAGGGGAAGACAAGGGCAAACTCCCTAACGTCAACAACAACAACGGCTGTAATTCCTCCAGCAACCGAGACAACAAGGACAAGCAGGCTATAGTGACCGACACAGCCCCAAAGCCCGAATCAAACGCCGGCAGAAAAGCAGTGGCCTCAAATGACCTACTCCTTCGAGGATGGCCATGTTAAACCCATCTTAGACATGCTCATCCCAGGAGGACGAATTCAGCTCCCTCCTCCCAGGCGAGAGCCTCGCCCTGCAGATATGGAGAACCCCAAGTACTGCCATTACCATCGCAATGTTCACCATGCTACACATGATTGCTACCAGCTGAAGCGATACATCCAATATCTCATCGATTCTAAGGCCCTGGCCATTGATTTTGAAGAAGTGACCGTGGCAGGCAACATGGTATAGGTACAATTTGGCAACTTCCCTCCAATAAGGACTCAAGACGGAGTAGTACCTGTCCTCCAAGCAAGGATGGAGGTCGGTAACCTTTCACCTCCCCGAGACCAAGCTGCTGGTCTAGTGCCCCTTACCACATCACGAGGGGAGATCATATGGGTCCACCCGAACTTGGTACCTGAGGTGACTCAGTCCGCGCCTCCTTCCACCAGCAAGAAGAAGAATGGAAAAGTCAAATCATGTCGTACTATCTCGATAGAGGTTGAAGAAGCTACTGCTGTTGTTACCCCGCTCCGATGCACAAACCCAATCTCTACCGGGTAACTCAGCTGAGGACCATCAGCCGACAGCCGTTGGTGCTCTCGGAACTTCGCAGCCTTCAACGATCGACAAGCCTAGGCCGAAGGAGACCCGCTTCGATAAACCACTCCGAAGAGAGACGCCTCATGGGCTAGAGAGGCCATACAACTTTGACATCCTGGCACAATTGGCCAACACACCGGCCAAATTATTGTTATATGAGCTCCTTAGACTCTTCAAGGATGTCCGCTTTGCACTAAGCGAAGCACTCCAGAATGTCGACGCATACCTGGCTCAGTCCAATCTCACTAGGGAGGACTCGCCGACAGACCTCCAGGACAACGCTTGCACAGGGTTAATGCCAAACATTATCTTCACTCCGTAGGATATGCTTATCAAAACTAACCTGCACGATCGCCCTCTGTATTATACTGGGTACATTGGCGATATCAAGGTCGATCGGATGCATATTGACCCCGGGTCCTCTATAAGCATCATCCCGAAGAGCCTACTACACCATCTGCACATCGTAATGCACCGCCTGACGCTGATAAGCACCGCCATCAGCGGTTTCAATTTGGGCAGGAGCTACTCGATTGGGAAGATTCGCTTGAAGTGCCAAATTGGCGATCTTCAGTCAGAAGTGACCTGTTACGTCATAGATGCGAACACTTCCTATAATATCCCCCTAGGGTGCCCTTGGATACACGATTACATGATCGTGCCTTCCATGCTGTACCAGTGCTTCAAGTATGTCGACAAATACGGCTTCGTGAGGACAGAATTTGCCGACATCAATCCCTTTAAAGGGGTCGAATCCTACTACTCAGACTCCTGCTTATACAAAAAGTCGAAGAGGCACCTTGGTGAAGGAGATGTGCAAGCTCGAACTGATACGACCACAGGATCAGAAGAACCTATGACGATCCACCTCCAAGCTCGTAAACCTGGCAAGTCCGCACCCCTTATGGCCGCTCTGCGTAAGGACGCAATCAGCCTCTCGGCACAAGAGGGGCAAATGATAATCCGTCTGCCAAGGTCCGACCAAGCGCCAAGACCCACAACGGAGCCACTGACAATCAGACTGCCTAGAGTCGGCCAGCCACAAACGGAGAAGCTCAATCCCTCCGACAAGCCAATGACTATACGTCTTCCCAAAAAGAATCGTCAGCCCGATGCAAAGTCTGGGGCTTCTAGCGAGCCAACCACTCCCCGCCCAGTATCGAGTACCAAACTGGGGATTGCTAGTTTGCCAACGACTCCACGTTCTGCTCCACCAGCGGAACCCCTGATGATCAAGTTGCCCAAGTCATCCTCTCAGTCTTCATTATACAGGGGTGGCCAAAGAAGAACCGAAACTGGCCAAGTATGTGGCTGCTCACACTGATGATCTATCCGCAAATGATGTAATTCCGTTAGAAAAGATACCTTACTTCATCAATAAAGGGCTATCTTTGAACTACATCGAGCTTAATAAGCTTGTACAATGTATGCTATGGAAAATGGTATAGGCACTCACCTACACACACAGGTGACAAATGTTTACACCGCAAATCAACTTACTCCCGTGGAAGACGCTTACCGAATAATCGAGGGAGGGGACCATCCAATCATCTTCGATCGGAAGAATGATCCACAGCCCTTCACCATAGAAGAAGTCGATCTCGAATCGGACGCCGGGAGACTGCCTCTCTATCTATATAGCCCCCATGCAAAAACAGGGGTATGATCTGGAGACTACGCCAGGTTTGAACTACGGTACTTGTCGACGATTACCTTTAAAGTTGCCGGTCCCGGCTGGCAAACCACAGGACTACTACAACAAGACCCGATGTGGACTGGGATATGTTACGCCTGCAACGACCCCTAAAAGCTCGGATGAGGAATACGACTGGAATTCACACTCAACCGGATCACCAACTTCTAATTCGGATATCAGCATCGGGGATGTATTCTGGCAAGTCCTGTCTGTCAATATGGCATTCGCCGATGCTTACGAAGAAGGTGAAGACTTTTCTGAACACCTCGAATTAGAGCCGTGGGCCCAACAGCAGGATGTGCAATACGAGAAGCATTTTGAACAAAGAGAGCCTCCTACTAAAGATGAGGTTATGCAAGTGGATCTCGACAGCGACTCTTATCCAAAACCAATCTTCGTTAGTAAAAGCGTGACAGACGAAGAGCGAGAATCACTACTAGAACATGTCAAAGAATATATTGATGTGTTCGCTTGGAGCTATGAAGACATGCCAGGGCTAAACCCTGATGTTGCTCTTCACAAGCTCAATATTCGGCCAGATGCAAAGCCAGTCAAACAACAATAACGACGCTTCCCGCCCAGGCACCATGGATGCGATCGAAGCCGAAGTCAACAAACTGTGTAAAACCCCTATTTTTTTAAAAATTTATTATTATCATTTTATTAGAGTTCAAATTAATTTATATAATTTATGGTTTTTTTATTAATTATTAATAATGATCTTAGCCATTGTTGAATTTTGGAACACAAGACTACCATGAATTTTGGCACGGAAAATGTAACAGTGTGCCTGGACTAGTGTACCAGCCATGTCGTGGGAAGCCTAGCCACAGTAATGTCCAAACTAGGAAAACCAGGCCAAGTTGTGAATGAACTTATTTAAATTATTTTAATTAAATATTATTTTATATATCGATTTTTAGATGACCCGATTGGGCCAAACCAATCCGAACTGGGTCCGGACCAAATTTAAGCCCATGTAGACATGTGGTGGGACCAAGATAGCCATGTAGGAATATTTCATGTGTGTACAAATATTTTAAATAATTTTGAGACTTGTTTAATATTTATTGACATTCGGTACAAAACTTATATTTTATTAATAAATTAATGTTTTTCAAGATGGTAGGATTTTGGACCCACACATGGGTGAGCGGTAAAGTTCACCCATTGGGACGTTTATTATTATTTTATTATAATTTAAGTTATTTCATGGAGATTAAAATATGTTCATTTTATTTAGATATTATTATTATTATTAATATTGAGATTGATTTTTTGTAAGGTGAATTTATATATATGTAGATATATTTAAATATATTAAATATTTGGATATGTGTTATTTAAAGTGTTATTTGTATTAAAATAATTTTTGAATATATTTATAAAAGTTTGAAAAGATTAGATAAGAAAAAGAAATGAAAAATGAATGAAAAAGAAAAGAAAAGAAAAGAAAAGAAAAGAAAAGGAAAAGAAAAAAAAACAAAACAAACCCACCCTTTAAAGGGGCGGGTCCCACCACTCCCCATGCTTGCTGTACGCAGCAAGCCTCACGATTTGTTGGGAGTGGGCCATTGGTATAGGTATTAGTAATATTAGTTGTATTACGTTTTCACATAATTTGTTTTATATATAACTTCCTCCACAGACCTCAAAATTCTAGACTCCCAAAATGAAAATTTTAGCAGAACATACCCTCTTCGCCTACGAGTTTGTTTCACCAGCAACGGAGTTGTGCGCACGATGAACGGAGCATCGAAAGTCAGCCCCGCGTCACCCACGGAGCAGTTTTTCCACTCATGGTACCCTACTTCCCTTCGACGTAACTTTTTGCTCGTAACTCCGATTTCCGATCCGTAAAATGTTCTGGAAAGTAGACTTGACCCTCTTCGATATCCCCCAGGTGGATTTTGACATGGCCCTCCAACTTGCTCGAAAAATTGAGAAGAAGTTGGAGAAAAACCCACTTTTCTGATTATTAAAAATTGTTTTGAAATGCCAACTTGTCGACCACTTTTCTCGCTGTCCATTAAACTTTCGTAAAAACTAATTGAACATATGTGAAGAAAACATAACCAAGATCACAACGCATCTTCTGGATCGTTGTTTCGATTAGCGTGTAAGAAATAAACTGATGTTAAAGTTGGGCGAAAAAACTGTTTTCTAAAGTGTTAATTTCAGAGAATTTCCACGATACGACGTACGCCCCGACAAACCGGGCGACGTGGTCGTGCACTATACGCATCGAAAGGCGCGTATAGATGTTACCGACGTGTGGGAACTGACGGAACTCAGTTTTATCGCGTGTGCGTGACGAAACCAACGCGTATCCGTCGAGATACCCCCGTATCGGCGTTTGGCAAACTTGTCCATAACTACATGTACAGTCGTTGAATCGAGGCAAAACTTGCGCCAATAGGTCCGGATCGAATTTTTGGTCCTGCATGCCGAGTTTGGTTCGATCCTGAGAAGGTCGAATAGGAACCCATTTTTGGCGGGCCCGCTCCCACTCAAACGGGCGATTTTGTACACGGCTCCTCGGAATCCAAAACTGGATATACCGTTGAGTTCCTCTCCTCAAACTGAGATCGTAGACATGTAGTTTGATGACTTTAGAGACCATAGGTTCTGGCATGTATTTCGGTACAAAACGGTTCCAACGGCGGACATCATTTTGACCCGAAATTACGATTTTGCCCCTGTTCCAGAATTTAACTTTTGGACAGGCGTTTCCTAGGTATATATTTTATTCCAAACTCGTTCGTGATGTTTGTTTCAGCATCCGGAGCTCCTTGTGGATTTTAACTTTCGTGTGGACGATTCTGACTGTCGGATTTTGCTACATCTCGCACCACCCTCAGGCAAGACACATTGCCATTTGCTGTTTATCTATTTTAGCTCATATTTCATACATTATTTATTTTCTTTATGCAAAATAAACTGTGATACATGGCATAACCTGTTAGAACTTACTGTTCATTTATTGTTCCTGCTATGTATTATTTTTCTTACACATTAAACCTAGATTTAAGGAACCACCTTGTGTGTTGCATTCATGGCCTTGACACGTGGTATCATAAAGTTCTGTGTCGCATAGAACACGAACATGCGTGACTGGCTGGCCACCGGTGCGTATAAGCCGTGCGATAGGAATAACCGCTAATAGAGGTTGCATGCTAGTTTGACTTAGCGGTTATAGAGGTTACTGTTGTGGATACAACATGGTAGGCATTGGATGGGAAGAACATCTCCTTAGCGTATGGGTCATATATACACTGTCCTGATTGCCGGTTATCTCCAGTGGGAGGTACGGTCCTGATTGCCGGTTATCTCCAGTGGGAGGTACGGTCCTGATAGCCGGTTATCTCCAGTGGGAGGTACGGTCCTGATTCCTGATTCCTGACTGAGCCGGTCCATGCGTCAAAGGTTTGTTCTTTATTGCATATTCACTATAGTACGGTTAGGTACCCTATTGTATGTGTCCCTTAATTATTTGAGCAATATTTATTCAGTTATATGGCATGATGTTATGTGTCTTGTTACGTCCCTCTGAGGACCTGGTTGGTCTTGCCAGGTGTATGCTCTTGTGTTTCGTAGGTGTTCTCGCTCTAGCTGTGATCATTTCTATTTCTTCGAGGATGATTGCACTTGGATCGTCTTCGCTTCGCTCGCCAAAAATCTTTCTTTTGCTTATCATGTATTTCTTTTCATAGTTGGTAGTGGATTTGTCTCCGCCCAACTACATGTACCAAATAAAAGTTCATAGTTGATTATATGATATCTTTTATTTGTGTGGATGAGATTAGTTATGGTTCTACTGCATTTTACAGCTTATGGGCTCATACGAGGTTTCCATATATTGGAGTATACTTCGTATGAGTACAGCTGGCATGTCTACGTTCCTAGTCCTACGTATTTTGGGACTGGGGCGTTACATATTTTTGTGGTGGCCCATGCAGGTCAAGATAAATTGTTTGGTTACTTTACCGTACCAAGCAAGCCTGCGTATAGGATTAGAAGTCTAGGATCTCATCCACATACTTGACCTCTTTTCTTGAATTTTTCTACCGTTTGACTCATCAATTGCATCTTGCTTGCTTCCTTCCATCCTTATTCTTATTTTCCCTTCGTGCTTGTTAGAGATTGACCCTACTAGTTAGTTATCCCAAAACCCATTAGTTTAATTCTTTAAGTTGGGTAGAATACCTTATGAACTAGCAATCCATTTGTCCTTGTGACCTATATTAGCAAGTTTACTTAGATTCTAGAATTTAGAGGACCCTAACCAATTTAGCCAACCAAGGACTTGGACAAGAAGACTATAGGACGACTGTATGACTTAGAATACGTAGAACTTCAGTCTCTTCTTTTAGATAACCCTACTGAGCATTCCACACTAATTGCCATGTCACTTATGACCATGACAGTAGTATATATACAAGTGTTGTTAGTCATCTACCCAGCTATGTGACTGTATTTCACCCTCGGCTTACTCGACCTTCCTTCAATTCTAGAACTTTAATTGCGACCTTCTAACCCATTTGCAATTTGAATAATGAGTTAGTGGTTCCTTAACTGTATTCATCTAGGAGATATCTTCTCTCTAGGACTATGTCACTAAATGATTTTATTGGATTCTCTAATTAATTTTATTTCATGATTTAACTTGAGCTTCTTTATTTTTGTGTATTAATTATCACCTCGTGAACTCTCACTTTCTATTTTTGATCTTTTGGCGTCCCTTACCGTGACTTGGATAGTTGGAGTACAACACTAGACTTTTTCTTCCAACAAATTTTATATGTAAGACCTAGACGAGCCCATCTTCCTGTAGACATATCATGTCCCACTAAAACACGTCTCCTTGTACTCTAATTCCATGATATGACCTTCTGGTCAAAATGGCCAAACTATAATCTTTACCATGATACCGATATATTTTTGACCACGGATTGGGATTCAATCTCGACTCAATTCTTTCGACCGATATGTGATTTTGTTCTATTAAATTCCTTAAAAGCTTAAATTGTGCTTTATCTTGATTGCTTGACTCGTTGTCCCATCACACTATTAGCTTAACTCTTGTAAGTTGGGTAGAATACCTTACCACCTAACAAACCTTTTCCTTGTGAACCACATTGGTAAGTTCACTTAGACTATAAATTCAGAGGACCCTACCTTATCTAGTCTACCAAGCCATAAATAAAGGAACACTAGGACAACTGTATAGGCCCACACTTCGGGCAAGACTTGATTTTAAAAAGATCTTGGACTATTTAAAATTCCTTCATCAGTACCTCCCTTGCTCATATTTTGACTATCTCATACTGCTAATGTAGCTTCAATTTTGTAAGCTTATTTCGTTACCAAGCTTGATCATGACATATTTTATTGGGTGCACCCACTAACATATTGTCTAATCAGAATCGGTGCATGATGGTCTGATCAACCTATTGCACTTTGGTTTGCTTTTCATGAATTATTCTACGTGGATGGAGACATAGTTAAACTTTCCTTAGAGTCTCATCCGCGACAGCCTTGGCAATTCCCTTTTTGAATTATTTATGTCACCTATGAACCTCGTATTTCGTACTCGATAGCATCGTCTTTGAACTCCTTACTGTTTTGTCTTATTTTTTAAGACAAGACACTGTACTTGATAGATAGACACAAGAGATCACCTTCAGTTTTCCTATCAGTTATCTTCCACACGCATTTAGATAGCCACCGACATACCCATATGGCTATATCCTCGCCTTCGACTACTCTTTCCTTTCCTCAATCCTAAAATTTTTACCGTTCCTTCCAATCATTCTTGAACACACGAGAGTGGTTCTAATCGCCACTTAAATCCAACTCTCCACTCAGATGATTAGTATCCATTTTTCTCCCAAGGAACCTTATCTCCCAAATGTCTAATTATCCTCTTTGATCTATTAAATTTCTCACTATTTTTTTTGGGTTATCAAATTTTGTCACCTTCACTAGCAACCCTTATTCAATTCCATAACCATGATATATTTTTGTATGTATCGACTCCATAAATTTTCTATTGCATGATGGTGTTGAACGCCATTTTATCGCCTTTACCCAATTTTAATTGCATTTTGGTATTGACGAACTTTTCCTATCCCTCAACCCTATCTACCCTATTAATTCTAAATTTCGAGGACGAAATTCTTGTAAGTTGGGTAGGATGTAAAACCCCTATTTTTTAAAAAATTTATTATTATTATTTTATTAGACTTCAAATTAATTTATACAATTTATGGTTTTTTTATTAATTATTAATAATGACCTTAGCCATTGTTGAATTTTGGAACACAATACTATCATGAATTTTGGCACGGAAAATGTAACAGTGTGCCTAGACTATGTACCAGCCATGTCGTGGGAAGCCTAGCCACAGTAATGTCCAAACTAGAAAAACTAGGCCAAGTTGTGAATGAACTTATTTAAATTATTTTAATTAAATATTATTTTATATATCGATTTTTAGATGACCCGGTTGGGCCAAACCAATCCGAACTGGGTCCGGACCAAATTTAAGCCCATATAGGCATGTGGTGGGACCAAGATGGCCATGTAGGAATATTTTATGTGTGTACAAATATTTTTAAATAATTTTGAGACTTGTTGAATATTTATTGACATTCGGTACAAAACTTATATTTTATTAATAAATTAATGTTTTTTCAAGATGGTAGAATTTTTGGACCCACACATGGGTGAGCGGTAAAGTTCACCCATTGGGACGTTTATTATTATTTTATTATAATTTAAGTTATTTCATGGAGATTAAAATATGTTCATTTTATTTAGATATTATTATTATTATTAATATTGAGATTGATTTTTGTAAGGTGAATTTATATATATGTAGATATATTTAAATATATTAAATATTTGGATATGTGTTATTTAAAGTGCTATTTGTATTTAAATAATTTTTGAATATATTTATAAAAGTTTGAAAAGATTTAGATAAGAAAAAGAAATGAAAAAGGAATGAAAAGAAAATAAAAGAAAAGAAAAGAAAAGAAAAAGAAAAAAAAAACAAAACAAACCCACCCCTTAAAGGGGCGGGTCCCACCTCTCCCCATGCTTGCTGTACGCAGCAAGCCTCACGATTTGTTGGGAGTGGGCCATTGGTATAGGTATTAGTAATATTAGTTGTATTAGGTTTTCACATAATTTGTTTTATATATAACTTCCTCCACATACCTCAAAATTCTAGACTCCCAAAATAAAAATTTTAGCAGAACATACCCTCTTCGCCTACGAGTTTGTTTCACCAGCAACGGAGTTGTGTGCACGACGAACGGAGCATCGAAAGTCAGCCCCGCGTCACCTACGGAGCAGTTTTCCCACTCAAGGTACCCTACTTCCCTTCGACGTAACTTTTTGCTCGTAACTCCGATTTCCAATCCGTAAAATGTTCTGGAAAGTAGACTTGACCCTCTTCGATATCCCCTAGGTGGATTCTGACATGGCCCTCCAACTTGCTCGAAAAATCGAGAAGAAGTTGGAGAAAAACCCACTTTTCTGATTATTAAAAACTGTTTTGAACCGCCAACTTGTCGACCACTTTTCTCGCTGTCCATTAAAGTTTCGTAAAAACTAATTGAACATATGTGAAGAAAACATAACCGAGATCACAATGCATCTTTGGATCGTTGTTTCGATTAGCGTGTAATAAATAAACTGATGTTAAAGTTGGGCGAAAAACTGTTTTCTAAAGTGTTAATTTCAGAGAATTTCCACGATACGACGTACGCCCTGACAAACCGGGCGACGTGGTCGTGCACTATATGCATTGAAAGGTGCGTATAGATGTTACCGACGTGTGGGAACTGACGGAACTCAGTTTCATCGCGTGTGCGTGACGAAACCAACACGTATCCGTCGAGATACCCCCGTATCGGCATTTTGCAAACTTGTCCATAACTTCGTGTACAGTCGTCGAATCGAGGCGAAACTTGCGCCAACAGGTCCGGATCGAATTTTTGGTCTTGCATGCCATGTTTGGTTCGATTCTGAGAAGGTCGAATCGGAACCCATTTTTTGGCGGGCCCGCATCCCACTCAAACGGGCGATTTTGTACATGGCTCCTCGGAATCCAAAACTGGACATTCCGTTGAGTTCCTCTCCTCAAACTGAGACCGTAGACATGAAGTTTGATGACTTTAGAGACCATAGGTTCTGGCATGCATTTCGGTGCAAAGTGGGTCCAACGGCGGACATCGTTTGACCCGAAATTATGATTTTGCCCCTGTTCTAGAATTTAACTTTTGGACAGGCGTTTCCTAGGTATATATTTTATTCCAAACTCATTCGTGATATTTGTTTCAGCATCCGGATCTCCTTGTAGATTTTAACTTTCTTGTGGACGATTCTGACTGTCGGATTTTGCTACATCTCGCACCACCCTCAGGCAAGACACCTTGCCATTTGCTGTTTATCTATTTTAGCTCATATTTCATGCATTATTTATTTTCTTTATGCAAAATAAACTGTGATACATGGCATAACCTGTTAGAACTTACTGTTCATTTATTGTTCCTGCTATGTATTATTTTTCTTACACATTAAACCTAGATTTAAGGGACCACCTTGTGTGTTGCATTCATGGCCTTGACACGTGGTATCACAAAGTTGTTTGTCGTATATAGAACACGGACATGCGTGACTGGATGGCCACCAGTGCGTATAAGACGTGCGATAGGAATAACCGCTAATAGAGGTTGCATGCTAGTTTGACTTAGCGGTTATAGAGGTTACTGTTGTGGATACAACATGGTAGGCATTGGATGGGAAGAACATCTCCTTAGCGTATGGGTCATATATATACTGTCCTGATTGCCGGTTATCTCCAGTGGGAGGTACGGTCTTGATTGCCGGTTATCTCCAGTGGGAGGTACGGTCCTGATAGCCGGTTATCTCCAGTGGGAGGTACGGTCCTGATTCCTGATTCCTGACTGAGCCGGTCCATGCGTCAAAGGTTTGTTCTTTATTGCATATTCACTATAGTACGGTTAGGTACCCTATTGTATGTGTCCCTTAATTATTTGAGCAATATTTATTCAGTTATATGGCATGATGTTATGTGTCTTGTTACGTCCCTCTGAGGACCTGGTTGTCTTGCCAGGTGTATGCTCTTGTGTTTCGCAGGTGTTCTCGCTCTAGCCGTGATCATTGCTATTTCTTCGAGGATGATTGCACTTGGATCGTCTTCGCTTCGCTCGCCAAAATCTTTCTTTTGCTTATCATGTATTTCTTTTCATAGTTGGTAGTAGATTTGTCTCCGCCCAACTACATGTACCAAATAACAAGTTCATAGTTGATTATATGATATCTTTTATTTGTGTGGATGAGATTAGTTATGGTTCTACTGCATTTTACAGCTTATGGGCTCATACGAGGTTTCCATATATTGGAGTATACTTCGTATGAGTACAGCTGGCATGTCTACGTTCCTAGTCCTACATATTTTGGACTGGAGCGTTACAAACTGATAGCCAGCGGCTTCATTCGTGAGGAACATCATCCTGACTGGGTCGCCAACATAGTACCGGTTCTCAAGAAGAATGGAAAGGTTCGAATCTGTATCGACTTCCGCAATCTGAACGAGGCGTGTCCTAAAGATGAGTTCCCCCTCCCTCTCACAGACATCATGATTGACAACACCTGCGGCTTCGAACGTATGTCGTTGATGGATGGCTTCTCGGGGTACAACCAAATCAAGATGTCTCCCGACGACGAAAAGCATACATCATTCCGAACACCGATTGGCACATACTGCTACACAGTCATGCCTTTTGGTTTAAAGATTGCTGGTGCCACATATCAAAGAGCCATGAGTATCATCTTCATGGACAACATGCGCAAGACCGTAGAGTGATATGTTGATGACATCGCTGTCATGAGTCGCTATAAGGGAGACCATCTGCAGGACCTGAGGACGGTATTCGACCTCATGCGGGCGCACAACTTAAAAATGAATCCTACCAAATCTTTCTTGGGTGTATCCAGTGGAAAATTCCTAGATTTTATCATTAACGCCCAGGAAAACAATATAGACCCTGAGAAGACGAAGGGCAATCATGGAGATGGGTCCCCCGAGAAATCTTCGTGAACTCAGAGGTCTTCAAGGTAGGCTAGCCTACATCAGAAGGTTTATCTCCAACCTCTCCGGACGATGTCAGCCATTCACTCACCTCATGAAGAATGGCGTCTCATTCGTGTGGGATGAAGAATGCTAACGTGCCTTCGACAGCATAAAAAATATCTGACGAACCCTCTAGTTCTGGTAGCCCCGATTGCAGGAAGACCATTCTTGCTCTATGTACGAGCGATGGAACATTCTCTCTGTGCTCTGCTAGCGCAAAATAATGAGGCAGGCCACGAACAAGATATTTATTACCTCAGCCGAATGATGATGGGGCCAGAACATCGATAAACTGTCGTAGAAAAAGAGTGCCTAGCTCTGGTTTTTGCCATTCAGAAGATGAGACACTACGTGACAGGACAAACCATTTACGTCATATCAAGAGTCAACCCCCTCAGGGTCCTCATGACTAAGCCAGGTGCACTCATCTCTCGTCTCGCCACCTGGGTGATATTATTGTCCTCCTACCACATGATCTTCGTCCCAAAGAAGGCTGTTCAAGGTCAAGCTCTGGCAGACTTTCTAGCAGCTCATTTAGGTTCGGAGTCAACCAAAATAGACGAAGAGATTTCAGACGAGGTCGCTAATTCAAATACGGTCTCCCACGATGCTATCTGGCGATTATTCTTCGACGGTGCTTCGAGAACTTGTCCCAAAGGCAACATCGTCGCTGGAGTCAGAGTGGTGCTAATTTCTCCCTCTGGGCTGGTGATCAATCGGGCCTATTCCTTCACGGAGCCCTGTTCAAACAATGTGGCCGAATACAACGCTTTGGTCATAGGCATCCGACTTGCAAAAGAGCTGGGGGTAGAAGATCTTGAAGCATACGGCGATTCATAGTTAATCGTCAATCAGATTCGGGGTTCATACGAGGTTCGCCATGAGGACATGATCACCTACCACCAAATAGCAATCGACATCATCTCGTCCCTGGAGGGGTTCTTCATAGAGCACGTTCCCAGGCTCCAAAATATTAAAGCCGATGCCATAACAGGTCTTGCCGCTTCTTTAGCAGTTCCGAATCAAGCTCATCGTCTGGTTGACATCATAGGCCGCGAGTTGGTCTGTCCCAGGAATAATGTACAGTGTGTCGAGAGCCACTCCGCTCTGACAGTCGACGAGGCAGCAGACTGGAGACAACCGTTCATTGACTTCGTAGTCTACGACATCCTGCCGGAGAGTCCGAAGGAAGCCACTTCTATTAGAAGACGTTCCCTCAGATTCTTCTACATACAGAGAAAGAAATACTATATCGGCGATCATACGATGGATTACTGCTTCGATGCCTATCAAATACAGAAGCCAAAGAAGCCGTGTGTGAAGCTCATGATGGCATCTGTGGGGCCCATCAGCCTGGCACGAAACTACAAGATCGCCTCCGCCGAATGGGTTACTACTGGCCCACAACGGTGGCAGACGTAATAGACTATGTACGAAAATGCAAAGCTTCTCAAGTCCACGCAGATTTCATCCACCAGCCATCCGAGTTTCTACACCCGACGGTGGCATCCTGGCCTTTCGAAGCATGGGAAATGGACATCATCGGTCCAATCACACCGCATTCGTCCCGAGGACATCGCTTCATACTCGCAATTACAGATTACTTCTCCAAATGGGCGGAGGCTGTTCCGCTGGCAGAAGTGAAGACTTCAAATGTGATCAGCCTCCTTAAATATCACGTCATCTATCGCTTTGGACTGCCCCGAAGGATCATCCATGATAATGGTCCGTAGTTCGCAAGCCACGCCTTCTATCGGTTTTGCGATAAAAATCGCATCTAGAATATTGCTTCAACACCGTATAACCCAGCGGCTAATGGTCTGGCTGAAGCATTCAACAAAACAATCATCAAGCTTCTCAAGAAGTTCGTGTCATCAAACAAACGCGACTGGAATAAAAAGCTCGGTGAGTGCTTATGGGCGTACCGTACCACAGTACGGACTGCCACCAGGGAATACACCATTCTCTCTGGTATACAAAAGTGAGACAATTCTCCCATTGGAGATCAAATCCCCTCGCTCCGTGTTGCTCTCACATACAGATTGACGACAAATGATAATCACCACCGCCGACTACAAGAGTTGGAGGCCCTAGATGAGAAGCGCCTATTAGCTCAAAAAAGAATCGAGCTGTACCAGACACGCATCTCTGGGGCCATCAACAAGAAGGTTAAAATCAGAACATTCCAAGTGGGCGACCTCGTTCTGGCAGTTCGGAGGCCGATGGTTATGACTCACAAAATCGCCGGCAAGTTTCAGCCAAAGTGGGAAGGCCCGTTCATCATTGATGCTGTATTCTCCAATGGAGCTTACCCGCCTCGCAAAACAAAACGGAGACTTGCTCACGTTGCCCATCAACGTCAAGTTCCTAAAGAAGCATTACGTCTGAAACGACATCCTCCAGGGTGACGAGTCATGTACTCTCTCGTACCGCTGAACTCACATCCCGCCTACAAATTGCCAAGATGATGAGTCCATGTACTCTCTCGTACCGCTGAACTCACATTTCGCCTACAAATTTCCAAGATGACGAGACATGTACTCTCTCGTACCGCTGAACTCACATCCCGACTACAAATCCTCCAGATTGTCGAGTTACGTACCTGCATGTACCACTAAACTTACATTCTGATCCCAAATCTCCAGATTATTGGGTTATGTACCCCTGGTACCACTGAACTCACATTCTGGTCACTACAGATAAATCTATATCGCCTCTCTTAGGTAGTAAGTCATGTATGATCGTAACTCTGAACTTTCCTCCTAAAAAAGCTCCCTCCTTATGGTCCAATACCCGCACCCGCAGTGCACAAAATGGGTAACAGATCCACAAAATTTCTGAAACAACCACGTCGATGTTACCTCTGAGTTGTTTCCCTTCCATCAAAAATAAACCGCCCCTCATATAGAACCTCCATGTCCTCATTACCTCTGAGTTATTCTATATTCCCTTCATGGAGCCCACTCCTGCTACGTCCTCATTACCTCTGAGTGGGAAGGGTCCATCGAAGAAACGCTCATATTTACCACGTCATTATTACCTCTGAGTAAGTATGTTGGTTCTTTCTCGACCTATTATCCGTAAAAAAAAAAAACCAGGGTATGCCAAGGATAATAGGCCCACAAATGTCCTCTGTTGACCACAAATGTCCATTGTTGACCACAAATGCTGTACTAAGTTTCCTAGTACATGCCCCTCACTTCTCATTATGCCCCGGGGGGCCAGCTGCCCCACGGCATTCTTTCTCCCGATACCAGGAACATCCATAGCCACCTTACTGTGGATTTGTTCCAACTATCCCCACCAACTTATTATCTGTACCTAAAACCAAGGTATACCAAGGGTAGCAAGTCAACAAATGGTCCCCCATTGGGGCAAATACCACAACACCACAAGCACAATAAGCAATACAATAAAGGGTAAAATAAAACATACTCTTTTATTTGAAAGTCAAAGGTGCTACATGTTATGGGACCACGTCCCTCTCAAGAAAGGAAAAGAACGAAAACAAAAAGAAGGAAAAAAGCCGACTATTGTTCGGCGATACATAATGCCCTAAGACGGTCCCTCAACAAGGCAGTCAATCGCTCAAATCGCTGTGTGGCCCGACGCTAGGCCTCATGAGTCAGTAGCGCCGCATCTTCCAAGGGCGCATGAGCCCGCCAGCCCTCCTCAAACTTCTTAAGAGCGCGTTCCAGGTTAGCAGAAGCTCTGGAAACCCTTTCAGCATCCTGAATAATCAGCTCTTTGTCCGTACGGGAAGCTTCAAGCTCAGACTCCAAGAAGGCCAGTTTCTTCTGAAGCTCGAGAATCTGCTCCCTTGTATCGATTACTCCCTGGAAGGTGGCCACTTCCCGAGCCCTGAAACCTCGCTCCGGTGGCTCAGCTGGTCGTACAAGAGAGACAGGTCGCCAAGGTCTTTTATTATAATCGGCTTAGATGTATCCCGCGCGAGCCTTATCTTCTCCAAGGCGGTGGTGAGGAACCCTCGCTCCTAATCAATTGCTGCGGACAGATCAGCTTATCGCAACACTTGAAACTGGGCCACAAGATGATCAGCCTCCAACAGTTTGGGCTCCAGAAGCGCAGCTATCCCCTCCCTGCCATGAAGGGTTTTAAGAATCTCAATTTGCCCAAGAGCGCATTGTCGGGCCAGGGCAAAATGAGTCCCCCCGCTCGACAGCAGCATCGACTCCTCTTTTCAAATGATGATAGAAGCTGTCAACCACATCCTGTGACACCTCATCCAAAACTTTCGTAGAGGATGGCGTCAAAGGAAGTGTGGCTGGCAATGTCAAAGAAGACGCAACAGAACTTGCTGCCCCTGCCACAAGAGAGACAAATTCTGAGCAAAAGGACGCTTGAGCAGCGGCCAATTCTTTCTCAGTGGCCTGAACAATCTGGATACTTAGTAAAGTTGAAAGGTCAACCCCCAAAGTCATACGAACAGAAGGGTCCATTATTTCCTGTCAAGGCTGGGCCACCATAGGACCTTTCAAACTCGATCCGGCGGAAGGCCCCTCAAAATAAGTCGGAAGAGGAGGGGACACGCTCCCTTCCACCAAATACTCGCTAGCAGAGCCTACCTTAACAATGTCCATCATCGACACTAAAAGGGCAGGACCTGTATGTCCAGAGCAACCATCAATCAACGTAACCCGAAGGATGTGATAATAGAGCGAACGGGCCTCCTCACTAGTTAAAATTTGTCTTATCTTACCAGGGAAGGATTGTAGAGGCTGAGATTCGCTCATAACCGTCATAGTCCCCTCACCGGTAACCCCCAAGCTAAATCCGACTGGGTCTTATGCCCCAGCCACCTCGGAAGGAGGTACGACTGGATCAGCGTCACCTTGATGGAATTCAGCTATTTGGGGACAGGATCATCGGAGCCCCCATCATCTCGAGTCGCGACCTCAGCACCGTGAGATCCCTCAGCCGCAATCGAGAGAGCACCGGCAGAAATAATCCTGGCACACATGTCATTGATCAAGGTGTTCAGGGCTGGATCGACTTCAGAAACAGTGGCCGGTTCGCGAGATTCCTCTTCTTCTGACGCCTACGAGAGGAAAGAAAAATGATTAAGGTTAAAGTTCAGGAGAAAAGGAGAACTGAATAAAGAAAATAGTAGCTCGATTTACCTCTGAAACGGGGTCGACATCCTTGCTTCTCTCCTTTATAGTTAACTGGCGACGCCTGGTCGCAGCCCATTTCCGGGAGTAAGGAATACCGCCCAAAGGGGAGATTTGCTGTTACGTTTTCGTACAGGACCAGGTGCAATAGACGGCTGATCCTCCACCATCTCATCTGACATAATAGGCAGCTGATCCACCCCAACATCTTCCACCAAAAGGGAAGAGTTATCTACATCATGATCGTAATTCTCTTCGTCCGCAGTGGTGGACTCCGAGTCAGGTACGGGAACTGTGTTCGCCTTCCTCTTTCTTTCCTAGACCCCTGGGGCTTCTCCTCCAAGACAGTAACTACGATAAACTGGTACTCGGATCGAAACTGACGGAAGGCTTGTTCGCTGTAACATGATATAAGGCGGCCATATATAAAATCTCCCCTGGCACCTCGCCATCAGGGACTGAAAAGGTGGTTCGAGTATGAACCGTGTCGTAATAATGCCATGCCCTGATACCGTCCAAGATGCTACCTTCAAAGCCCAGGCAAGAGCTGGGACTGTCCAAAAATAGTTGGCTATACCCGAACTGGCGGGAAAACCAGCCAGGCAAGTAGGGCTCCAAGTAGACGTTATTGCGGTTACGATATACCAGGTGCACTGGGCGGATATTACGCAGCCAAAGGAGCATTTTTTTTAGATAAGAGGAGAGGGGGTTCGGTACCATCAACATGTGCGCTCCTCACCTCTTCAGAAGTATAATGAGGTACAGACACAAAAAAGTCATATCCGTCCACTCTCGCCAGCGCTCCCCGACAGGGTGGCATAGTGTTGTACTCCCAAGGCTGATGGTGGAATCGAAAAAATGAAAGCGTCATCAGCCGTAATGTCGTCTTCTCCCCCAGGCCTCATCAGAGACCGGCAGTGCATTAGCAGCCACCCCATTAATAATGGTATGGCAGTTCTACGCGCTCAAAATCCATCGCCGTGTCACGAGCGATGACCTTAGACGAAAAGGCGCGAAGGCCATGGTGTACGCTGCACACCATGGCCGGAAGAAGTGCCAATTTGATCCTAAAAACCAGCTTTACGGCGGGAAGGATAAAGTGGTGACTGATCCTCTCAAAAGAACCCGCCCCTCCGGAGACTACGCAGTTCCGCAGCCACACCATCAGAAATCCTGCAAGGAGCGCCTTCTCCGACAGTCGCTGAGTACTATGATAAAAATAACTAAAGGAGTCAGTCTTACTCCCAAAGGTGTCGCCCGTAGACCTCGATCTCTTGGCAGTCGACACCAAGTGTTGTACCTCCTCACGAGTCTGAGGATCTCGGGAAGAAACTCGGCCTGAGGCGCTGAGTGTGAAAAGATATGCGACCCAGGTGGTGGTGTGAGGAGTGCTCCCTTCTGAGCTATCGTCTGTCTTGATAGCCGTCTGATGATGTAGAAGCATAGAAAATATCAGAGTAATGGTCCATACGGCTCTGGGAAGAAGCCCATGCGGCTCATATAGGAGCTGCCTTATGCGATTCAAAGAAGACTCTCAGTCTCATGCGGCTCGGGAGTGTATGCGGTTCAGCAGGAATATGCGGCCCGATCGACGCCACATCCCCCTTGGGATCTCCCCCCTACAGCTGGCCATTTGAGTAGTGGCCTCATTTAATGCCCTGATACGACTCGATAACCATGACGGCTCTGACATAAAGCGTCATAATGGTTCTGCCATAATGACAGACTCGTCAGGAAAAGAGGAAAATCTCTGACCCAATTCGACAGAAGTCCTAGATTGCCACGTGGCATATCTCATACGGCTTAAGTAGAGAACAGCTCCATGCGGCTCACTAAGAAGTCACCGTATATGGCCAGCAGAAATCAGCTATATGCGGTCCACCGAGAGCTCAATCCCTGCGGCTCAATACAACGCTAGCTTATGCGGCTCGTAGAGATTATGCATATGCGGCTCATCGAGAGTTCATCCCCTGCGGCTCAATAAAGCGTTGTCCTATGCGGTTCATGAAGATCATCTCCCTGCGGCTCAAGTCTTGCCTATCCCATGCGGCTCTAGCAGGACCCACAATTAAGACACGTGGCATCGGATCAATCAAGGATTTAACCGAATCTCAACAAATATATTTGACATCATCATCATAATTACTGAGATCAAGGCATATCATTTATCATCAAGCCAACGGGACACGTGGCGAGCAATCGGATATTGGTAGAATCCATCATGAAGATTTAAAGCAGTTAACATTAATTGCTCACAAGATTCGGTGCTATCCGCATTAATGGCCGAGATTCATTATAATCAGGATCAAGGGTTCAGATAGATTGAAGGAGCGCCGACATTCCAAACAAATGATCATTAGCAAACCCTAATGATCATACCCCACTCTTATAAATAGCCCGCATCATTTCTTTGCACAAGGACCGGCAACAAAAGAATAAAAAAAATACAGAGCCAGAGAGAAGATACACAGAGAGAGAGAGAGAGAGAAGTCAGGAGAGCAACAGAGGAGCAAAAAGAGCCTTTCTTCGTCAACGCCAACCATCTTCACATAAGGAGCCAAGGCTGCATACTGATTGTCCAAGGAGTAAGGCAGGGCTGTCGTCGCCTTCCCGAGCCTCTATCGTCACCCCCCAGAATCTAAAATAAACAATTGTACTTAGATTGCTGTACCTAGGTTTTCGTCCCTAGGCTTTCTTTGTACAAGCGAGTTTGTATTGTGAGTCTAAGTTCAGTCCTCCGATAATTGTTCTGTACTTTTACAATCAATGGCAAACACGATGGCGACTCTGCTGGGGACAAACTTCTCCACGGCTGAGGAGTTGGTGACGCAATCGGATGTAGCCAAACTTGGCTCCACGCAACAAAAGATGGTCGTCCGCTTCGACCAACAAGCGTTTGAAGAGATGCTCTCCGAAGGAAATGCTGGCCCGGTCCAGAAGCGTAATCGCACGACAAAGGCTCGCAGAGAGTGGAGGCCAAAATCCTTTGCTCCTCCTCAATCCCTCGATGGGATACCCTCTGTTGCTCAAAACGGTAAGAAGGACTCTTCTGCGACCCCTCTTCAGACCGTAGACAACTCTGCTGTCCCCAAGTCCGGCAGAAGAAAACACTATGATGCTGGACTTGCAGGGGCAAAGAGGAACTCTACGCGGACTGAGCCACATAGGGGTGGTAGCTGAGTGAAAAAGGCTCATGTGGCTACATCTGCTAACCGTATGGACAAAGCTCATGCGGCCACAGCCGCTAGTCGCATAAAGAAGAATCATGCGAACATATCTGTCAGCCGCATAGTTTATGCAGCTACAGTCGCCAATCACATGGATAAAACACATGAGGCTACTGGAGTCAATCGCTTGCAGAAAACCCATGCGGCCACAATTGCCAACCGCATGCGGCCAGCCTGCACGGTCGTGACTCCTAGTCGCTCAAAGACAACTCATCCAACAGCAGAAGACGACCGCATGCAGACAGCCTGCACGGTACCCAACTCTAGCAGCATAGCGTCCGTCCTACGCTTCTCTCGATCGGTCTTCGACCGTCTCTCATACGGTCCCGACCCTGATGATTCTCTGTATGATAAACCAGACTCTGTGGCATTCAACTTGGGACTCCTCCTATTACGCACCCATAAGTGCTAAAAGGAGAAAGTCTAGGGCAGCGCGGGCTCATCAAGCCCAGTCAGCTGTCCCAACCTCTGACCATCGGAGCATCCCATTGACTATCACACGGGCCTCGGATGGAAGTTATATACAACTGCTCAAGTCCAGCCCCCGACGGCAAACAGACAGAGTGGTTCCTCTGACCTGCGGGAGACGATCCTCCACAAACACAAGGAAAGAGAAGGAGTGTCGGTGTACAAAGAGTCCTCGCTTGGACATCGCTGCACCCAAATCCTCGTCAATTGCTGCTGTAACAACACGACAATGACGGAAGATCGGCCATCCGTCTTCCAAAGGCTACAGCACCCGAACTCAGAAGATGAGGCACCTCCTGTTGTCTCCTGCAATTCCGCTCAAAAAGTCCCCGTCGAAGAGAGAAGGAAGAAGACGAGCGTCTCCAGTCCGAAGATATCAACCACTACAACTAAGAAACTGTCGTTCAAACGGTTGTCCTCCACTGGTGTATTCCAACACACCCGTTCAAAGACAAAATTTACCGCGGTAGAAAGTTCATCATCCACATCGCTGGGGGTTGAAGGAGCTGGGGGTAGCACTCCTCCAAACATCCGCAATAATCCGATATTCCAAGGAACCGAGTCCACACAAACAACTCTTCCATCAGGAGCAACAGACGCTGATGCCCCCGAGGACATCCGTAACTCTCAAGACAAAGCAAGCTCTGAAGCTGGGGATACCATTCCCTCCGAGTTCGAGCCCGAAGAAAACATTCCCACCTACCCCGATGACTTCTCGGTACATGGGTACGACTCAGAGGGCACATCCTCCACCGTTCCTTCCATCACTCCTCACGTAAGAACGGTGTTGATGACGGATAGCGATCAAGGTGGTTCCAGTGATCGCCAGCGCATTGACAGTCTCGAAGCCATATTACTTGCGTTGGTCAAGTCTGTAGACGAGATTAAAGCGGCCCTGCCCACTCTACAAGGAGGAGCGCCTGGTCAAACAAATACGGGCCCCACGGTCAATGTAGATTCGAACTCAGCGGCACCAAACCCGGGCAGTAATCCTCCCGAAATAACAGCTCCCGCCGCGACAGATGAGACCCAAGAGGTAAGAAGAGAGGTCCAGGAGCTCCGTGCCATGTTTTATGCCCGAAAAAATGCTCAAGATCTCAGAATACGGTAACCATACCCAGCTGAGTGGAGGGATGTTCCATTCCCACCAAGATATAAGCCGTTCAACATCAACCCGTATGATGGCAAAACCTCAGCAAGTCGGTACATCACTTACTTTGAGGTCACCACTGACCATCTGCCCCATGAAGATGCGATCCTCACATGGTTATTCATTGGAGCATTGGAAGGAGTCGTCTTTGATTGGTACCGCAATCTACCGGACAACTGCATCCATTCCTTCGTCGGCTTCAAGCGCATGTTCTTGAAACAATTCTATGAAGTAGGACAAGATGTCACTATGTCCACTCTCACGGACGTTGTCCAAGGAGAGAAGGAGCTAACAAGGAACTACATCGAGCGGTTCCGCCAGACCGCCATGAAGCTGCCTTCCGGAAATCCGGATTCTTCTTTGATTGAAATCTGCCAAAAGAGACTGCTTCCAACGATCAGTCTCTAGATGGGCGAGAGTCAATTCAAAGATTGGAAGGCGTTCATCATCAGCGCCACAAGCGCTGAAGAACGACTGAAGAAGGCCCGCCAACAGGGGTTGCATATCTCAGAAGGAGAAAACAAGGCAAGCGTCTCAACAACGATAATGGGGGTAACCCCTCCAATAATCGGGACAGCAAGGGAAAACAGGCTATGGTGGCCGACACGGCCCAGAAGCCCGAGCCACAGCCAGCAGATAAGCAATGGCCTCAGATCACTTACTCTTTCGAAGACGGCCACGTCAAGCCTATCTTAGACATGCTCATACAAGGAGGTAGAATTCAGCTTCCTCCACCAAGACGGGAACCTCGGCCGACTGATTTGGAGAACCCGAAGTTCTGCCATTACCACCGTTATGTACATCACGCTACACATGACTGCTACCAACTAAAATGGTACATCCAAAGCCTCATTGATTTGAACGCTCTGGCCATCGACTTCGAAGAGGTAACCGTAGCAGCCAATATGGTGTCCGTACAATTCGGCAACTTCCTTCCAACGGAGACTCAAGACGGGGTAATTCCCGTCCCTCTCGCGACAATGGAGATTACCAATCTTCCTCCGCCCCGAGAACAAGCTGCTGGTCTAGTACCTCTCACCACCTCAAGAGGAGAGGTCATGTGTGTCCATCCAGACTTGGTGTCAGAAGTAACTCGGCCCACACCATCTCCCGCCAACAAAAAGAGTAGAAAAATCAAGACCTGCCGCACAATTTCAGCAGATAATGAGGAAGCTACAGCCGTCGTCACGCGGTCCGGAGCGCAATCCCAACCTGTGGTTGACAGTCCAGCTGAAAATTATCAACCCACTACAACTGATGCTCCGGGACCGGCTCAGCCTTCGACGACTGACAAGCCTAGGCCGAAAGAGACTCGCTTCGACAAATCTCTCCGAAAGGACGCAGCCCAAGGGCTAGAGAGGCCCTACAACTTTGACATCTTAGCACAATTGGCTAACACTCCGGCCAAATTGTTATTGTACGAACTCCTAAGGCTCTCCAAGGATGTTCTTATTGCACTGAGCGAAGCACTCCAAAATGCCGATGCCTATCTCGCTCAATCTAACCTCACTGGGGAGGACTCACCCATGGATCTCCAAGATAGTGCCTGCACGGGAGCAATGCCCAACATCGTCTTCACTCCGCAGGACATGCTCATCAAAACCAACCTACATGATCGCCCGCTATACTACATAGGATACATCGGCGACGTGAAGGTGGATCGGATGCACATTGATCCTGGCTCTTCTATAAGCATCATCCCGAAGGGCCTGCTACATCATCTTCGTATCCCAATGCATCGCCTGACACCTACAAGTACCGCTATCAGCAGTTTCAATTCGGGCAGGAGCTACCCTATTGGAAAGATTCGTCTGAAGTGTCAAATTGGCGACCTCCAATCCGAAGTCACCTGCTACGTCATAGATGCAGACACTTCTTACAACATCCTCTTGGGGTGCCCATGGATACACGATTATATGATCGTGCCTTCCACGCTACACCAGTGCTTCAAATATGTCGACAAATACGGCTTCGTGAAGACAGAGTTTGCTGATATCGATCCCTTCAAAGGGGTCGAATCTTACTACTCGGATTCCTGTTTATACGAAAAGTCGAAGAAGCACCTTGATGAAGGAGACGCACAAACTCATACCGAGACAGCCACGGGATCAGAAGGACCCCTGACGATCCACCTCCAAGCTCGTAAACCAGGCAAGTCCGCACCCCTCACCGCCACTCTGCGGAAGGACGCGATCAGCCTCTCGGCGTAAGTGGAGCAGATGATAATCCGGCTGTCGAGATCCGGCCAAGTGCCGAGACCCACAACGGAGCCACTAACAATCAGGTTACCAAGAGTCAGTCAACCACAAACAGGGAAGCTCAATCCCTCGGACAGGCCACTGACAATACGCCTTCCCAAGAAAGGTTGTCAACACGATGCAAGGTCTGACACTTCCAGCGAACCAGCCACTCCTCGCTCCACATCGAATGCCAAACTGGGGGTCGCCAGTCTGCCAATGACTCCATGCTCTGCTCCATCAACTGGACCACTGACGATCAAGCTTCCTAGGTCGTCCTCTCAGTCCTCGTTCACACAGGGGGTAGCCGAAGAGGAACCGGAGCTAGCCAAGTATGTGGCTGCCCACACTAATGTCCCTTCCGCTGATGATGTAATCCCCCTGGAAAAGATACCTTACTTCATCAATAAAGGGTTATCTTTGAACTACACCGAGCTCAATAAGCTATGTACAATGTATGCTATGGAACACGGTATAGGCACTCACCTATACACACAAGTGACAAATATGTACACCGCGATCCGGCTTACTCCAGTAGAAGACGCTTACCGAATAATCAAGGGAGGAGATCATCCGATCATCTTCGGCCGGACGAACAACCCGCATCCCCCCACCATAGAAGAAGCCGACCTCGGGTCAGATACCGGGAGACTGCCTCTGTATCTCTATAGCCCTCAATCCAAATATCTCATGCAGAAACAGGGGTATGATCTGGAGACTACGCCAGGATTGAACTATGGCACTGGACGACGATTGCCTTTAAAGCTGCCAGTCCCGACGGGCAAACCACGGAACTACTATAACAAGACTCGATGCGGGTTAGGGTATGTAACGCCTACTACGACCCCGGAAAGTTCAGATGAAGAATGCGACTGGCAGTCGCATTCAACCGGATCACCAACTTCCGACTCAGATACCAGCATCGGAGATGTATTCAGACAAGTCATGTCAGTCAACATGGCGTTCGTCGGCGCTTACGAAGAAGACGAAGACATTCCCGAAATCCTCGAGCTAGAGCCATGGGCCCAGCAATTAGACACACAATAGAAAAAGCGGTTCGAACTGAGAGAACCCCCTACCGAAGATGAGGTCATACTAGTGGATCTCGGCAGCGAATCTTCTCCAAAACCGATCTTCATCAGTAAAAGCCTCACCAACGAAGAACGTGAGTCGCTGTTAGAACTTGTCAGAAAGTACATTGACGTGTTCGCCTGGAGCTATGAAGACATGCCAGGGTTAAATCCTTACATCGCTCTTCACAAACTTAACATTCGACCAGACGAGAAGCCGGTCAAGCAACAGCAGCGACGCTTCCGTCCAGGCATCATGGACGCAAACGAAGCTGAAGTCAACAAATTGATAGCCAGCGGTTTCATTCGTGAGGAGCAACATCCCGAATGGGTCGCCAATATAGTACCCGTCCTAAAGAAGAATGGGAAGATTCGAATCTACATCGACTTCTGCAACCTAAACGAGGCATGCCCCAAAGATGAATTTCCCCTTCCTATCACAGACATCATGATCGACAACACCTGCGGCTTCGAATGCATGTCATTCATGGACGGCTTCTCGGGGTACAACCAAATCAAAATGTCTCCTGACGACGAAAAGCATACGTCATTTCGAACACCGATTGGCACGTACTGCTACACAGTCATGCCTTTTGGTTTAAAGAATGCTGGCGCCACATACCAAAGAGCTATGAGCATCATCTTCAGAGACCACTTACGCAAGACGGTGGAGTGCTATGTTGATGATATAGCCGTCAAGAGCCATAGCAAAGGAGACCATCTGCAGGATCTAAGGACGGTATTCGACCTAATGCGAACGCACAATTTGAAGATGAACCCTACGAAGTCCTTCCTGGGCGTATCTAGCAGGAAGTTCTTAGGCTTCATCATTACTGCAAAGGGTATCCATGTAGACCCCGAGAAGACAAAATCAGTCATGGAGATGGGTCCCCCGAGAAATCTCCGCGAACTCAGAGGCCTTCAAGGAAGGCTAGCTTACATCAGGAGGTTCATTTCCAACCTCTCCAGGCGATGCCGACCATTCACGCACCTCATGAAGAAAGGAGTCTCATTTGTATGGGACGAAGAATGCCAGCGTGCTTTCGATAGCATCAAAGAGTATCTGTCAAATCCTCCGATCTTGGTAGCCCCAGTCCCTGGAAAACCATTTCTGCTCTATGTACAAGCAATGGAACACTTCCTCGGTGCTCTGTTGGCACAGAATAACGATGCAGGCCATGAACAGGCCATATATTACCTCAGCCGAATGATGATCAGGCCAGAGCATCGATACACCACTGTAGAGAAGGAATACCTCGCCCTGCTGTTCGCCATTCAGAAAATGCGACACTATGTCGCCGGACAAACGATACATGTGGTCTCACGAGTCAACCTTTTAAGGGTCCTCATGACTAAACTAGGGGCACTCAGCTCTCGACTCGCTACATGGGCAATATTGCTGTCCCCTTATCATATGATCTTCGTCCCCCAAAAGGCAGTCAAAGGTCAAGCCCTGGCAGATTTCTTGGCAGCCCACCCAGGCTCGGAGTCCTCCAGGATATACGAAGAGATCCCAGATGAGGTCGCCGACTCGCACACAACCTATCGCAAAAATATATGGCGAATGTTCTTCGACGGTGCTTCAAGGACCGGACCTAAAGGCAATATAGTCGTCGGAGTCGGGGTAGTGCTAATCTCTCCTTCCGGATTGGTGATTAACCGCGCTTATTTCCTCACCGAACCCTGTTCTAACAATGTGGCCGAGTACAACGCTCTGGTCATTGGCCTCCAACTTGCAAGAGAGCTGGGGGTAGAATACCTTGAAGCATATGGCGATTCCCAGCTAATCGTCAATCAGATCCGGGGCTCATACGAAGTCCGCCACGAAGACATGATCCCTTATCACCAAATAGCGATCGACATCATCTCGTCGTTTGAGGGATTCTTTATCGAGCACGTCCCCAGACTCCGAAATATTGAAGCCGATGCCCTAGCTGGTCTCGCCGCTTCCCTAGCAGTTCCGAATTATGATCGACAATCAGTGGAAGTGATAGGCCATGAACTGGTCTGTCCCAAAAACAATGTGCTATTCGTCGCAAGTTATTATGCACAAACGATCGATGACGCCCCAGATTGGAGACAACCATTCATCGACTTCGTCGTCTACGATATCCTGCCTGAGAACCCAAAGGAAGCTACTTCCATCAGAAGGTGTTCTCTCAGATTCTTCTACGATACAGAGACGAAAATGCTGTATCGCCGCTCCTACGACGGATTACTGTTTCGGTGTCTGTCAAACGCAGAAGCCAAAGAAGCCGTACGAGAAGCCCATGACGGTGTTTGCGGGGCCCACCAGCCCGGCCCGAAACTGCAAGACCGCCTTCGCCGAATGGGCTACTATTGGCCCACAATGGTGGTAGATGCGATAGATTATGCTAGAAAGTGCAAAGCTTACCAAGTCCACGCGAACTTCATCCACCAACCCTCCAAATTTTTACATCCGACAGTGGCATCCTGGCCATTCGAAGCATGGGGAATGGGTATTATTGGTCCAATCACCCCACCTTCCTCCCGAGGACATCGCTTCATACTTGCGATCACTGATTACTTCTCCAAATGGGCGAAAGCTGTCCCACTCGCAGAAGTCAAGACTTCAAACGTGATCAGCTTCCTTAAACACCACGTCATCTATCGCTTTGGACTGCCCCGAAGGATCATCCATGATAATGGTCCGCAGTTTGCAAGCCATGCATTCTATCGGTTTTGCGATAAGCACCGTATTCAGAATATCGCCTCGACACCGTACAACCCGACAGCAAATGGGTTAGCAGAGGCGTTCAACAAAATAATCATCAAACTTCTCAAGAAGTTTGTCTCCTCCAACAAACGTGACTGGAACGAGAAGCTCGGCGAGTGCTTATGGGCTTATCATACCACGGTCCGAACAGCCATCGAAAATACACCATTCTTCCTGGTATACGGAAGTGAGGTAGTCCTTCCCTTGGAGACACAGATCCCCTCACTATGTGTCGTCCTCACACATCAATTGACAACCGATGATAACTACCAACGTCGACTGCAAGAGTTAGAGGCCTTAGATGAAAAATGCCTCCTAGCTCAGCAAAGGATCGAGCTATACCAAGCACGCATCTCAGGAGCTTTCAACAAGAAGGTCAAAATCAGAACATTCTAGGTAGACGATCTCGTCTTGGCAGTCCGGAGGCCAATGGTTATGACTCACAAGACCGCCGGCAAATTTCAGCCGAAGTGGGAGGGCCCATTTATCATTGAGACGGTATTCTCCAACGGTGCTTACCGCCTTGCAAAGCAAAACGGAGACTTGCTCATGCTGCCCGTCAACGGCAAGTTCCTGAAGAAATATTATGTCTAAACGACATTCGCTACAAGGTCTTCGAGTCATGCGCCCGCTGGTACCACTGAACTCACACCCTCAGTATTTCAGAATATCGAGTCATGTACCGGCTGGTTCCACTGAACTCACACCCACAACATTTCAAGATTATCGAGTCATGTACCTGCTGGTGCCCCTGAACTCACCCCTACATCCCCTTTAGATTATCGAGTCATGTACCCGCTGGTGCCGCTGGACTCCCACTTTCTCAATATGTTAATTTACCGAGTTATGTACCCGCTGGTGCCTCTGAACTCACATTTCGGTCACTCTTTCAGATAGTAAGTCACGTATGATTATACCTCTGAACTTTCTTCCTGGAAGAGATCCTCCCTCATGATCCAATACCTGCACTCCCAGTGCACAAAAAGGGTAATCGATCCACAAATTTTCGAAAGCGGACATGTCCTCATCACCTCTGAGTCGTTTTTACTTCCACCAAAAACAAACCGCCCCTCACATAGAACTTCCACGTTCTCCTACCTCTGAGTCGTTCTATGTACCCCCTCTTCATTGAGCCCACTCCTGCCATGTCATAATTACCTCTGAGTGGGAAGGCTCCATCGAAGAAACCTTCATGCTTGCCATGTCCACATTACCTCTGAGCAAGTATGTCGGTCTCCTTTCGACCTATTATCTGTACCCACAACCGGAGTACGACCAGGATAATAGGTCCACAAATGTCCGCTGTTGACCACGAATATCTTCCGTGAAACCTCCCCTGCCATGTCCTCACTACCTCTGAGCAGGAAGATTCCACGGTAAAACCCTCATGCTTACCATGTCCTCATGACCTCTGAACAAATATGTTGGTTTTCCTTTCACCCTATTATCTGTATCCCAAACCAGGGTACGCCAAGGATAATAGGTCCACAAATATTCCTTTGCTAAGCTTCTTAGCATAAATCCACTACCCCACCATGCCCCGGGAGCCCAGCTGCTCTACGGCATTCCTTTTTTTAAGCACCGAGAACATCCATGACCACTTTGCCACGGCCGTTCCGGACATCCTGTCCAAACTTGTTATCCGTACCTAAAACCAAGGTACGCCTAGGATAACAGGTCCACAAATAAATCCCCCAGCAAGTCCAATTCCACAGACGCCACAGGTACAAGAAAGAGATGATGAGTTGAAACATGCTCATTTATTCAAAATTCAACGTACCACTTCACTTGGGATCACATCCCTTACAAAAAAAGAGAGAAAAGAAAGAGAAAACAAAGAAAACAGACAGCTGATCACTGCTCTGGGGCACATAACGCCCTGAGACGGTCTGTCGGCAAAACAATCGACCGTTCAAACCTCTGAGAGGCTCGACGCTCTGCCTCGTGGGTCACCACTGCCTCATCCTCCAGATGAGCGTGAGCCTGCCAGTTATCCTCAAATTTCTTAAAGGCCCGCTCCAGGTTATCGGAAGATCAGGAAACCTTCTCGGCCTCCCGAACGATCGACTCCTGCTCCGCCTGAGCAGCCTCCAGCTCTGACTCTAAGAAGGCCAGTTGCCTCTGGAGTCCAAGAATCCGCTCCTTCGTATCAGCAATTCCACGAGAAGTGGACTCTTCCCGAGCACGGCAAGCCTGACTCCTGCGACCCAGCTGGTCATACGAAGCTGAGAACTTATCAAGGTCCCCCCGTACAACTGGCCCAGCAGTATCTCGGGCTAGCTTAATTCGATCCCGAGCAGCAATGAGGAAGCCCCGCTCTAGCTCGATCGCAGCAGGCAAGCCCGCCTGTCGTATCGCCAGTAGCTGGGTCACAAGCTGATCAGCTTCCGTCAGCTTAGGTTCCAGCAGTGCAGCCAATCCCACCCCGCCAGGAAGGGACTTCAAGGTCGCAATTTGACCCCGAGCGCATTAAAGAGATAGAGAAAATGGGGTCCCCCGTCCTATGGCAGCGTCTACGCCCCTTGTCAAATGACGATAGAAGCTGTCTACTACGTCCTGCGTCGCCTCGTTCAGAGTCTCCGTGGAGGCCGGTGTCAACGGGAGCGTGGCTGGCAGCACCGAAGAAGACGCAACAGAATCCGTCGCTCCTGCTACGAGAGAAACCAGCTCTGCACGAAAGGACGCCCGAAGCCGTATAATCTGCAGAGGATGCGGCGGAGACTATCGCCAACCCCATTCCCGTCGGCCTAGAGCTGGCAGGAGGCTCCTCGGCATGGGACGACAAAGAAGAGGGAACGCTCCTTTCTTCCGTATCACGACAGGCCGAACCTTCTCCAAGAACATCCACGGTGGGAAGTAAAGGGTCAGGACCTGCAGGGCCAAGGCAACCATGAATCGATTTGACCCGAAAGATATGTTGATAGAGCAAATAAGCCCCCTCACTAGTCAATATCTGTCTTATCTTACCAGTGGAGGAGCATGAAGGCCGAGGTTCGCCTGCAGCCACCACAGCCCCTTCACCAACAACCTTCGAGTCTGGCATAACAGGCTCCTCCGCCCTTGTATCTTCGGGAGGGTCGCACCGGGATCGGCATCGTATTGCTGAAGATCAGCGGCTTCGGGGACGGGTCCAAAGAAACCTTCGTCACCCTGGGTCGAGTTTTCAGCAACCTGGGAGCTTCCAGCCACCGCTGAGAGAGCACCCGCAGAAAGGATCGCGGCACACATGTCGCTAATCAAAGCAGCAAGGGCCGGAGCAACTTCAGGGGTGGTAGACAATTTGGGAGAGGACGGCTCATCGGGCACCTACAAAGAAAAGTGACTAAGTCATATCTCCGAAAAAAAAGACAGCTACAACAAAGAGATGACTGCGACTTGGTCTTACCCCCGGAAGTAGCGTCTGTATCTTCACCCTTCTCGGTGATAAGTAATCCATGAGACCTAACAGCGGCTCTCTTCACGGAAAAGGTCGCTCTACTGTCAGAAGACTCGGGTCTGACCCGTTTACGCGAGGGACCAGACACGGCTGAAGGTTGTTCTTCTATCACTACTCCCTCTTGCGTAGTAAACAACAGATCCTCCGCCGGTTCGTCGGGTGTGGGAAGCGGTTGATCCGCTACTTCTTCACCTCCACCAGAGAGGGAACCTTCGCTGTCATCATCATCCTCATCCTCAGCCGACTCGGAAGGTTCTGATTCAGGGAGGGGGATCTGGAGCGCCAGTTACTTTCTAGCCTTAGCCCCTTTGGGCTTCTCCTCTAAACCGGTACCCACGATAAAACTGGTACTCGGATCAAAGTTAACCGGAGGCTTGTTCGCCGTAACGTGATATAAAGCAGCCACGTACAAAATTTCCTTCGGCGCCTTAGCATCGGAAACTGAGAAGCTGGCCCGAGTATGATAAGCGTCGTAATAATTCCACGCTCGGACGCCATCAAGAATGCTGCCTTCAAAACCCAAACAAGGGTTGGGACAATCAAGGAACAACTGGCTATAACCAAACTGGCGGGAAAACCTGTTAGGTAGGTAAAGTTCCAAGTATACATTATCTCGGTTGCGATAAACCAGATGCGCGGGGCGGATATTGCGCAACCAAGCAAGCATATCCAGAGATAGAAAATGAGAAGGTCCAGTACCATCAAGGTGTACCTCCTCACTTTCTCATCAGAAAAAGTAGAAACAGACACAAAGAGGTCACACCTATCCACTCTCGTCAGCGCCCTCCGGCAAGCTGGCATAGTGTTGTATTCCCAAGACCGGTGATGGCATTTGAAGAGGAAAGCATCTTCGGATGTAGCATCTTCCGCTATCCCAGGTCCCAGCAAAGACTTGTAGTGCATCGCCAACCACCCCATCAGGTAGTGGAAAGGCAGTTCTACGCGCTCAAAATCCAAAGTCTTCTTGCGAGCAATAACCTTGGACGAGAATGTTCGCAGACCATGCTGTATGCTGCACACCATAGCAAGAAGGAGGGCCAGTCTAACTCCGAATACTAGTTTAACGGCAGAGAGGATGAAATGAGGACCAATCCTCTCGATAGAACCCGCTCCTCCCGAGACTACGCAGTTCCGGAGCCATATCATCAAAAATCCAGCCAAAAGCGCCTTCTCCGACATCTGTATGGTCCCGTAGCGAAAATAACTAAGAGAGTCAGCTTGACTCCCGAATATATCGCTCTTGGATCGCGACTTCTTGACACTTGACATCAGATCCCTTACCTCTGCATGCGTTCGAGGGGCTCGGGGAGTAACTTCGTCAGAAGGATCAACTTTAAAAAGATAATTAATCCAGGATGTGGTATGGGGAGCGGTCCCCTCGGAGCTATCTGTCGTTTTTATAGCCATCTGATGACAAGCACTATGGTGGCACAACAACTCCCGATACACCGCAACAGAACCCGGGAGTTGCCTGTCCAAGGCCTCCAACTCCTCATTCGACGGGGTATACACCTCGAAAGGCTCATTCCCCCATGGAAGTTTAGAGACAGTATACATCTCGTGAAGAGCAAGCCCCAGCTCCCCTACTGGTGCAAAGAACGTCCCCGTTCGTCGGCCATACATCTCCAAGAGCGCTACGAACAGTGGTTTATTAATGGAAAGCCCGTGACAAGTACCCCGAATGGCATGGTAAAGCCCCACCTCCCGCAAGAATGTTCCATAGGTCTGTAAAACCTAAGTAGTCAATTGGGCCCACGTAGAGGTGGGGTTTATCCAGTTCGGCAGTGCCAGCCTACCAACAGGATAAGACTTCTTGCTAACAAGCCGATTCAGGAAAGTATCAGCTTGAGTAAGTGTGAAGTTGGGACCGTATACATTCATGAAAGAGTCCGGGGCCAGACCCATCATATACCGGAGGACGGAATCCTTACCCGTATACGCTGACCGCATGTTCGGATTATAATAGATGTTGCCCATCAACATCCCTGATTGAGTAGGAGTTAAGTTACACATCATCTTTCTGTCCAGCAACACCATATTGAACCATGACAAAGGATAATGATGTTCCATGAGAGGAATATGGATTGCCACCCCATCTAAAGAGAAATCCCAGTTCTCGGTAATCTCTAAAACTCGGGGATTCTTGATGATTAAAGCATCTCCAAAAAGGAACAAAGGCTTCAAGTATTTTCCATCCAGCTTCCCAGTATTCATCATGGAACGGAGGTAATGGAGGGTCTGATTCTCAATGGCCTTCAACCTCTCCGAAGGCTCATCAGTAGGGAATTGATTCAACACATGCTTAATTAAGTCGTCAAGGCGCACGCCCAGGGCAAATTGATTTGAACCCACTATAAGCTCCCCAGTAGGATTCACGGGCAGATTCACTGGAGAAAGACGAAAGAAACGAGGTTAAAAGATAGTCAAAAAAACAGAAGCATTAGAAAGATCATTTGAGTCTATGCGGCTCGGGTCGTCACAGCCTCATGCGGCTCAGCATTAGATAAGTCAATGCGGTTTTGTGCATCGTAGCCGCATGCGCCTCCGAGTTAGCCGAGTCCATGCAACTCAAATTCAGACGAGCTTATAGACTCATGCGGATCAGATTAAGCACGCCTACGAAGCTAGACTCACGCGAGCTGACGCGGATACAAGCAAGCGAGCTTATGCGGTTCAAAAGTGAGCGACACTTATGCGGCCCGAATCGAAAACGCATATGCGGCTCAGATCGAGTATAACAAGCTCATGCGACCCCATGGGGGAAAGTGCTTATGCGGTCACATCGATAAAACCTCGTACATACGGCTTGTGCATAAAGTATACAGCAGAGCCATAGCAACAGTTAGGGTTTTCAGACGACCCTTACCAGCAATAGGCGGGTGGACGTCGGGGTGAAAAGCAGGCACGCCAGCCGGCGGAGGAGCCGCCACGTTCGCCGCCGCAGTCGATGAAGACGCGGCCTTCTTGCCCTTTGCTGCCGCAGAAGATGAGGCGGCCTTCTTGCCCATAGCAGCAGCGACCTTCTTGGGAGCCATTGTCGATCAATTGAAGGAAGAAGACGAAGGACAAAGTCGATAACAGGGAATTCGAGCAAAGAGAGAAGGTAAAGAAACCCCCAAGAGACTAAACGACTCTTATTTATAGGCGAAAGAGACCCACGAAACGAACAGACGTCTCGGATTGTGCCTCGAATTACGCACTGCTTTAAAAGATAAAGGCAAAAACGCTTCGGTCAAGGCAAAACTGACCCTTGGGATCCTCCCCCAAAAGGCGGCGTTAAATCAAAACAAATCAAGAGCATTTAATGAAGATTTGCACATGTAGTTAGGACACGTGGCAAAGAGCCTATGCGGCCAGAAGAGTCTATGCGGCTGAGACATTTATGCGGCATGAACGGGGCCATGCTTCTTATTCAAAGTGTTTCAATTTTGCAAATTGAAAACTTTGAAGGGGGTCCTGTAGAAGCATGGAAAATATCAGAGTAATGGTCAATGCGGCTCTGGGAAGAAGCCCATGCGGCTCATATGGGAGCTGCCTTATGCGATTCAAAGAAGACTCTCAGTCTCATGCGGCTCGGGAGTGTATGCGGTTCAGCAGGAATATGCGGCCCGATCGACGCCACATTCCCCTTGGGATCTCCCCCCTACAGCTGGCCATTTGAGTAGTGGCCTCATTTAATGCCCTGACACGACTCGATAACCATGACGGCTCTGACATAAAGCGTCATAATGGTTCTGCCATAATGACAGACTCGTCGGAAAAAGAGGAAAATCTCTGACCCGATTCGACAGAAGTCCTAGATTGCCACGTGGCATATCTCATGCGGCTTAAGTAGAGAACAGCTCCATGCGGCTCACTAAGAAGTCACCGTATATGGCCAGCAGAAATCAGCCATATGCGGTCCACCGAGAGCTCAATCCCTGCGGCTCAATACAACGCTAGCTTATGCGGCTCGTAGAGATTATGCATATGCGGCTCATCGAGAGTTCATCCCCTGCGGCTCAATAAAGCGTTGTCCTATGCGGTTCATGAAGATCATCTCCCTGCGGCTCAAGTCTTGCCTATCCTATGCGGCTCTAGCAGGACCCACAATTAAGACACGTGGCATCGGATCAATCAAGGATTTAACCGAATCTCAACAAATATATTTGACATCATTATCATAATTACTGAGATCAAGGCATATCATTTATCATCAAGCCAACGGGACACGTGGCGAGCAATCGGATATTGGTAGAATCCATCATGAAGATTTAAAGCAGTTAACATTAATTGCTCACAAGATTCGGTGCTATCCGCATTAATGGCCGAGTTCATTGTAATCAGGCTCAAGGGTTCAGATAGATTGAAGGAGCGCCGACATTCCAAACAAATGATCATTAGCAAACCCTAATGATCATACCCCACTCTTATAAATAGCCCGCATCATTTCTTTGCACAAGGACCGGCAACAAAAGAATAAAAAAATACAGAGCCAGAGAGAAGATACACAGAGAGAGAGAGAAGTCAGGAGAGCAACAGAGGAGCAAAAAGAGCCTTTCTTCGTCAACGCCAACCATCTTCACATAAGGAGCCAAGGCTGCATACCGATCGTCCAAGGAGTAAGGCAGGGCTGCCGTCGCCTTCCCGAGCCTCTATCGTCATCCCCCAGAATCTAAAATAAACAATTATACTTAGATTGCTGTACCTAGGTTTTCGTCCCTAGGCTTTCTATGTACAAGCGAGTTTGTATTGTGAGTCTAAGTTCAGTCCTCCGATAATTATTCTGTACTTTTACAATCAATAGCAAATAGATGACAAGTACTGTGGTGACATAGCAATTCCCGATACACGGCAACAAAGCCTGGGAACTGCCGATCCAAATCGTCGAGCTCTTCGCTCGTAGGGGTGTACACTTCAAAGACTTTCTCCCCCCAAGGCAGCTTGGAGACAACGTACATCTCATGAAGAGCAAGTCCCAGCTCCCCTCCGGACATGAAGAAGGTACTCGTCCTCCGGTTGAACAACTCCAGGAGAGCCATGAACAACGGTTTATTTATGGGCAGACCATGACAGGTGCCCCGAATGGCGTGGTAAAGGCCGATCTCACGTACGAAAGCCTCATACTTCCGCAGAATCCACGTGGTCAAGTTGGCCCATGAAGGGATAGGGTTTATCCAGTTCACCAATGCCAACCGGCCAACAGGATAAGACCCTTTTCGAGCAAGCTGGTTCAAGAAGGTATCAGCTTGGGTGAACGTAAAATTGGGACCCGTTACGTTTATGAAGGTACCCGGCGCAAGTCCTATCACGTACCGACTGACTGGTTCCTTTCCCGGATACGCTGACCCTAAATTCCTATTGTAATGGATATTTCCCACAAACATCCCCGACTTGCTGGGAGTCAACGAGTCTATCATCTTTCTGTCTAACGGTAGCATATTGAACCAAGACAGAGGAAAATAACGCTCTATCGGAGGGATATGGATCTCCACCTCATCAATAGTGAAGTCCCATCTCTCAGATATATTCAGCGCCTGGGTGTTCTTCACAGACAAAGCATCCCCAAAAAGGAACGCATGCTTCAAGTATTCCCCATCCAATTGCCCCGAGTTTATCATGGCACAGAGGAAGTGAAAGGACTGCTTCTTGATGGCATTCAGCCTGTCCATAGGCTCTTTTGGGAGCTAGTTCGTCATATACTCGACTATATGATCATACCTATAGCCCATAGCAGATTGGGCACGCCCCACCAGAAGTTCTCTGGCAGCATTCACTGGCAGATTCACTGAAGAAAGAAAGAATAAAACGAATCAAAAGATGGCCAAAAAGAAACTACTGAATACTTTTGGCTTATATAAGCTTATGCGGCTCTGTTCGAATATAAGCTGATGCAACAATGATTAGCGTAAGCTTATGCGGCTCTATTTAGCGTGGGCTTATGCGTAAACGTATGCGGCTTTGATTAGCGTAGGCTTATGCGGTTCTACTGAGTGGAGGATTATGCGGCTCGATTCAGCACAGCCTTATGCGGCCCAAGTCCGAGGGACTTATGCGGCTCCGTTCGAAGGGTCATCATGCGGTCCAGTTTATGAAGCGTCTAGGCGATCACGGGACAACTCCCATGCGGCTCGGACATGGGGTATACCCCCATACGGCTCAGACATGGAACGTATATGCGGCCCATACAACTCGAACAGATCATTGAAGGCTTGTGCACAAAGCATGCAACAGAGCCGCCTTTAGTAGGGTTTCAAAGGGTACGATCTTCTTAGACCCTTACCAGCAATGGCGGGATGAACGTCGGGGTAAACTTCAGGCGCCGTGTCTGATGAAGAAGCCACACCCTTTCCCTTCGCAGCGGCTGTAGAAGCTTTCGGGGCCATTGTCGATGGTGATCGGAGAAGGAAGGACAGCAGCAGCTTAGGGCAAGAGAAGATAGAAGACAAAAGAAAGCAAAGGAGTTTCTCTGTCCTAAACAAGTACCCTATTTATAGGCAGCCAAAGGAGGGGGGGCACGTGGACCGATAAACCGCCTCGGGTCGTGTGCTGCAGGCAAAACCGACTCCTCGGATTTTGCCCACTCTCTCTCATACAGAAGATTCATCAAAGTACGAAATCCAAATATTTAATGAACCGACTCTTGGGATTCCTCCAAAAGATGGCTCCAAATCATAACGGATCAAGAGTAATTAATTCCGCCTACATGGCAGAGAGAACAGCATGCGGCCAGAAGCGATCCATACGGCCAGAGCAGTTCATGCGGCTAGACAAGCCGTGTGGTCAGACAAGCCAAGCGGCCAGACAAGCCATACAGCCAGACAAGCAGCGGCCGGACAAGCCATGCGTCCAGGAACATCCTATGCGGCCAGCGGAGCTCATATAGCCATGCTTCTTATTCAAAGTATTCCAATTTTTCAAATTAAAAACTTTGAAGGGGGTCTTGTAGAAGCATGGAAAGGAACATGAGAAGCCCATGCGGCTCAAAATAGAAAAAGCCCATGCAACTTAAAGCAGAAGGAGCCTCATGCGGCTCAGGAACATATCAGAGCCTCATGCGGCTCAAAAAACCCTTCAATAGCCCCATGTGGCTCAGGCGAGAATCACGTGACCCTATGCAGCTTTATAGTTGGCTATGAAGCGACTGCTCCCATTAAATGCTCTGACATAAAGTAATAACTCTGACATTAAAGCTGAAATGATGAACTTCGATGTGACGGCATATTCCTCGGGAAACAGACAAAATATCATCTGCAGCTGGCACGATCCACCAACTACAAGGCCCCCTATGCGGCTGCCACCAACCCATACGGCTGATGCGCGCATGCGGCTCGGAGCGAGAAGACCCTTGTTATGCGGCTCAAAATATGAACAGTCACCCTACGCGATCGCTGTTCTCATACGGCTCTGGTCATGAGGATCATCTCCATGCGACTCACGCCCATGCAACCTTGACACGTGGCAAGTCCTATGCGGCTCAATTGGACACCACCCCTATGCGGTTCAGATTGTGAGAAGTCACCTATGCGGCTGCAACCTTCACGCAGTCCAAAACCTAAGTAGCTACCTTCATGCGGCCTTGACACGTGGCAAAAAATTAGTTTCCTACGTGGCACTAAATCAATCAAGAGTCATCAACAAATCCCAACAACCTGATTTAGTGCAATCATCATAATTACCCGAATCAAAGCAGATTTATTACAATTACGACACGTGGCAGGAGATCCGAGCTTCCAAAGATTCATGACAATCAACATTAAATGCCCGTATGGATTTGACACAATCAGCATTAATTGGCCAGATTCACTGCAATCAAGATTAGTGGTCTAGATTAATTGCCAACAAAATAGGATCAAGGAAAATGGCAATTAAATCCCCAAGTCGCCGACTTTTTAGGATAATCATTGCAAACCCTAATGATGACACCCCACTCCTATAAATAGCAAGGTGCCATTCCCTTGCAAAAGAGCATATCTCAGATCCCCGATCCAAAACCAAAAAAAAAAATATAGCAATGTGCCATTTCCTTGCGAAAGAGATCCTCTCCACCCGGCTGGACACACAGAGGGACAAAGGCGCGCACAAAAGAGTCTTTCCATCTTGAGAGCAGTTCTTCACTGGAGCCAAGGCTACGTCTGATCGTCCAAGGAGTAAGGCAGAGCGGTCGTCGCTTTCCCAAGCCTCTATCGTCACCCTCCAGAATCAAAAATAAACAATTGTACTTAGACTGCTGTAACTAGGTTTTCGTCCCTAGGATTTCTTTGTACGAGCGAGTTTGTATTGTGAGTCTAAGTTCAGTCCTCCTATATAATTGTGAAGAACAGATGGCAACTCTAGAGGGGGGGTGAATAGAGTTTATAGCGATAATATCCAATTAAAAGTTAAACTCTTTCACAAGCTAAAATTAATCAGAGTAAATACGGAAATAAATAAGGAACAAGAAAGCATCCGCAAACACAGCCAATTTTAACCTGGTTTCCCTCGTAGAGGACTAGTCCAGGCCTGAGAACTCTAGCTTATGATTAAATCCACTATTTGTGAAATAGTAGTTACACCCCGTGCCTTTTCTTCAAAAGAGCACGTCAACTTCTTACAAAGGTCGCAGTGGCGATGCTTAGAATTTTCCAAGCGACTTCTTGAACTCTTGCACAAAACTTCTAACTGAAAAATGCTGAGCACTTGAGGCTTAGAGAGCTTATGGCTAGTAGATGAAGAAGGGTATGGCTTGTATTAAGCTTTAGAGAGAAGAGAAGAGAAGATTGGATGAATAAAAATGAGAGGATTCATGGCCTATTTATAGTATACCAGTTAGGCAGAATTCGGCCAGAATTCTGGTTGGATCATTCAAAAATTTGGCCGTTGGACAACTTGCAACCAGCCAACCCTAAAAATTAGGGTACTAATTTTTAGGGGACAGAGTTCGGCCCGAACTCTGTGTGGAGGCAGAGTTCGGTCCGAACTCTGTCTCCAGAGCACAGAATGGGTCTTTGGTTCAATGGGCTTATTTGGATGTGTGTGGAGCTTTTGGATTTTGGGTAGGATATAGGTTAAGTCTCAAGAGTTCGGCATAACTCAGCTTACATAGGTCTAGACTCAATAAATTTATAAAATACAGACTCAAAGATGACTTGTAATGCAAAACAGGACTATCGTCTGACTTGAGCTGGGTGAGGTCTTCATGTGTTGTAATGAATTATCACAAGTATTATTTAGTCAATTTTATCAATATTTGGTTGACTGTGACTTTGTGTCAACAATCTCCCCCATATTGATAATTGACAAAATAATAATTGTATATTCAATATTCATACCTGGACACATTTAAGATAAATAACATAGCTCCCCCATAATCAGTGCCGATCTTAAAAATAGCTCCCCTGTAAATATTGCTTTGAATCCTGTTGGCCTGATAAGAACATTCTCCCAAAAGCACAGATACAAAGACAAAAAGAATATAGAATATACCAATATCTCCCCCTTTTGGCATTTAGTAATTATCCATAATCAAATAAGAACTGGCAAGCACACCAAAAGATAAGAGAAGAAACTGCATACAAACTGATAAAACTACTAAATGTCTCAAGTGTCACAACTCATAATAAGTCTAATACAATCAAAATGCATAAAAGTAACTAAAATCCAAAGTGCAAAAAGAAACATAAGCTATGATCCTTAGTAGCAGCAGCAAGTAGCAGTCCATATCCATCATCGAGCTCGTGAAGGCCCAGCATCGTCTGATGGATTAGTGAAGGAACGACGAGGGTCCACGAAGGTCGCATCCGGATCCAAGTAGCGAATGACCCAAGGGTCATCGATACGATATCCCTCACGACCAGGGTCCTGCTCCATAGGTATAGGCATGGACGGATGGCGAGACATGGAATACCGAATATCATGCAGCGAGTTGCTGATGGCACTCATCTGCATGGTAGTCCGGTAATCCAGCCGAGTCCAACGATCGTCCTCTAAGGTGAAGCGATCTCGGAGCATAGTCTGAAGAGACTCGAGAGTGGCAGGAGGAGGAGGAGGATCCTGTCCAAGAGGAGGGGCATCTGGCTCATCATCAGAATGCTCAGACACGACTGGTGAGCCAACGGCCGCCTGAAGCCTGTTTGCCTTAGAGAGGAAGGCAGGGGCAGGTAAGAATGGACACCCATCAAGGGGTACATGAAACGTACGAAAGATCATAGGAAGATATAATGCATAAACCAAAGATCTTGGTTTCTTCCTATAGTTAATCATCCAGTCCATCATGGTACTTGGAAGATTAAAGGGAACATAAAAGTGGAGATGATACAAAGCCGAGATTTCAAAATAAGTGACTTCATCGGTGGATCCCGCTTTGGGTAGAATAGTGTTGAAGATAATCCGATGAAGTTCATAAAAATAGGGATTGAGATATTTGGCCAAAAGCTTACGAGGACGTGTGTTAGGGGTACACAAGTCGTCCTTGAAGCTTTCAAGTGAAGACCCATCAGAAAATTGAAACTATCGAGCTTCAACAAGCTTTTCCCATGAGTTTGGCTCTTGGAGTTCAAGGTGTTCGGCCAAATCGAAATCATCAAACGAGATGTCAATTTCCGCAACCCGTAAGAAAATATGTGTATCATCATGGGTTAGGTTACAGTAAAACATTTGAATAGCACTACGATAAATGACCGAATTTGTGGTGACAAGTTCGTCAAGGCAAAGGTCATGAAAAAGTGAGTCATATTGGGAAAATATGGAAAAATTGATAGGGTAACCCGTAAACACCGGACGTGTCCGAAAATCACTAAACCATACATTTGAAGTGTCAAGTGATACAAAAATTCGGTCGTCATATGTGTTGGGGTCGAGTGGACGAGGCGGGTTGAACAACGGGTGGATAGGTGGTTGTTGTTCAACGGCCGGTACAACGGGTGGTGCAACGGGCGGTTCAACGCGAGGAGGACCATTCGAAGAGGACACTCCCTCGGTCCAAAGTCTCTTCCCGCGATTGAACAGACGTGGAGCCATGACACAATAAAGGTAATGAAGGAAATTAAGATATAGAAAAGTATTGAATTATACCTCAAAGTAGTGATGAACAATGAAGAAGAATGGAAAGAGAGGCCTTCTCCTTGAGTTTAGGGAAGAGATGAGCTCTAGAAGGAAAAAAAAAGGGTTAGGGTTTTAAGAAAAAGGTTTTGGAGAAGTGGAAAAGGTGGCAATGGAGGAGAAGAAGAAGGAGATCCCGAATATAAGAGAATGGTTTCAATTGGTCGGAATCAATATGGGCCATTGGATCTATAATTGATCAGTGGCTGAGGCTGTTCCTGGTTCTAGAACAGCCAGACCAAATTCGGCCCGAACTCTGGGTAGGGCAGAGTTCGGCCCGAATTCCGGATTCTGTTGACAGAACTGGAATCAGGCTGAGAAGGAGAAAAAAATGGTTAAGTGAGAAAGACCAAAATAAACGTGAGTATAAATATAAGAAAAGATCCAAGTGATAAACAAAGAATGACAAAGAGTGAACTCGAAGCAGCAAGGTGAAGTTGAAAAATTAGTATTTCAGCAAGTGATAAATAAAAATGAACCGTGTAATAAACAAGGAATTATATCATAATTCAAAATTTTGAAGCTGCCATGGGTTAGCTGCAGGGGCCGGATCCCAGCTAGCGGTAGTCCTGAGGACTAGTACACCGTGTCGCTTAGGCTTTTACGCCTTATTGTCAGAAGGGCCCTTTTGGCTTGTACCCATAGCAAGTTCATCATAAGAGAATTATGACATACTCGATATTTATGCAGGTTTATTTTAATTTACAACAGCTTCATCCAAGATTCCAAGTTCACGACAAAGAAAATTGAAGCGCTCTTCCAATAATGGTTTTATAAAAAAATTTGCTAGCTGATGATCAGTGTCAATAAATTCTAAGTTAATCGTTCCATTTTGCTGATGATCACGCAAAAAGTGATGACGTATTTCAATGTGCTTCGTGCGTGAGTGACAAATGGGGTTCTTAGTGAGATTTATAGCACTAGTGTTGTCACAAAAGATTGGAATGTGCATGAAAGATAAGTTGTAGTCTTCAAGGGTTTGCTTCATCCATAGAATTTGTGCACAACAACGCCTAGCTGCGATGTATTCAACTTCTGTTGTGGATAGTGCGACAGAATTCTGCTTCTTGCTAAACCAAGAGACTAAAACCTTTTCCAATAAATGACACGTACCGCTCGTACTTTTACGGTCGACCTTACATCCGGCAAAATCAGCATCAGAGTAACCAATGAGGTCAAATGATGTTGACTTGGGACACCATAGGCCCACTCTAACCGTACCCTTAAGGTATCAAAAGATACGCTTAACAGCAGTCAAGTGTGATTCCTTAGGATTTGCTTGATATCGAGCACACAGGCAAACGCTAAACATAATATCAGGACGACTAGCAGTAAGATAGAGTAGACTGCCTATCATACCTCGATACTTACGTTGATCTACGGGTTTGCCGCTATCATCTGGTTCAAGTTTAGTTGAAGTAGCCATTGGAGTGCTGATTGGTTTGACGTTCTTCAGCATGTCCTTTGTGTACTTCGACTGACAGATGAAGGTTCCATTTGACATTTGTTTGACTTACAGTCCAAAAAAGTAGTTGAGCTCCCCCATCATGCTCATCTCAAACTCGATCTGCTTAGACTTGGCAAAATCTTGACAGAGGGTTTCATCAGTAGAACCAAATATAATATAATCCACGTATATTTGCACTAAAAGAATAGTGTCTTTAAAAGATTTTATAAAAAGTGTGGTGTCAATTTTCCCTTTTGAAAAATCTTTCTCAAGCAAGAAATTACTTAGCCGTTCATATCAAGCTCTAGGGGCTTGTTTGAGGCCATATAGCGCTTTCTTTAGCTTGAACACATGGTCGAGAAATTTATAATTTTCAAAACCAGGGGGTTGTTTTACATAAACTTCCTCCTTAATAAATCTATTCAAGAAAGCACTTTTAACATCCATTTGAAATAATTTGAAATTTTGAAAATTTGCAAATGCACAAAGCATCCGAATGGATTCCAATCTAGCAACATGAGCATACGTCTCATCGTAGTCGATACCTTCCTCTTGGTTGTATTCTTGGGCTACTAGACGAGCTTTGTTGCGTGTGACTGAACCATCTTCATTTATTTTGTTTCTAAAAACCCATTTAGTACCAATAATTGAGTGATTAGCCGGTCTAGGAACGAGTTCCCATACTTGGCTCCTCTCGAATTGGTTGAGTTCCTCTTGCATAGCAGAAATCCAAAATTCATCATTGAAAGCTTCTAAAATGTTTTTCGGCTCAATTTGTGAAATAAAGGCAGTGCTAGCAATAGAGTCTCTTAATGATGATCTAGTAGTTACTCCACGTGAAACCTCACCTATTACCAAATTTTCTGGATGTGACGGCTTGAAAGAGAATTTCTTTGGCAAGCCCTCCAAAGAATTGGTTTCGGTTGTGGTATTCATTGGAGTAGAAGTTGATGGCTCAACATCATCATCAAGAGTAGCTGCTGCACTGTTATCTTCATCAAAAGTCACATTTGTAGGCTCTTCCACAATTAATGAGCATTTGTTAAACACTCTATATCCCTTGCTCTTGGCAGCATAACCAAGGAAAATACCATCGTCAGCTTTGGCATCAAATTTGCCTAAGTTGTCTTTGGTGTTAAGGATAAAGCATCTACAACCAAAAACTCTAAAATAAGAAACATTTGGGGTTCTCCCAAACCAAAGCTCATAGGGTGTTTTCTTTGTAATAGGATGAATAACTACCCTATTTAAAATGTGGCATGATGTACTGACAGCTTCAGCCCAAAAGTATTTCGAAAGTGAAAACTTATTCAACATGACTCTAGCCATATCGCCAAGAGTCCTATTCTTCCGCTTCACAATACCATTTTGTTGAGGAGTTCTTGGACAAGAAAACTCATGATCAAAACCATTAGAATCACAAACCTTTTCAAAATCAAAATTTTCGAATTCGCCTCCATGATCACTTCGGATTCGAGTAATCATGTAGCCTTTTTTGTTTTAAACTTTCTTAACAAAAATTTTGAAAACCGAAATAGCATCACTTTTATTTGTAAGAAAGAAAACCCAAGTAAATCTAGAAAAGTCATCAACAATAACAAAGGCATAGAGTTTTCCACCATGACTGGCTACTCTACTAGGGCCAAAAAGATCCATATGAAGTAATTACAAGGGTCTAGTAGTGCTTACAGAGTTTATGGAATGAAATGAGGACTTGGTTGCCTTATTCAATTCACATTCAGCACATACCGTGTCCTTTTTGAAAGTGATGTTGGGCAGGCCTCTAACTAGCTTCTTAGTCGATAGCCTGGATATAGTATCCATATTGGCATGGCCAAGACGCTGGTGCCATAGTAATCTTTCATCTTTATGACCATATAGGCATCTACCTGCATTGTTAGTATCTCTAGACAAATAGAAAATATAAATATTATCCTCTCTTATCCCTTCAAAAGCGATGTCTCCTGTTGACCTATCATAAATAAAGTATTTATTTTGTCCAAAGTTAATGTCATATCCATGGTCTGCAAGATGACTAATGCTGAGTAGGTTATGCTTTAACTCGGTCACTAGGCAGACATCTCTTATTACGGGAGAGGAAGGATGACCAATAATACCATTACCTATAATATAACCTTTCAGGTTGTTGCCGAAGGATACATTTCCTTCTCTCTTCATCGATAGTGATGCGAAAAGATTTGCGTCTCCCGTCATATGCCGCGAGCATCCACTATCGAGAATCCACTTACTCTTAGTTGAGGAGGGAAGGTCCACCTACATCAAGAGTAGATGTGACCTTTGGTACCCAAGTTCTTGAGGGTCCTGAAAAGTTAGTTTTCAGAAACCATGCATATATCTTTCTATCTACCAATCTTCTAATTCTACATTGTGGTGAGATGTGTCCATGTAATCCACAATAAGTACATATAGCATTCTTATTTATGTTAGGAGCATGCATATGATGTCTATGAGTAAAGTGATGTGGAGTAGCATGATGATATGTAGAGCCAGCATGGTGATGATGACTATCTGTAGAGTGATATGGAGTGGCATGGTGATATTGTCTATATGGAATAGCATGGTGATGATGTCTATATGTAGAGTGATGGTGATTTTGTTTTTGTGCAACATGGTGATGATTGTATCTATGTGTAGCATGATGATTCTGTGACATATGAGAATTATTTCTACGTGTATGTGGTTTGTGTGCATTGTGAAAGTATGTGTATATGTATGCATGATTACGTGTTGCAGGTGGATGACATGGTTAACTAAAATGAGTAGTATCATGCTTTGTGTGTGTCTCATGTGATTGGGTTTGAGGTTGAGCAACCTGTTTTCCCAATTTAGTCTCTAGTTTCTTAGAAACAGCCTGTAGTTCAGTAACCTTAGCATTCAAACCATGTATCTTAGTAATAGAAATCTTGTGTCTACTCTTTTCTTCAGCAAGTTCCGTGTTGAGTGCTGTGATTTCTTGTGTTTGTTGTTCAATGCGTGCTTCGGCATCATGTAGGCTTATTTTAAGCTTCGATACCTCATTTATGACTTTCGTGGGTGAAGTGTCTCTAATGTTATCAAGTAATAAGGAAAGTCTTTGAATTTCGACTTCATGACTTTTGATCTTTTCCTTGGCATGTTTATATTTACCAATGACCTTTTTATGATCATCAAGTAAATCGGTGAAAGCATCGCCAAGTTCATCAAAAGTGAAGTCAGCAAGAGTTTCGTTTGATACCTTGTCGGACGTTGCCATTAGGCACACATTTACCGTGTCTTGAGGAGAGTCCTTTTCTTCCTCGGAGTCACTAGCTTCGCTTTCATGCCAAATGCTTGTGTTGGCATATTTCTTTGAGGAGGTCTTCTTGTATGGTTTCTCATAACGGTTGCTCTTCTTTAAGTATGGACAGTCTTTTCGGACATGTCCCATCTTCTTGCAACCGTAGCAGGTTGGCTCTTCTTCGTCGTCTTCTCGTGGTTCCTTCTTTGTTCGATTGAAGCGAAGGAATTTCTTGAAGTTGCGGACAACGAGAGCTTGATCATCACCTTCCGAGTTGTCGTCATCCGTCTCATCGGGGTCAGCCCTTCGTCGGTGAGCTTTGAGTGCGATCTCCTTAGCCTTAGGAGCAGGCTCTTCGAAGTCTTTGAGGTCAAGCTCATGAGTCATCAGCTTTCCCATCAAAGTCTCCATGGACATAGTTGTGAGATCATTTCCTTTTATGATGGCTGTCACCTTAGGGTTCCAAATCTTTGGTACCCCCCTAAGTAGCTTGCGAATCTTCTCGTGATTTGTATATTGTTTGCCAAACGAAGATAGGGGATTGATGATGTCGAGGAATCTAGTGAACATTTGTGTGATCGTCTCATTTGGCTTCATATTGAAAGCCTCATATTCTTGAGTGAGACGGCTTATCTTTGATTTCTTGACTTGGGTGGTTCCTTCATGCGTCACTTCTAGAAGTCTCCATACTTCGTGAGAGGTGGTGCGTGTTGAGATCCTGTTGAACTCATTCCTGTCTATAGCACAGAATAAAGCATTAATAGCTCTCGCGTCTAGACTTGCCTATTTTTTCTCCTCGTCAAAATATTTGTCATGTGATTTCTCAACGAGATCACCATTGACAACTATCCTGGTAGGCTTTTTGTAACCATCGGTGACGATAGTCCACAGGTGAAGTCTAGCCACTTGAGATAAAAGCTCATCCTTGTTTTCTAATAGGTGTAGTTAGTTCCATCAAAATAGGGGAGGCCTATGAGTGGACTTTCCTTCACCGTGATTGGAAATCAAGGATTGTGTGGTTGCCATAGATCAACTCTAGGATGTTAGTCATTGTGAGAGAACAGAGCTCTGATACCGATTGAAGAACAAATGGCAACTCTAGAGGGGGGGTGAATAGAGTATATAGCGATAATAGCCAATTAAAAATTAAACTCTTTCATAACCTAAAATTAATCAGAGTAAATACGGAAATAAATAAGGAACAAGAAAGCATACGCAAACACGGCCGATTTTAACCTGGCTTCCCTCGTGGAGGACTAGTCCAGGCCTGAGAACTCTAGCTCAGGATTAAATCAACTATTTGTGAAATAGTAGTTACACCCTGTGCCTTTTCTTCAGAAGAGCACGTCAACTTCTTACAAAGATCGCAGTGGTGATGCTTGGAATTTTCCAAGCGACTTCTTAAACTCTTGCACAAAACTCCTAACTGAAAAATGTTGAGCACTTGAGGCTTAGGGAGCTTCTGGCTAGTAGATGAAGAAGGGTATGGCTTGTATTGAGCTTTAGAGAGAAGAGAAGAGAAGATTGGATGAATGAAAATGGGAGAATTTATGGCCTATTTATAGGATACCAGGTAGGCAGAATTCGGCCAGAATTCTGGTTGGATCATTCAAAAATTTGGCCGTTGGACAACTTGCAACCAGCCAACCCTAAAAATTAGGGTGCTGATTTTTAGGGGATAGAGTTCGGCCCGAACTCTGTGTGGAGTCAGAGTTCGGCCCGAACTCTGTCTCCAGAGCACAGAATGGGTCTTTGGTCCAATGTGCTTATTTGGATGTGTGTGGAGCTTTTGGATTTTGGGTAGGGTATAGGTTAAGTCTCAAGAGCTCAGCACAACTCAGCTTACATAGGTCTAGACTCAATAAATTTATAAAATACAGACTCAAAGATGACTTGTAATGCAAAACAGAACTATCGTCTGACTTAAGCTGGATGAGGTCTTCATGTGTCGTATTGAATTATCACAAGTATTATTTAGTCAATTTTATCAATATTTGGTTGACTGTGACTTTGTGTCAACAAATTGTTCTGTACTTTTACAATCAATGGCAAACAATCAAGACCAACCTACACGATCGCCCTCTATATTATACTGGGTACAATGGCGATATCAAGGTGGATCGGATGCATATTGACCCCGGTTCTTCCATAAGCATCATCCCGAAGAGCCTGCTACACCATCTGCGTATCCCAATGCATCGCCGGATGCCGACAAGTACTGCCATTAGTGGCTTCAATTCGGGCAGAAGCTATCCGATCGGAAAGATTCGTCTGAAATGAAAATCGGCGATCTTCAATCAAAAGTGACCTGTTATGTCATAGATGTGGATACTTTCTACAATATTCTCCTGGGGCGTCCTTGGATACATGATTACATGATTGTGCCTTCCACACTGCACCAGTACTTTAAGTACATTGATAAGCACGGCTTCGTGAGGACATAATTTGCTGACATTGATCCCTTTAAAGGGGTCGAATCCTACTACTCCGACTCATGCTTATACGAGAAGTCAAAAAGGAACCTTGTCGAAGAAGATACTCAAGTTCCAACTGAGGCGGCAATTGGATCGGAAGAACCTCTGACAATCTACCTTCAAGCCCGTAAACCTGGCATAACTGCACCACTTACAGGCACTCTGCGTAAGGATATAATCAGCCTCTCTGCACAAGACGGGCAATCCGACTGCCAAGGTCTGGCCAAGTGCCAAGACCCACGACAGAGCCACTGACAATCAAGCTACCTAGAGGTAGCCAACAATAAAAAGAGGAGCTCAATCCTTCCGTCAAGCCGATGACGATTCGCCTTTCCAGAATGAATCGGCAGCCGAACGCTAAGCCGGAGACTGCTAGCTAGCCAACAACTCCCCATCCAGCTCCGAACACCAAACTGGGGGTCGCTAGTACGCCAACGACTCCACGTTCTGCTCCACCTATGGATCCCCTGACGATTAAGCTGCCTAAGTCATCCTCTCAGTCATCATTAACACAGGCGGTGGCTGAAGAAGAGTCAGAGTTGGCCAAGTATGTGGCTGCTCACACTGATGTTCCATCCGCAGATGATGTAATCCTATTAGAAAAGATACCTTACTTCGTCAATAAAGGGCTATCTTTGAACTACCTCAAGCTTGATAAGCTTTGTACAATGTATGCTATGGAACATGGTATAGGCACCCACCTGCACACACAGGTGACAAATGTCTACACCGTAAACCAATTTACTCCAGTAGAAGACGCTTACTACATAATCGAGGGAGGGGATCATCCAACCATCTTCGGCCGGAAGACTGATCAACAACCCTTCAGGATAGAAGAAGTTGATCTCGAACCCGACACCGGGAGACTACCCCTTTATCTGTATAGTTCTCGATCCCAGTACCTCATGCAAAAACAGGGGTATGATCTGGTAACTACGCCAGGCTTGAACTTCGACATTGGACGACGATTATCCTTATATTTGCCGGTCCCCGCTGGAAAACCACGAGATTACTACAACAAAACCAGATGTGGGCTAGGTTATGTTACACCTGCAACGACCCCTGAAAGCTCAGACGAGGAATGCGACTGGCATTCACACTCAACCGGATCACCAACTTTCGATTCGGATGTCAGCATCGGGGACGTATTCAGGCAAGTCTTGTCCGTCAATATGGCATTCACAGATGCTTATGAAGAAGATGAAGACATTCCTGAACTTCTTGAGTTAGAGCCGTGGGCACAACAGCTAGATACGCAATGGAAGAAGCGGTTCGAACAAAGAGAGCCTCCTACCAAAGATGAGCTTGTACAAATTGATCTCGATGATGAGTCCTCTCCAAAGTCCATCTTCGTCAACAAGAATCTGACAGACGAAGAGCGGGTATCGCTACTGCAACTCGTTAGAGAATATATCGACGTGTTCGCCTGGAGCTACGAAGATATGCCAGGACTGAATCCCGAGGTAGCACTTCACAAAATCAACATTCGTCCGGACGCAAAATCGGTCAAGCAACAGCAACGACAGTTTCGCCCGGACATCATGAACTCTATCGAAGCGGAGGTCAACAAACTGATAGCTAGCGGCTTCATCCGAGAGGAGCAACACCCAGACTGGGTCGCCAACATAGTACCAGTCCTCAAGAAGAATGGAAAGATTCGAATCTGCATCGACTTTCGCAATCTGAATAAGGCGTGTCCTAAGGATGAGTTCCCGTTCCCCATCACAGACAACATGATTGACAACACCTGCGGCTTCGAGTGCATGTCATTTATGGATGGTTTCTCGGGGTACAACCAAATCAAGATGTTCCCTGATGACGAAAAGTGTACATCATTCCGAACGCCAATTGGCATATACTGCTATACAGTCATGCCTTTCGGTTTAAAGAATACTGGCGCCACCTATCAAAGAGCTATGAGCGTCATCTTTAGAGACTACTTGCACAAGACAGTGGAATGCTACATCAATGACATCGTCGTCAAGAGCCACTCCAAGAAAGATCATCTGCATGATCTGAGGACAGTGTTCGACCTGATGCGAGCGCATAATTTGAAGATGAATCCCATAAAATCCTTCTTGGACTTATCCAGCGAGAAGTTCTTGGGTTTTATCATTACTTCCCAGGGTATCCACATAGACCCTGAGAAGATGAAGGCAATCATGGAGATGGGTCCCCCGAGAAATCTTCGTGAACTCCGAGGCCTTCAAGGGAGGCTGGCCTACATCAGGAGGTTTATCTCTAACCTCTCCGGACGATGTCATCCATTCATCCACCTCATGAAAAAGGGCGTTTCATTCATATGGGATGAGGAATGCCAGCGCGCCTTCGACAGCATCAAAGAATATCTGACGAGCCCTCCAGTCCTAGTGGCCCCTGTCGCTGAAAAACCATTCATGCTCTATGTACGAGCAATAGAGCATTCTCTCGGTGCTCTGGTAGCACAAAATAGTGATGCAGGCCATGAACAAGCTATATATTACCTCAGCCGAATGATGATGGGGCCGGAGCATCGATACACTACCGTGGAGAAAGAGTGCCTTGCTCTGGTTTTCGCTATTCAGAAGACGCGATACTACATCACAGGAAAAACCATCCATGTCATATCAAGAGTGAACCCCCTCAGGGTCCTCATGACTAAGCCAGGTGCACTCATCTCTCGCCTCGCTACATGGGCGATATTACTGTCCCCTACCACATGATCTTCGTCCCACAGAAGGCTGTTAAAGGTCAAGCTCTGGCAGACTTTTTAGCAGCTCATCCAGGTTCGAAGTCGACCAGAATAGACGAAGAGATTCCATATGAGGTCGTCAATTCAAATGTGGCCTCTTATGATGCCGTATGACGAATGTTCTTCGACGATGCTTCCAGAACTAGGCCCAAGGGAAACATCGTCGCTGGAGTCGGAGTGGTACTGATGTCTTCCTTCGGGTTGGTGATTAATCTGGCTTACTGCCTCATGGAGCCCTGTTCAAACAATGTAGCCGAGTACAACACTTTGGTCACTGGCCTCCGACTTACAAAAGAGCTGGGGGTAGAGTATCTTGAAGCATACGGTAATTCACAGTTAATCATCAATCAGATCCGGGGTTCATACGAAGTTCGCCATGAAGATATGATCCCTTATCACCAAATAGCAATCGACATCATCTCGACCTTGGAAGGATTCTTCATAGAACATGTTCCTAGACTCCAGAATATTGAGGCCGATGCCATAGCAGGCCGGGCCGCTTCTCTAGTAGTGCCGAACTATGATCATCATCTGGTTGACATAATAGGCCATGAATTGGTCTGTCCCAAGAATAATGTTCAATGTGTTGAGAGTTACTCCGCTCTGACAGTCGACGAAGCACCAGACTGGAGAAAACCATTCATCGACTTCGTAGTCTACGATATCCTGCCCGAGAATCCAAATGAAGCCACTTCCATCAGAAGACATTTCCTCAGAGTCTTTTATGATACAAAGACGAAAATGATGTATCGACGATCATACAATAGATTACTGCTTCGGTGTCTGTCAAATACAGAAGCTAAGGAAGCCGTACATGAAGCTCACGACAGTGTCTGTGGGGCCCGTCAGCCTGGCCCTAAATTGCAAGACCGCCTTCGCCGAATGGGCTATTACTGGCCCACGATAGTAGCATATGCGATAAACTATGCAAGGAAGTACAAGGCCTGTCAAGTCCACGCAGATTTCATTCACCAGCCATCCGAGTTCCTACATCCGACGGTGGCATCCTGGCCATTCGAAGCATGGGTAATGGACATCATTGGTCCGATCACCCCACCTTCGTCGCGAGGACATCGCTTCATACTCGCAATCACAGATTACTTCTCCAAATGGACGGAGGTTGTTCCACTGACAGAAGTGAAGACTTCAAACGTGATCAGCTTCCTCAAGCATCACGTCATCTATCATTTTGGACTTCCCCGAAGGATCATCCAGGACAACGGTCCGCAGTTCGCAAGTCACATCTTCTATCAGTTCTGCGATAAACACCGGATCCAGAATGTTGCTTCAATACCGTAGAATTCGACAGCGAATGGGTTGGCAGAAGCGTTCCATAAAACTATAATCAAGCTGCTCAAGAAGTTCGTTTCCTCAAACAAATAAAACTGAAATAAAAAGCTCGGCGAATGCTTACGGGCCTACCGTACTACAGTCCGGACAGCCACTAGAAACACCTGGTTCTCTCCGGTCTAAGGCAGTGAGGCAGTTCTCCTTTTAGAGATTCAAATCCCCTCGCTCCGTGTCGCCCTTACCTATCGACTAACGACGGATGATAATCACCATCGTCGGTTACAAGAGTTGGAGGCTCTAGATGAGAAGTGTATGTTAGCTCAACAACGAATCGAGCTGTACCAAGCACGTATCAAGGGTGCTTTTAATAAGAAGGTTAAAATCAGAACATTCCAAGTAGGCGATCTCGTTATGGCAGTTCGAAGGCAGATGGTTATGACCCACAAAACTGTCGACAAATTCCAACCAATGTGGGAAGGCCCATTTGTCATCGAGGCTGTATTCTCCAATGGTGCTTACCACGTCGCAAAACTAAACGGAGACTTGCTCATGTTGCCCATCAACGGTAAGTTCCTGAAGAAGTATTATGTCTAAAACGACATCCTCCAAATCCCAGATCATTGAGTTATGTACCCTTTGGTGCCGCTGAACTTACATTCTGACTCCAAATCTCCTAAATTGTTGAGTTATGTACCCTCTGGTACGCTGAACTTACATTCTGACTCCAAATCTCCCAGATTGTTGAGTTATGTACCCGCATGTACCGCTGAACTTATACTTTGGTCACTCAAGATGAATCTATATCGCATCTTTTAGGTAGTAAGACAAGTATGATCATACCTCTAAACTTTCTTCCTAAAAGAGCTCCCTCCTCATGATCCGATACCCGCACTTTCAGTGCATAAAAAGGGTAACAGATCCACAAATTTCCCGAAATAACCAAGTCGATATTACCTCTGAGTTGTTTTCCTTCCATAAAAAAACAAATCACCCCTCACGTAGAACTTCCACGTCCTCATTACCTTTGAGTTGTTCTATGTACCCTTCATGTAGCTCACTCCTGCCACGTCCTTATTACCTCTGAGTAGGAAGGCTCCATCGAAGAAACCCTCATATTTACCACGTCCTCATTATCTCTGAGTAAATATGTTGGTTTTCCTCTTGACTTATTATCCGTACCCAAGACCGGAGTACGCCAAGGATAATAGGCCCATAAATGTCCTCTATTGACCACAAATGTCCTCTGTTGACCACAAATGCTGTACTAAGTACATGTCCCTCATTTCTCATCATGCCCCGGGAGCCCAGCTGCTCCATGGCATTCTTTCTCTCGATACCAGGAACGTCCATAGCCACCTTACTATGGAATTGTTCTAAGTATCCCCATCAAGCTTGTTATCCGTACCTAAAACCAAGGTATACCAAGGGTAACAAGTCCACAAACAGTCCCCCGGTGGGGCAAATACCACAACACCACAAACGCAAATACGCAATACAAATGAAGGGTAAAATAAAACATACTCTTTTATTTGAAATTTAAAAGTACTACATGTTCCGGGACCACGTCCCTCTCAAAAAAGGAAAAGAAAAAAAACAAAAGAAGGAAAAGGGCCGACTATGGTTCGGCGGTACATAATTCCATGAGACGGTCCCTCAGCAAGACAGTCGACCGCTCAAACTTCTGCTTGGCCCGATGCTCGGCTTCCTGAGTCAGCCGCTCTCCATCCTCCAGATGCGCATGAGCCCGCCAGCCATCCTCAAGCTTCTTTAGAGCACGCTCCAGGCTAGCAGAAGCTCCGGTGACCTTTTCGGCCTCCTGAACGATCAGCTCTTTATCCGCACGGGAAGCTTCGAGCTCAGATTCCAAGAAAGCCAGCTTCCTCTGGAGCTCGAGGATCTGCTCCCTTGTATTAATTATTCCACAGGAGGCGGCCGCTTTTCGAGCCATGCAATCCTCGCTCCTGCGGCTCAGCTGGTCATACTGGAGAGATAGGTCGCTGAGGTCCTTCATTATAACCGACTTAGACTTATCTCGTGCAAGCCTTACCTTCTCCAGGGTAGTAGTGAAAAAGTTACGCTCTTGATCTATGGCTGCAGACATATCAGCTTGCCGCAGCACTTGAAACTGGGCCACGAGCTGATCAGCCTCTAGCAATTGGCTCCAGAAGCGCAACTATCTCTGCCCCACCAGGGAGGGTTTTAAGAATTTCAATTTGGCCACGAGCAGATTGTCGGGCCAAGGCAAAGGGGGTCCCCCACTCCACAGCAGCTTCGACCCCTCTCTTCAAGTGGCGGTAGAAACTGTCAACTACATCCTGTGACGTCTCATCCAGAACTTCCATAGAGGACGGCGTCAAAGGAAGTGTAGCTGGCAGTGTCGAAGGAGACGCACCAGAACTTGCCACCCCTGCCACCAGGGAAACAAATTTCGAGCAAAAAGATGCTTGGATAGCAGCTAACTCCTCCTCCGCGGCCCGAAGAACCTGGATACTCAGCAAGGCAGAGAAGTCGACCCAAGAAGCCACATTAACAGAGGAGGACACAGGGACCATTGCTCCTTGCCCCGGCTGTGCCGCCATCTGATCTCCCGAACTTGATCCAGCGGGAGGCCCATCAATATAAGTCAGAAGTGGAGGGGGCATACTCCCTTCCACCAGGTCCCCGCTGGCAGAGCCTTCCCTGACAATATCCGTTATTGATAGTTAAGAGGCAGGACCTGTATGTCCAGAGCAACCATCAATCAGCATAACCCGAAGGATGTGATGATAGAGCAAATGAGCCTCCTCACTAGTCAAGATTTGGCTTATCTTACCAGGGAAGGGTTGTGGAGGCTGAGGATCGCTCACAGCAGCCGTAGTCTCATCACCAGCGACCTCTAAGCTGAATTCAGCTGGTTCCTCTACCCCAGCCGCCCCGGAAGGAGATACGACTGGATCAGCGTCACCCTGCTAAAATTCAATAGTCTCGAGGACGGGTTCAGCGGAGCCCCCGTCGCCCTGGGTCGAGACCTCAGCAACGTGAGACCCCTCAGCCGCCGCCGAGAGAACCCTGGCAGAAATAATCTCAGCACACATGTCACTAATCAAAGTGGTCAGGACCGGATTGACTTCAGAAACAGCGGCCGATTCTCGAGAGGCTGACTCTTCTGACGCCTACAGAGAAGAGAAAAATAATTAGATCATAATTCAGGAAGAGAAAGGGCTAAAGAAGGAGATGGTCGCAATTCAATTCACCTCTGAAACGGCGTCATCACCTTCGCCTCTCTCCTTAATGAGCAGCCTGTGGTGTCTTACCGCAGCCCGCTTCACGGAGAAGGTTATGCCGCCAATAGACTCACGCCTGCCTCACTTGCATGAAAGGACGGGCGCAACAGGCGGTTGATCTGCCATCACCTCATCTGGCCCAACAGGCGGCTGATCCGCCACCACCTCTTCCGTAGAAGGGAGAGAGTTATCAGCATCATGCTGGTCATCCTCTTCGTCCACATTTATGGACTCCGAGTCATGCACATGAACCGTATTTGCCCTCTTCTTTCTCGTCTTAGACCCCTTGGGCTTCTCCGCCAAGCCAGTACCCACAATGAAGCTGGTACTCGGGTCAAAATTAACGGGAGGCTTGCTCGCCGTAACATGGTATAGGGCCGCCATATACAAAATCTTTTCTGGAGCTTCGACATCAGAAACCAAGAAGCTGGTTCGGGTATGAACTATGTCATAATAATGCCAGGCCCTGATACCGTCGAGGACGCTACCTATAAAGCCCAGACAAGAGCTGGGACTGTCAAAGAATAGCTGGCTATGCCCGAACTGGCGGGAGAACCTGTTGGGCAAGTAGGGCTCCAGGTAGACATTGATGCGATTACGGTATACTAGGTACGCTGGACGAATATTACGCAACCAAATGAGCATCTTCTCAGACAAGAGGTGAGGAGGTCCGGTACCATCAATATATACGCCCCTCACTTCTTCATCGGTGAAACGAGGAACAGACACACACAAAATCGTATTCGTCCACTCTCGCCAGTGCCCTCCGACAGGCTGGCATAGTGCTACACTCCTAGGGCTGATGATGACAAAATAGGACGAGACGCTCATGGAGCTAGCAGCAGCGGAGGCCAGGCCAATAGGCCTCACATACAGATTCAGCAGTAGTATTAGCAGCCGTGGTCCACTTTTAGCAGCATCAGTTTTAGGTCAGTGCTCTTTTTTAGCAGGTACAGTAGCAACAGAGACAGCAGCAGGTTATCCTTTGTTCTTTCTGTAAGAAACCAGGGCACGATTGGGGTGAATGTCGGATGAGGATAGGCAAGTGCCTACTCTGCGGATCATCAGATCATCAGTTGAGAGAGGGTCCCAAATCTGTGGGACGGACAGATCCGGGAGAAGGAGCCAGGGCTCCAATAGGCCAGCAGCAGGCTAGAGGAGGCCAGCAAGGGCGAGCTTACGCCATGGCATTTGAGGATGCTCAGGCAGTAGGAGAGGTGCTTGCATGTTTTTGTTCTTCTCGATTCCATTCATGCCTTGCCTCATTATATCCATCTTGAAATTCAATTCCATCTGTTCCTCTCTCTCATATTTTGTTGATGAATTTGAATCTGGATGTTTTGTTGTTGATTTAATCTTTTACCAAATCATATGGGCTAGGTCGCCTTAATTATGGAATCTAGAGTCTCCTATAGTCATATTGGTTGGTACGGCGAGGGCATAGTCTATGTTGCAGACTCCATGGGTGTCGTAGCCATGCTTGCTAATATGGCAAGGAATTCTGAATATCATAATTTTGGATAGACGCATATGATTATCAGATTATATTAAAATAATTTCAAAAAACCTACTATTTCCATCTTTTTGTTTCTGTCTTTCAAAAAAAACTATAAAGTGATAAAAATATTTTAATTACTATTCTAAGACTTTGACGGTCGGGGTGTTGACCTAGAAGGAGTACGACCATCTTAATTTCGAGGACAAAATTCTTTTAAGGGGGGTAGACTTGTAACACCCACTTTTCTAAAATAAGGATAATTTTGAAATTTTGTATTTTAAATCAATAAAATATTAGATTTTAGTCATGATATGATTTTTGGTAATTTTTAGTTATTTTAAAACTATTTAAAATGGTGATATGTGAATTTGGTGTTTTAATAGTGTAACCTTAGTCATGCATGACCTAGAAGACTAATCATGATCATGGATACCTAATCATGTGTTTAGAATCTCATATTTTTTGCTTTTTAGCCTAAGGATATTTTGGTTTTTGCCACTTTTGTGAAATTGTAAATTATATGAATTAAATATATGCTAGTTAATTATTTAAGACTTGACCTAGAAGTTTAGCCTAATCTAGATGTTAGTCATGACCCTAGAGACTAAGTTAGAGGGTTTCAACTAAGTAATCAAATTAGATTAATATCTAGATATTTGTTAGTGGGATATTTTAGGCTAAATGTTAAAAAAGGTTACTTTAATTGTGAGCCTTTAGATTGGCTTAAATTTGTTGGAGAAGCCTTGACTACTCATCCTAAACCCTAACCCTAACCTAATGGTAGCCATCAAACACCCCCCTTTATAAATACAACACATTAACCCTTTAGCATCATTTTAAATCATTTTAATTGCCTCTTTTTGTGTTCTTCCCCAATTCCTCCCCAATTACCCAAATCAACTCCAAATTGAGCCTAGTCTTTTGCATTGGACTTCCCTACAGTAGAGGACACCATTAGTGGGTAGCTAGCAAGAATTCGGAGGCTCGAAATCGTCGCAAGTTGAAGAGGAGCCCTCATTCAAATAGCTCTAAATTAAGGTTTCACCATCAATAGGTAAAATCCATCAAACCTATTCAAATTCTAGTTTTCTTTCCATGGATGCATTCATTTATGGTTCCCCTAGGTGTAGCCAAAGATTGGTAGGAATTCGTGTCCATTAAGTGTCTGTATCGGACACGTATCTATGTGTAGGAATAGGTGTTCGATGAAATGATTGTTAAAAATAAATGTTGCTAATTTCAAATTGTGTTTGAACAAATTTGTAGACCTTTAGGTGTTAATTAAATTTAGTGAAGACTGAGTCGACTTTCGAGTCGTGTCCGTGTCCAAAACGGACACGAACTCACGACTCCCCCGTGTACATGCCCTGCTACCCGACCATAAAATCTCTCTGTGTAGGACACGTGGACACGTACAATTTGACACAGAGGTGGGGGCCATCACTGACAGACCCCCCCTCGAGTTTTACGATACTTCGTTTCGTGTCGGATACGAAAACACGATCACACTAATTTTTTACTGTACTGTGCACGCAGGAAATCAGCACTGACACGCACTTCGTGTCATGTCCTGTCACTACGTGGATACGATGCAGGGTGTCGATCGCGTAACCCTACATGTGGGCTAGACGTGTGCACGGCAACATAGCTCCACGTGGCCTGTGTCGAGTACACGAGTCCAGGGTCTCGTTGCACGATGCTGTGTGCATGCGTGTGTCTACGTGTGTGCGTGAGTATTTGCACACGTTCGTATCCAGATTTTTGACACATTATGGTCTACTAGACACGTACACATGTGATGCTCTGATTACCAACCTCCGAAACTGTTTACCAATTGCTAATTTCAAATCGAATTGTGAAATTCCTATGATCCCTGATACGTGTACTTTCAAGGATATTTTTCTGAGATTTTAATTATGTTTAACTTGTTTTTAGGTGTTTAATCATTTGTTTGTACACTAAATCACCTCTGGAATTAGCTAACATGTTGGGTTCGTGAGTGTGTTGGAATTGGATGATGGGGATTTTTCGAATTTGGGTTTGGAACTGGTTATGAACTGTCAATTGGTTCTCAGGTTTCCTGAGAACCAACTTACTGAGATTTGCTAACATTAATCCCTGATATTGCTGAAATATTTTATGTCCATTACACCCACTGATTTCAGTCCTATTTGACACATCTCTACCTATTGAAACCGGGTTCCTGTTCTCTTATTGTGATCACTGAATTGGGCATTCACTGACAATTTACTGATTAGCCAACCTATTAGGCACAAACTATCATTTAATATAAGTTTTTACATTGCCTTCACCCATTGACACATTTGCATTTATCCCAGTTTTCACTAACTGTCACTTGACACTGATTCATATGTACACTAACCTATCTAACTGTTCCTATTGACACACCCTCACAGGTTACACACTAAATTGATTTGAATTGGGTTTTGAAGTTCAATGTTAACTAAGAATGTAATTGTTTTCCAGTTTTATTGATTAGGAGTTTTTCCATTTTTCTGAAATATAAACTGTCAACTGATTACTGAGTTTAAAATGAAGTGAAACTTGAGTTTTTGCATGTGTTAAATCCTGAGAATTGTAGGATTATGGAATATTGTAAACTAAAATGGGAGTTAACCAAGTTTTGAAGTCAAAAACTGAGAATTCACTATTTTCAGTCCCACATACCTGTGCATACAGAACTTGGCTACACACACACCATGAACTGAAACCTTATTCACTCATAAATATGCACTGATTGTGTTCACTCATTCCCTATTTGATTCCTGTCATGAACACTCACATTAATCATGTAAACACACTATTCCTATATATGTTGACACACACATTGCTCTCACCATAGACACATTACAAGAATATCTATTCGTATTACACTCAACTGTCACACACATATCGTTATTTACTCACACACACACTACTGCTACCCCATTCTCTGTTTCCTGAAACATAGACACACACACATCCTACACACACACATGTAATTACCCCCTTAACCCTCTCTCTATCTCTCTATGTATAAATATATGTAGATATGCATATATAAATGTATATATGAATATATGTATATACGTAAATATGTATGTAGGCATATGTGTAAAGCATGTAGGAGAATGATATGAATATACAATATAGGCATATGTGTAAAGCATATAGGAAATGAATAGATGCATGAAAGAAATGAATGTATACATATATGTTAGCTAGAAGTTCTACTTTACCTAATGGCACAATGTTATACACACACACACACAACCTATATATATAACCTATATACATATATAGTTATATTTGTGAATGAAATGTGATACTAGTCTAGATTACTTGGTGGTATGTGCCTAGCTAGTTAGATGTGATGCTAGACTATGGTTAGCTTGTTTGTAGTGTAGTTAGTTGCCTAGGCTATGTGTTGGATACATAGAACTGACTTGATTAAGCCTAGATTAGACTAACTTAGACTAGTTGACCAAGATTGATCAAGCCCTAACTAGTTTGACCTAATTTGACTAGATGTTGACTTGGTTTGACCCAAAGTTGACTAAAAGTTGACTTGACCTAGATTGACCTAGAAAATTATGTAGATACATTGTACACTTCATTTATAACCCCTTTGTATACATCATGACTTGTGTTGCTCTAAGTAGGACTCAGATATCTCATATCGGATAATGTATTCTCACAGACATTCAGATCACAGGTGAGTACATTCTCTGATCATTTTATACTTGTCACGACTTATATTCTTGCTCTAGATTACTTTACTTGATGCTGTCACGTTATCATCACGGATTGGTACTATATGGATCTTTTCATGGGATGTTATCCCCCTTAGCGGACGCATCGGATACTTCATGTAGGGTGTTTCATGTACATCATATATTTCTTGCTCTTGCGTTATTCATGTACACTCATGTTCTTTCATGTACGCTTATGTACTTTTATGTGCTCTCGTGTACGTTCATGTTTCCTCATGTGCTTCGTGTGTAACCAAAATATCATGTTCGTAACGTAACTTGACTAGATCCTTGTGTATTGATTGTGGGTAGGGGTGAGTATAAATGGTCATGTGATTTACCCATCTTGTTCACTCTGTTACTTTTTATGTTTTATCGTGTGCAACACAGCCTTCTTGGCTAGTGTCCCTCATGTTCACTCATGTACATCATGTTCAACCTAAGCCAATTATATGCCATCGCGTACTCTAAATCACTAGTCACTTACAGTTCTTACTTACCATGTATATATTTTAGTTATCAAATATCTCTCCTGGTTTCATGTACATCTTTTTACAATATTTTATGTATCTTACTCTATTGCTTGCTTTATATTTCCTGCCATGATATGAACTGCATGAGATATACTGTGCTCGCTCCCGTCCTGACTGGACCTGTTAAAAATATTACAGATGATACCAAGGACTTCTGTCCAACCGACTATGGAGCCCATCTAGACGATACCTGTGAGTTTGACCCACAGGAGTATCCAGCTCTAGCTGAGGACGTCGTCCATGCTGCTTAGACTAGATTAGATAGGCTTTATCTTATTTCTTATGTCATTTGTATTGACTTCAGAGTTGTATTATTTTCTGGATGTTGTGATGTTGTGTCGTTAGACACTTAGACTTTCCTTCTGTTTGTATCTTCCTTTGAGATTTTCATATCTATGATATCGTGCTATTTTTGCCTTAGTTGTGATTGAGAATGTATACTGTATTGTCACCTCTTCTCGGAGTGTATATACTGTACATGTACCTTATTTTGTTAGATGTTGTGACCTAGGACAACGTTCTACCGCCGATACTGCGACGTAGGCTGGACGTACCCACTTCTCGTGCCCTTACTCTAGGGTACGGGTCGAACTAAAAATGTGTCACAACCCGTATCCTAGAGTAAGGGCACGAGAAGTAGGTACGTCTAGCCTACGCCACAGTGTCAGCGGTAAAACGCTGTCCTAGGTCACAACATCTGACAATATAAGGTACCTGTACAGTATATAAACTCCGAGTGGAGGTGACAATACAGAATACAGTCTCAATCACAACTAAGAAAGAAATAGCACGATATCATAGATATGAAAATCTCAAAGGAAGATGCAAACAGAAGGAAAGTGTAAGTGTCTAATGACACGACATCACAACATCCAAAAAATAATACAACTCTGAAGTCTATACAAATGACATAAGAAATAAGATAAAGCCTAGCTAATCTAATCTAAGCAGTATGGATGACGTCCTCAGCTAGAGCTGGATCCTCCGGTGGGTCCAACTCACAGGTATCATCTAGATAGGCTCCATAGTAGGTCGGGCAGAAGTCATCGGTATCATCTGTAATATTTTCAACAGGTCCAGTCAGGACAGGAGCGAGCACAATACATCTCATGCAGTTCATATCATAGCAGAAAATATAAAACAAGCAATAGAGTAAGATACATGAAACACTGTAAGAAGATGTACATAAAAATATGAGAGATATTTGATAACTGGAAATATATACATGATAAGTAAGAACTGTAAGTGACTAGTGATTTAGAGTACGAGATGGCATGTAATTGGCTTAGGTTGAACATGATGTACATGAGTGAACATGAGAGACACTAGCCAAGAAGGCTGTGTTGCACAAGAAAAGTAACAGAGTGAACATGCTGGGTAAATCACATGACCGCTTATACTCACCCCTACCCACAATCAATACACAAGGATCAAGTCAAGTTACCTTACGAACATGATATTTTAGTTACACACGAAGCACATGAGGAAACATGAACGTACACGAGAGCACATAAAAGTACATGAGCGTACATGAGAGAACATGAGAGAACATGAGTGTACATGAATAACGCAAGAGAAAGGAATACATGATGTACATGAAATACACTACATGAAGTATTCGATGCGCCCGTTAAGGGGGATAACATCCCATGAAAAGATCTATATAGTACCAATCCATGATGATAACGTGACAGCATCAAGTAAAGTAATCTAGAGCAAGAATATAAGTCATGACAAGTATGAAACGATCAGAGAATGTACTCGCCTACGATCTGAATGTCAGTAAGAATACACTGTCCGATATGAGATATCTGAGTCCTATTTAGAGCAACACAAGTCATGATGTATACAAAGGGGTTATAAATGAAGTGTACAATGCATCTACATGATTTCTAGGTCAAACTAGGTCAAAGTCAACTCTTGGTCAACTCTGGGTCAAACCAAGTAAACATATAGTCAAACTAGGTCAACAACAAGCAATCTTGGTCAACTGGTCAAACTTAGGTTATCAAGGGTCAATGGTCAACTATTGGTCAACTTTAGGTCTGGTAACACACACGCGTATGCATTATACTGTTACTGAGAACCATTCGAAACCTGAGAACTTAAAATGAAAACTGAGAATTCCTGTCATGTTTACTAAAAAGATTGGTTCCAATTCATTTTGATTCCTATAATTACCTGAGATTTCAATTGAATGTTAATTTCCTAAGATTTGAGGGTTGATTCAACTGTATTGATGATATAACCGAGTTCCCCTTTATATGATAACCTAAAAATTGATATTAAGTTAAGAAGATGTTAAACTTGAATTATTGTTAAATGAGAAACCTTAACTGAATTGGGTTTGAATTGAAATGTTAACTGAGCTTTGATATTGAATGTTTAACTGATTTTACAGAAAACCTGAGTTTGGGTTATAACTGTTAAGTGAAATAAAATGGGAATGAATGAACTGAGATTTCCTAATTCACTAAACATCAACACACACCCTCCTACCACTGTCTACACATCAATACACACACACCCTCTCACCACATACACACACAGGTATTTTTTCCCCTTAACCCTCTCTCTATCTCTCTATGTATACATGTATGTATACAAATAAGTATGTAGGCATGAATGCATATATGAATGCATGTATGTATGCAAGTATGAATGGGTGTAATGTAAACTGTTAAATAGAATATATGCAAGAACTGAAATGTAATATAAGTATAAGTGTATGCAAAAATGTATGAGTGTAGGTAGTAGGCTTATATCTAATATGCATGAATGAAATGAATATATGCAATATCTTAATATAAATGCAAGTATCTAATATGCATGAATGTATGCAATACAATATAGTAATATATATATATGTGTAGAGATGGTAGCTACAAAGGTTTTTGAATATAAAATCTTTGATTATATATATGATATTGATATAAGGTTTTGGCATGGGCTTGGTATAGGCTTGGCTTGGTGACTGACCTAGTTAGGCTAGAGTTGACCAAAGGTTAACATTAAGTCAATATGACCAATTGACCTAGGTTGACTAAGTCTGACATAATTGACCAAACCTAAAGTTGACCAATAGTTGACCATTGAACCTTGATAACCTAAGTTTGACCACTTGACCAAGATAGCTTGTTGTTGACCTAGTTTGATTAGATGTTGACTTGGTTTGACCCAGAGTTGACTAATAGTTGACTTTGACCTAGATTGACCGAAAAATCATGTAGATGCATTGTACACTTCATTTATAACCCCTTTGTATACATCATGACTTGTGTTGCTCTAAATAGGACTCAGATATCTCATATCGGACAGTGTATTCTCACAGACATTCAGATCTCAGGCGAGTACATTCTCTGAACGTTTTATACTTGTCACGACTTATATTCTTGCTCTAGATTACTTTACTTGATGCTGTCACGTTATCTTCACGGTTGGTACTATATGGATCTTTTCATGGGATGTTATCCCCCTTAGCGGGCACAACGGATACTTTATGTAGTGTGTTTCATGTATATCATGTATTCCTTGCTCTTGCATTATTCATGTACACTCATGTTCTCTTATGTTCTTTCATGTACGCTCATGTACTTTCAGGTGCTCTCATGTACGTTCATATTTTCTCATGTGCTTCCTGTGTAACCAAAATATTATGTTCGTAACATAACTTGACTGGATCCTTGTGTATTGATTGTGGGTGGGGTGAGTATAAGTGGTCATGTAATTTACCCATAATGTTCACTCTGTTACTTTTCATGTGCAACACAACCTTCTTGGCTAGTGTCCCTCATGTTCACTCATGTATATCATGTTCAACCTAAGCCAATTACATGCCATCTCGTACTCTAAATCACTAGTCACTTACAGTTCTTACTTATCATGTATATATTTCCAGTTATCAAATATCTCTCAAGTTTTTATGTACATCTTCTTACAGCGTTTCATGTATCTTACTATATTGCTTGCTTTATATTTCCTGCCATGATATGAACTGCATGAGATATACTATGCTCGCTCCCGTCCTGACTGGACCTGTTGAAAATATTACAGATGATACCGAGGACTTCTGTCCGACCTACTATGGAGCCCATCCAGACGATACCTGTGAGTTGGACCCACATGAGGATCCAGCTCTAGCTGAGGACGTCATCCATGCTGCTTAGGCTAGATTAGCTAGGCTTTATCTTATTTTTTATGTCATTTGTATAGACTTCAGAGTTGTATTATTTTTTGGATGTTGTGATGTCGTGTCGTTAGACACTTAGACTTTCCTTCTGTTTGTATCTTCCTTTGAGATTTTTATATCTATGATATCGTGCTATTTCTTTCTTAGTTCTGATTGAGACTGTATTTTGTATTGTTACCTCCACTCGGAGTGTATATACTATACATGTACCTTATATTGTTAGATGTTATGACCTAGGATAGCGTTCTACCACCGAAACTTCGACGTAGGCTGGATGTACCCACTTCTCGTGCCCTCACTCTAGGGTGCGGGTCATGACAGCCGTAACGCCGTCTTCTGCTCCAGGCCTCATCAAAGACCGGCAGTGCATCAACATCCACCCCATCAGATAATTGTATGGCAGCTCTATGTGCACAAAATCCATCACCGTGTCATGGGCGATGACCTTGGATGAAAGGCACGAAGGCCATGGTGTATGCTGCACACCATGGCCGGAAGAAGGGCCAGTCTGACCCCAAATACCAGCTTTACGGTAGGAAGGATAAAGTGGCAGCTGATCCTCTCAATGGAACCCGCCCCTCCTGAGACCATACAGTTCCGTAGCCATACCATCAGGAATCCTGCCAAGAGTGCCTTCTCTGACAGTCACTGAGTACCATGATAAAAATAACTAAAGGAGTTAGTTCGACTCCCAAATGTCTCGCCCATAGCCCTCGATCTCTTGGCAGTCGACGCCAGTTCTTGTACCTTCACCTGGGTTTGAGGATCTCGGGAGGAAATCCGGCCTGAGGTGCCTAATATAAAAAGGTATGAGACCCAGGACGTGGTGAGAGGAATGCTCCCTTTTGAGCTACCATCCTTCTTGATGGACGCCTGGTGACAGGTACTGTGGTGACATAACAATTCCCGATATACGACAACAAAACCCGAGAACTACCGATCCAAATCCTCGAGTTCTTCGCTCGTAGGGGTATACACTTCAAAGACTTCTTCCCCCCAGGACAGCTTCGAAATGACGTGCATATCATGGAGAGCGAGTCCTAGCTCCCCTCCAGGTGTAAAGAACGTTACCGTCCATCGGTTGTACATCTCCAGGAGAGCCATGAACAATGGCTTATTTATGGGTAGACAATGACAGGTGCCCCGAATGGCGTGGTAGAAGCTGATCTCACACATGGGAGTCTCATACTTCCGCAGAATCCACATGATCAAGTTGGCCTACGCAGGGATGGGATTTATCCCGTTCAGCAACGCCAATCGGCCGACGGGATAGGACCCCTTCCGAGCAAGCTGATTCAAGAAGGTGTCAGCTTGAGAGAACGTGAAGTTGGGACCCGATACATTTATGAAGGTACCCGGGGCCAGTCCCATCACGTACCGACTAACCGGTTCCCTTCCCGCATACGCTGACCCAAAATTCCTGTTATAATGGATGTTACCTACGATCATCCCCGACCTGCTTGGAGTCAAGGAGTCCACCATCTTTCTGTCCAACGGTAACATGTTGAACCATGACAGAAGAAAATGATGCTCCATCGGAGGGATATGGATCGCCATCCCGTCAAGAGTAAAGTTCCAGTTCTCGGATATATCTAGCATTCGGGGGTTCTTCACAGTAAGGGCATCCCCAAAGAGGAACGCTGGCTTCAGGTATTTTCCCTCTAATTGCCCCGAGTTCATTATAGCACAGAGAAAGTAGAAGGGCTGGTTCCGGATAGCATTTAGCCTCTCCATAGGCTTGTCTGTAGGGAGCTGATTCGCCACATATTGGACTAAGTGGTCGAATCGCACACCCACAGCAGATTGGGCTGAACCCACCAAGGGTTCTCCCGCTGGAGTGACTGGCAGATTCACTGGAGAAAAATAAAAGAAACAAGTTAAAAGATGGCTGAACAAAACCACTTAGTATTTGTAAGCTTATGCGGCCCAGTCTACATGAGCTTATGCGGCTCTGATTTGGTGGGGATCCCATGCGGCCCATTTTTAGATGAGCTTATACGGCTTTACACGAGCTTATGCGGCTCCGCTTAGCGTGAGCTTATGCGATTCTGTTTAAAAGAGCTCATACGGCTCTATTTGAACATGAGCTTATGCGGTACTAATTAGCGTAAGCTTATGCGCCTCAGTTCAGATGAGCTTATGCGGTTCTGCTTAACGGGGCATTATGCAGCCCAGTCCAGATGAGCTTATGTGGTTCTGCTAAGCGGGGCCTTATGCAGCACAGCTTAAAGGGGGGCTTATGCGGTCCTATGGGGCTTCATGCGGCTCAGTTCAGAGGGACTTATGCGGCTCTGTTCGACGGGTCCTTATGCGGTTCAGCTTACAAAGTAATTACGCGGCCACTAGACGACTCTCATGCGGCTCGAACATGGGGTATACCCCTATACGGCTCGGACATGGGATGTACATACGGCACATACAATTTGAACAGACGAAGAAGGCCCGCGCATAAAATATGCGACATAGCCATGATGGTTAGGTTCTGAGTTCATGCAATTTCTCCCCAAATCCTTACCAGTAATGGCGGGGTGAGCGTCGAGATGAACTTCAAGCGCCACAGTCGATGAAGAAGCCACTCCCTTACCCTTCGCCGCAGCCTTGGAAGTCTTGGGGGCCATCGAATGATCGAAGAAGAAGAAGAAGAAGACGGCAGCCTAGGGCAAGAGAGGTTCGTATAAACGAAGAGAGTAAAGAGTTACTTTAAAAATGTTACTCTTATTTATAGGCGGACAGGGGGCTCATAGACCGATGGACGCTTCGATCCGTGCGCCGCCTAAAGAACAAAATCGACGCTTCGGTCATCGAGGCAAATCTGGGTATTTAAAAACTGACCCTTAGGATCCTGCCCCAAAAGGCGGCTTCAAATTCGAAACAAATTAAAACAAAATCAAGGGTCATTAAATGAGACGCATACGTGGCAGAGAGGATAACATGCGGCCAGAACGGTCCATGCGGCCAGGCAGTCCATGCGGCCAGGCAGTCCAGACGGCTAGGAAGTCCATGCGGTTAGGATGTCCATACGGCCAGAACATATTATGCGGCCAGAAGAGCTTATGAGGACATAGCCATGCTTCTTATTTAAAGTATTTCAATTTTACAAATTAAAAACTTTGAAGGGGGTCTTATAGAAGCATGGAACAGAACAGAAAAGTCCATGCGGCTCAAAACAGAGGGAGTCTCATACGGTTCAAAGAATCTCTCAGAGCTTCATGCGGCTCAAGAATCCCCTAGAGCTTCATGCAGCTCAAAAATCCCCAATATAGCCATACGGCTCAAGTGAAAGCCACGTGGCCTTATGCGGTTCGCCTCTACAGCTGGCCATCAAGCAGAAGCCTTATTTAATGCTCTGACGCGATAAGGCAGCTCTAACATAAAGGAGAATTGACAGCTCTGATATAAAGCTACAATGATGACTCTAACATAATGGCGTGCTCCTATGGGAAAAAAATCTCTATAGCTGGCACGATCTACCAAAATTCCAAAGCTCTTCATGCGGATCGCTTCAAGGTCTTCCATGCGGCTCTGAACACGTGGCCACCCTTATGCGGTTCCGTTGGAGGCCATCACCATGCGGCTGCTACTCTCATGCGGCTCGGATCATGGGGGGCCATCCTCATGCGGCTTAGATTCTGGGAGGCCACACCCATGCGGCTCTGAACACGTGGCCACCCTTATGCGGTTCAGTCGGAGGCCACCCTCATGCGGCTCAGATTTTAGAGGACACACCTATGCGGCTGTCACCCTCATGCGACTCGGATCATGGGGGGCACCATCATGCGGCTCAATTACCAGACCACACGCATGCGGCTCTGTCAAGACACCCTGTTCATGCGGCTCGCGATTAGGACATGTAACACCCAGTTTTCTAAAATAAGGATAATTTTGAAATTTTGTAATTTTGTAATTTTAATCATTTATTGATTTGACATTTAAATCATGATATAATTTTTAGTAATTTTTAAATCATTTTAAAACTATTTAAAATCTTGACTTATGATTTTGATATTTTGCTAGTGAAACCCAAGAGACTGTTTGACCTAGAGCCTAACCATGTGATTAGAATATTTTAATGTCATTTCTGGCCTAAGGATATTTTGCATTTGACCTCTTTGAATTATTTTGATATTTATTGTGTTGGTGATTGTTGATTTTGACCTTTGATAGGTGTGATTTTGTGATGGTTTTGTGTCCGTAGCGGACACGTATCAGTTTTTATTTATAAATGTTTGATGTGCCTCAAAGAGATTTTTTTTATTGTTGATTTTTTTTAAAAGTATTTGAATGAGATTGTTTTCTTCATGTGTTTCCTGTGATTGCTTTGTTTTAATTTCGAGGACAAATTTTTTTAAGGTGGATAGATTTGTCACCCCCAATTTTCAGAAACAGGAGTATTTTTGTCATTTTATATTTTTGAATATTTTTGAAATTTATTTTATTATTTATGATATTATTTTGGGGTTGAAATTTATTTTATTATTTATGATATTATTTTGGGGTTATTTGAGTCGGGTTCGAATTTTAACTCAATCCGACTTGAAACGGGGACCCGTGGGGTAGTTTGACTCTAGTGGGACCCACACACTAGTTAGGCATGGCCCACATGATATTAATTTTAGTCCATATGATATTAATTTTAGTTAGTAGTTAGACAAATTATTTATGGATAGGTTTAGTTTAATTAGAGACTTAAAACTAGACTAAAATGACCTCAACCTTTAACCCATTCCTAATTTAAATCAAATAGATTAGTGGAGGGCATTTTGAACATTAAAATATGGGACACCTCACCCTTTTTAGGCAGCCACCTATCACTCCTTCATTCATTTGTTTTCATCCACTTTCTCTCTCATGTTCTTCTCCAAATTAATTTGAGAAGAACCTCCATTGATTTCATCTCCAAATCAACCCATTCCTCCATCCAATCTTGTCCATTTCTTCTCTACTCAAGCAAGAGGAGGTGCTAGCCAAGTTTGGAAGGATTCGGAGCTCGTTCGTATCCTTTTGGAATATCTACGTGTCGGTGTCGTGTCGGAAGAATTTTTCTTTGAATCTCTCTCCCGGAAGGTATAATCTCTCCTCTAATCCATCCCTACATGCATATAGAAATATTTTGAACCCATAGGAATGACCCCCATGGTTGTATCTCCATTTGTGTCCATTTCGTGTCCATTTGGAGGTCATAGGAGTGTCCTTTGTGTTGTGGTTGTGTCCATGTGGAAAAATCCTAAATTTGGATACACTATGTGTTGTTCTTATGTATGTATAAATTATTACATGTTTAATCTCATATTTTTGTATTGGAGATGTGTTCTATAGTGTCTCATATATATATATATTAGTGTAGAGAGTGAGTTCTTGATATATTATGTTATATACTTGTGTTTCTTTTGTCTCAAACTACCTAAATTCGTCATAATTTTTATCCACGTTTTTAGTAGCTAGAGCAACTTAGAAATGCCATAACTTTTAGCTCATAACTCCAATTAACTTCCATTTTTTTTAAAAGAAGCGTATCGAAGTTAGCTTTCCAAATATATATTTTAGTAAGCCAAATTCGTTATAGACCTTTCTGTAGAATTGTTTGAGTGTCAGCTGTATAAAAGACGAACGTGTTTCGATGTATTCGCGATTCCGGGAGCTTCCGGACCCGAAAATGTGATCCATTTAAAGTTTCGGAAAGCTAACACAAAGATATATTACATACTTTAATCCTAGAATTTAGTGAATGTCCAATTGGTACCGTATTGATTTTAAGTAGAAGAGTGACTATACGATATATGTATTTTGTGTAACCTATGAGCCTATGTAGTATGGATATTAAATGAATATAGAGTATGTAATGCATGATATGTTAGATGAATGAAATGATATAGATATATGATATATATTCTCTTTACATTAATGTATATATATGGTTGAATGCAAGCATGTAGGAATACAATTAATATAATGCATATAAGCAATGCATGAATAAAAGAATGATATACAATGTATGCATAAAAGTATATAATGAATGCTAGATATGAATGCAAGATATATATGTAATGATAGATATGAATACATGATGTATAAATATTATAATACAATATATAATGATAACATGTATGGTCATGTAGGGTATATGATGCAAGCATGAATGAATGGAGGAAATACATGTATATAGGTAATATAGAATGTAATATATGAATGCAAGCATGCAAGATAATGTATTGTATCCATATATGATGTATTCAACTTGAAGATAATGTAATATATGAAAGGAATAAATGATAATATATAACATAATATGTAAGGTAATGCAAGGTATGAAATATATGTTATGTGCATGTTTGTATGTCTCTATGTTAATGTATGAAATGATATGAATATACATTGTATGCATATGTATAAAACATGTAGGTAATGCATAGATGCATGAATGAAATGAATGTTTACAATATGTTAATATAAATACAAGTATCTAATATGCATGAATGTAAGTATAATATAATACAAGTATACATGTATGTATCATGTAAATGTAATATACATGATTTGTATTATACATGTATACAAGGTAAGTATGTATGTATGTATTTTTATAAACTGAGTTAACATATTACCTTTTACACACATGCATTCATACACCCTTTGACATCATGTATCCCATGTCACATACACCTACCTATCACTAAATTTTAGAACATTAACACATATCCTTTTACACACATGCCAAACACACACATACTCACTTACTCTTTTACCTCTATTTCTCTCTCTCTCTCTCTCTCTATATATATATATATATATATATGTATGTGCCTATATATATAGCTTTCCTATATATATCTATGTATATGGATATGTGAATATGAATAATATATATACATTATATGACTAAGTTTGTGTGCCTTGTTAGCTTATGGTTTAGTTTTGTGCTTGGTTTGCAAGTGACTTAGGCTATGAGTTAGTAGCTATCTTAGATACTTCATTTGCATATACTTAGTTTGTTTAGACCTGAAATAACTTGTTTGACCTAATTTAGACTTGTTAGACCTAGTTTTACCATAGTTGACCTAGGTTTGACTTTTAGGGTTGACCAAGTTGACCAAGAGTTGACTTTGGTCTAGATTGACCTAGAATCATGTAGAATGCATGATAGAACTTCATATTACCATTTTGGACTTGTTGTGACTTGTGCTGTTCTGATTAGGAGCCAGACACCTCTCTTCGGACAGTATATTTACTTTGGACATTCAGACACCAGACGAGTACATTCTCTGATCATTTTATATCCTGCTTAGAATTATATTCCTGCTTTAGATTACTATACTTGATGCTGTCACGACATTATCACGGATTAGTACTATATGGATCTCTTCATGCGATGTTATCCCCCTCGGGAGCATCGGGTACATTGTGTCATGTGCGTTTCACTTTCATCATGTACTCCTGTGCTTTCACCATACATGTACACTCTTGTGAATTATGTACTCTCATGTTCCCAGAGCCCTCATGTATACTATCATGTGTACCCTTTTATGGGCCCCCATGTGATATCATGTACAATAACATAACCTGCGTAGATCCTTATATATTGATTGGGGAAAACGGGAGAGTGCTAGTAGTCATGTGAACAATTCCATAGTAGTGTAGATCATGTACAACTCTTTAGTATAGATCATGTACAAATCTGTCCTGTTCATATGTGCTATTCTGTACTCTACATCACTAGCCACTGTTAGTTCTCTATTTATAGTAGATATTTCTATTACAGTTCTCTCTCTGTTTACATACTGTATTTTTTTAGATCATGTATCTTACTTCACTGCATGATTATATTTTCTAACCTGCTATGATTTGTTGAGATGTATTGTGCTCGCTCCTGTCCTGACTGGACCTGTTGATAAATTTTACAGATAGCCTGGAGGTTGCCTGCTAGCCTAGAGGAGACACAGCAGAGGTTGTATAGATAGCTAGGGTTTTGCTTATAGCTTATTTTCAATTGTCTTGAGTTGTATTTATGGATTACTGTATTTGAGCTTTGAGATGTATTTCTGGGTTTGTGTATCTTAGACACTTAGATTTCTATCTGATGTATCTCTTTTGGATTTTATGTTTTATCTATCTTCCATTATGCTCTACCTTAGATGTGATTGAGTTTACATTCTACTATGTCACCCCCATTCGGAGAGTATAAACTGCTTAGCATTATATTGTTAGATGTTGTGACCTAGGACAGTGTTCTACCGCCGACACTGCGACGTAGGCTGGACGTACCCACTTCTCGTGCCCTTACTCTAGGGTACGGGTCGTGACACATTTTTAGTGGTGGCCCATACAGGTCGAGTTTGTGTAGTGGTATTCGAACTAGAGTACCACTACAGCCTGTAGTAGGATTAGTATATATTTTTGAAGATACTCAATCACAATTAGGATCCCTTGAGAGATTCCTGGGACGACCCTTGAGAATCTTGTTTAACTCCGATTTGAAAACTCTTTTTCCTTGATTTGATTTATCTTTACTTTCTGTTGTTGAATTTGATTTTGATGTATTATTATTGAATTTGAGTTTGTATTTATTGATTTTGATGAAGATTGTGGAATTTTGAATCTTGATGTTAGCTATAACATCCGAGTTTGTAGTTATATGATTTGAAGAATTTTGTTCAATTTTGAATTTTGATGTTCGTTGATAAATTTAATTTTTTTGGTATTCATTGTTGATTTAATTTAATTTTTGGCAAGATGAAATTATATGGGCTAGGTCATCTAAGTTATAGAAATCTTGTTTTCTATAGTCACATTAGCCAGCATGGTGAGGACATATAGTCTGACTTTGGATATATTTCTCGGGTATGGGAATTTAAGGTTTTCGCAGCCAAGCTAGCGGCATCGCGAAAATGTTAAATACCATGATTCTAGAGATATGTGCATAAGTCAAGGACTCTGTGATTATCGTAGCCTTGCTTACTTGTATGACGAGGATTTAGAGTACCATGATTTTGGATAGACGCATATGATTATCAGATTGTACCTTAAATATTTTCGAACATGTTTTCTCTACTTTTGTTTCAGTCATTCAAAAAAAAAGAGAAGGAATTAATATTTGTTTGTTTTGTTTAGTTTCTTATTATTTAACTTAGGAGTAGGTTTAGTTGTTTTTATAAATCTTGTGTAACTTCTAGCTATAGTTTCTCTTAATACAATGAATCGATAACTTTGCTAGACCTTATCTTGGATTTGATAATTTAGCTCTGGGGTTCAAAATGGTTCTTCTTTAAACAGATAAGCAAAACAGATTTTGTCGTTATTTCCTTCTTGCCATTATTCTCGAATTAAATAATAATGATAATAAAACTGTCTTGATTTCGCCAATCACCTGCTTTGTAATTTTGGTAGGAATCTGAATGTTGGTCTTAACGTAGAATTAATTTTTATATTGGGACATGAGAATATATATATGAATATATATAGTGGAAACTTTCCTGACACTTATGCATGCTACACTTGATTTCCACCTATCTGAATACATATTAATATGTCGTTAATGTTTAAATTTTAAAACCCAATATTTCTGGTTCTCTGCTTTTTCTAGCTTAAATTCGTAATTCAAATATAAATTTTATGATAATAGTTTTGTTTATATCACTGCACATGTATGTTATATACAAGGTTGAAATTTTTAGGAAATTGGTTAAGTTGTGTTAAATTTGTCAAATCTAAGATTGTGTACATATTAACCCTTAATACGGAATTTTAAATGTTAGTTCAATTGTTGTTTTAAATGTAATATTTAGAGCTGTGTACATTGTTGTACGTAGGGATATAATGTTAGGTTTCGTATTGTTACATGTTAGGTTGTGATAAACATTGAGTTGGTTTTGATGTTCAAATTTCTCCAAGATCCTGAAAACTGAATACATGTTAACATTTTCACATTGATTTCCAATATTTAGTTCAATTTCAGATTTAATATGTAATATTGAACTGTATGCATAGCTAAATGTATGGATAGTATGTTAGGGTTTCTTCTCTATCATGTTAGGATGTATTGGAAGCATTGAGTTGGTTGTAATGTTTCAAACCCCTAAATTCTGAAAATACACTATGTTAATATTACACTCGTTTAAATGTTAGTTTTTTTTTTCAGATTTTGTGTGTAAATGCTGAACTAAAACTGGGTTTAACCTTTCAATACTAAGCTATAACCCTGTACAAGGACACACACACACCCTAACTTAGTATACACTGCCATGTAAACCTAACCCTTCCTCTCTATGTTATGTTTATATATCTATATAGATATATATAGAGTTTATGCATACATGTTATAATGTATATATAGATACAGAACTAATTTTCTACCTCTTTATATATATATGTATATGGTTAGCCATGCATGTTATGAGTAAATAGGTTGTGTGTTGTAGATTGTTTAACCAATATGCCATTAGCAGTGTAACTGGATAGCTATTGTTTCGAAACCCAAATCCTCCTATACTCTTCATGTATATTTCACATACACACATGCCTACTATCTAACCATATGAACATGTCCACATACACCCATACACACACGAACTACATAACTTGTACATAATGCTAGCTTTTTCCTCTCTAACGCTATATATATAAATATATTGTGATTAGATTTCCATGCAATTGGCTTTCATTATTTAACTTTTGATTTTGATTTTCTTGAATAGTACCCCTTATTAGATAAATGGTAGTTAACTTTATTTTATTTTGATAAGTACCAGTTTTCATATAGGATGTAGACTGCCTTACAGTCTTTGTGATTGTTATTTCTGTATCTTTTCTAGTTTAGCACCCTAGATTGTTTGTGTATTTTGATATCCTATGACCATTTTGGTTTAGCATGACTAGTATACCTAGATGAGACTTTCAGTACCACCGTATGCCATGACCCTGTATGTCATCCTTTTAAATCGTATGATTCTTTAAGTTCTGAGACTTTGATTGTGGGGGGTTTGACCTAGAAGGAGTATGAACATTTTAATTTCGAGGACGAAATTTTTCTAAGGTGGGTAGACTTGTAACACCCAGTTTTCTAAAATGAGGATAATTTTAAAATTTTGTAATTTTAATCATTTATTGATTTGACATTTAAATCATGATATAATTTTTGGCAATTTTTAAATTATTTTAAAACTATTTAAAATCATGACTTGTGATTTTGATATTTTGCTAGTGAAACCCTAGAGATTGTTTGACCTAAAGCCTAACCATGTGATTAGAGTATTTTAATGTCATTTCTGGCCTAAGGATATTTTGCATTTGACCCCTTTGAATTATTTTGATATTTATTGCGTTGGTCATTGTTGATTTTGACCTTTGATAGGTGTGATTTTGTGATGGTTTTGTGTCCGTAGCGGACACGTATCAGTTTTTATTTACAAATGTTTGATGTGCCTCAAAGAGATTTTTTTTTATTATTGATTTTTTTTTAAAAGTATTTGAATGAGATTGTTTTCTTCATATGTTTCCTGTGATTGCTTTGTTTTAATTTCGAGGACGAATTTTTTTAAGGTGGATAGATTTGTCACCCCCAGTTTTCAGAAACAGGGGTATTTTTGTCATTTTATATTTTTGAATATTTTTAAAATTTATTTTATTATTTATGATATTATTTTGGGGTTGAAATTTATTTTATTATTTATGATATTGTTTTGGGGTTATTTGAGTCGGGTTCGAATTTTAACTCAATCCGACTTGAAACGGGGACCCGTGGGGTAGTTTGACTCTAGTGGGACCCACACACTAGTTAGACATGGCCCACATGATATTAATTTTAGTCCACATGATATTAATTTTAGTTAGTAGTTAGACTAATTATTTATGGATAGGTTTAGTTTAATTAGAGACTAAAAACTAGACTAAAATGACCTCAACCTTTAACCCATTCCTAATTTAAATCAAATAGATTAGTGGAGGGCATTTTGAACATTCAAATAGGGGACACCTCACCCTTTTTGGGCAGCCACCTATAGGGGGGATAAGGAGTGAGTCACTCCTCCATTCATTTGTTTTCATCCACTTTCTCTCTCTTGTTCTTCCCCAAATTAATTTGAGAAGAACCTCCATTGATTTCATCTCCAAATCAACCCATTTCTCCATCCAATCTTTCCATTTCTTCTCTACTCAAGCAAGAGGAGGTCCTAACCAAGTTTGGGAGGATTCGGAGCTTGTTCATGTCCTTTTGGAATCTCTACGTGTCGGTGTCGTGTCGGAAGAATTTTTCTTTAAATCTCTCTCCCGGAAGGTATAATCTCTCCTCTAATCCATCCCTATATGCATATAAAAATATTTTGAACCCATAGGAATGATCCCCATGGTTGTATCTCCATTTGTGTTCATTTCGTGTCCATTTGGAGGTCATAGGAGTGTCCTTTGTGTTGTGGTTGTATCCATGTGAGAAAACCCCAAATTTGGACACACTATGTGTTGTTGTTATGTATGAATGAATTATTACATGTTTAATCTCATATTTTTGTATTAGAGATGTGTTCTATAGTGTCTCATATATATATATATATATATTAGTGTAGAGAGTGAGTTCTTGATATATTATGTTATATACTTGTGTTTCTTTTGTCTCAAACTACCTAAATTCGTCATAATTTTTATCCGCGTTTTTAGTAGCTAGAGCAACTTAGAAATGCCATAACTTTTAGCTCATAACTCCAATTAACTTCCCATTTTTTTCAAAAGAAGCGTATCGAAGTTAGCTTTCGAAATATATTTTAATAAGCCAAATTCGTTATAGAACTTTCTGTAGAATTGTTTGAGTGTCAGCTGTACGAAAGACGAACGCGTTTCGGTGTTTTCACGATTCCGGGAGCTTCCGGACACGAAAATGCGATTCGTTTAAAGTTTCGGAAAGCTAACACAAAGATATATAACATACTTTAATCTTAGAATTTATTGAATGTCCAATTGGTACAGTATTGATTTTAAGTAGAAGTGTGACTATACGATATATGTATTTTGTGTAACCTATGAGCCTATGTAGTATGGATATTAAATGAATATAGAGTATGTAATGCATGATATGTTAGATGAATGAAATGATATATATATGATATATATTATCTTTACATTAATGTATATATATGATTGAATTCAAGCATGTAGGAATGCAATTAATATAATGCATATAAGCAATGCATGAATAAAAGAATGATATACAATGTATGCATGAAAGTATATAATGAATGCTAGATATGAATGCAAGATATATATGTAATGATAGATATGAATGCATGATGTATAAATATTGTAATACAATATATAATGATAACATGTATGGTAATGTAGAGTATATGATGCAAGCATAAATGAATGGAGGAAATACATGTATATAGGTAATATAGAATGTAATATATGAATGCAAGCATGCAAGATAATGTATTGTATCCATATATGATGTATTCAACTTGAAGATAATATAATATATGAAAGGAATAAATGATAATATATAACATAATATGTAAGGTAATGCAAGGTATGAAATATATGATGTGTGCATGTTTGTATGTCTCTATATTAATGTATGAAATGATATGAATATACAATGTATGCATATGTATAAAATATGTAGGTAATGCATAGATGCATGAATGAAATGAATGTTTGCAATATGTTAATATAAATACAAGTATCTAATATGTATGAATGTAAGTATAATATAATACAAGTATACATGTATGTATCATGTAAATGTAATATACATGATATGTATTATACATGTATACAAGGTAAGTATGTATGTATGTATTTCTATAAACTGAGTTAACCTATAACCTTTTACACACATGCATTCATACACCCTTTGACATCATGTATCCCATCTCACATACACCTACCTATCACTAAATTTTAGAACATTAACACATATCCTTTTACACACATGCCAAACACACACATGCCAAACACATACATACTCACTTACTCTTTTACCTCTCTTTCTCTCTCTATATATATGTATGTGCCTATATATATAGCTTTTATATATATATATATCTATGTATATGAATATGTGAATGTGAATAATATATATACATTATATGACTAAGTTTGTGTTCCTTGTTAGCTTATGGTTTAGTTTTGTGCTTGGTTTAGCAAGTGACTTAGGCTATGAGTTAGTAGCTATCTTGGATACTTGATTTGCATATACTTAGTTTGTTTAGACCTAGAATAACTTGTTTGACCTAATTTAGACTTGTTAGACCTAGTTTGACCATAGTTGACCTAGGTTTGACTTTTAGGGTTGACCAAGTTGACCAAGAGTTGACTTTGGTCTAGATTGACCTAGAATCATATAGATTGCATTATAGAACTTCATATTGCCATTTTGGACTTGTTGTGACTTGTGCTGTTCTGATTAGGAGCCAGACACCTCTCCTCGGACAGTATATTTACTTTGGACATTCAGACACCAGGCGAGTACATTCTCTGATCATTTTATATCCTGCTTAGAATTATATTCCTGCTTTAGATTACTATACTTGATGCTGTCACGACATTATCACAGATTAGTACTATATGGTTCTCTTCATGCGATGTTATCCCCCTCGGAAGCATCGGGTACATTGTGTCATGTGCATTTTACTTTCATCATGTACTCCTGTGCTTTTACCATACATGTACACTCTTGTGAATTATGTACTCTCATGTTCACAGAGCCCTCATGTATACTATCATGTGCACCCTTTCATGGGCCTCCATGTGATATCATGTACAATAACATAACCTGCTTAGATCCTTGTGTATTGATTAGGGAAAATGGGGGAGTGCTAGTAGTCATGTGAACAATTCCATAGTAGTGTAGATCATGTACAACTCTTTAGTGTAGATCATGTACAAATCTGTCATGTTCACATGTGCTATCCTGTACTCTACATCACTAGCCACTGTTAGTTCTCTATTTATAGTAGATATTTCTATTACAGTTATCTCTCTGTTTACATACTGTATTTCTTCAGATCATGTATCTTACTTCACTGCATGATTATATTTTCTAACCTGCTATGATTTGTTGAGATGTATTGTGCTCGCTCCTGTCCTGACTGGACCTGTTGATAAATTTTACAGATAGCCTGGAGGTTGCCTGCTAGCATAGAGGAGACACAGTAGAGGTTGTATAGATAGCTAGGGTTTTGCTTATAGCTTATTTTCAGTTGTCTTGAGTTGTATTTATGGATTACTGTATTTGAGCTTTGAGATGTATTTCTGGGTTTGTGTATCTTAGACACTTAGATTTCTATCTGATGTATCTCTTTTAGATTTCATGTTTTATCTATCTTCCATTATGCTCTACCTTAGATGTGATTGAGTTTACATTCTGCTATGTCACCCCCATTCGGGGAGTATAAACTGCTTAGGATTATATTGTTAGATGTTGTGACCTAGGATAACGTTCTACCGCCGATACTGCGACGTAGGCTGGACGTACCCACTTCTCGTGCCCTTACTCTAGGGTACGGGTCGTGACAGGACACGTGGCAGAAGATCAGTTAAAACTTAATCCCCCGCGTTACTATGGCTTGCAGCATAATGACGGTTAGACACGTGGCACAAGATCAACCAAGATTTACCCACCCGGATTTGTTGCTATCAACAAAACACAATTAATAATCAGATTTATTACAATCATCATAATTACCCAGATCAATTTCCAACAAATGATGCAGATTTGTTGCAATCAACATAAAAGCAAGATCAAGGCAAATCTTAACAAATCCCTAACCGTCCACTGTTTAAGGGGCAATCATTGCAAACCCTACTTGTCACACCCCACTCCTATAAATAGCAAGGTGCCATCCCCTTGCAAACCTTGGTCACATAGAGAGACAGAGGCATGCACAGAGAGAGCGACGGCACACAGAAGTATCTTCCCACATATCACGAGAGCATTTCTTCATCAGAGCCAAGGCTACGTTCGATCGTCCAAGAGTAAGGCAGAGTTGATAGCACTCTTCCGAGTCTCTATCGTCACCCCCCAGAATCAAAAATAAACAATTGTACTTAGATTGTTGTACCTAGGTTTTCATTTTTAGGCTTTCTTTGTACGAGCGAGTTTGTATTGTAAGTCTAAGTTCAGTCCTCCCATAAAACTGTTCTGTACTTTTACAATCAATGGCAAACAATGGGAGCACATTATTATGGATTTTATAACTAGGTTACCTAAATCCCCAGCCGAAAGAGATGCTATATGGGTTATTATTGATCGACTTACCAAGGTATCTCATTTTGTCCCTTTCAGGATTGGTCAATCGACGGATCAGCTAGCAGAGATGTACCTCTGGCAGATAGTCAGATTACATGGAGTGCCAGTCAATATCGTATCAGACAGAGATTCAAGTTTTATATCGCACTTTTGCAGAGTCTTTAAAAGAGTTTGGAAACTCATCTCAAGTTTAGTTCAGCTTATCATTCGCAGACAGATGGTCAGTCGGAGCGAACGATTCAAGCTCTTGAAGATATGTTGTGATAACGTATACTAGACTTCGGTGGTTCGTGAGAAGATCACCTGCACTTGGTGGTGTTCTTCTACAATAACAGTTTTCACGCCAGTATCCTGATAGCACCTTTTGAGGTACTGTATGACAGAAAGTGCAGATCATCTTTAGCCTGGGATGATGTAGGCGAGAGGCAGATGCTTGGTCCAGAAATGGTTACACAGACTATTGAGGTGGTCAGACAAGTCAGAGGTCATCTTCGTGTTGCACAAGATCGTCAGCGCCATTGTGCTAATTCTCATCGGCGTCCTATTGAGTTTTCTATCGACGACCACATATTTTTCAGGATCTTGCCTACCCGTGGCATCATTCGATTCGACTTACGGGAAAAGCTTAGTCCTAGGTATATAGGGCCATTTGATTTTCTCGAGCGAGTAAGTGACGTATCCTATCGTCTCGCTCTTCTGCCGTCATTACGTGAGGTACATGACGTATTCCATGTATTCCAATTACGATGGTACATTCTAGAACCGAGCCATATCCTTGATCATTCAGAATTGGTTGTTGGTACTAACCTTTCTTATGAGGAAAGGCCCATATCTATATTGGACCGAAGGGTGAAGATACTTAAGAACGAGACTTTTAGTTAGTCCGTGTTACTTGGGGTCATCACTCTTTGGGTGAGTCAACTTGAAAATGTGATGATGATATCTGATCGCGATATCCACACCTGTTTGACTCATAAGGTATAATGTCTTCCTTATACATTATGCTTTTAACTCCTTCCTTGCATGACTGATTGCTTGATTAACTGCTAGTCATAGATTGCCTGTAGTTGTGTAGCTTGCCTCGACATCTCTAGCCTCTTAATTAAATTTTGAGGACAAAATTATTTTTAGTTGGGTAGAGTTGTCACTCCCGTTTTTCGTTATACGTATTTTTAGTATACGTGTACAGAATTCTAACTTTTTCAGGTGATCCATATTTTGACATGTCTTGCTTAGCCTAGTCTTGGTTTAATCTTTCCTTTCTTTAAATCGGTTTGGTACAACTTGGCTTGGCTTGACTTGGTTTGTTTTGGTTTGAGATGAAAAGGGTTTGTATAAAAACCAACTCCTCTCTCTCTCCTATATTATTTCTCATTACTTTTTCATCTTCTTCATTTACTCCTACCACCTACCAAGCCCTACCCAAGTGCAACTTGCTTCATAATGGATCTCAATTTTTATTGTTCCATTGTCTTCCTTGCTTGATGGTTACAATTTTATAGATCTAAGTTTATAGTTCTTTAATTTTTCTTGGTTTTGATCCCTTAAACTTTTTATTTTTGAAAACTAATGGTTTCATGTTGTGGGAAATTCAATTTTACCCAATTTTTGTTTTTAAACCGCTTGATTTCGACTCGTATGAAGAAGCTATGCCATTTTCGTGTACATGGGTTCCCCACACCTTTTGGTGCTATCGGAACGATGAACAGTGCCGCGCCCGCACAATTTTCTGTCGTACGCCCGCGCGCCGTGCCTGCACGCCCCTTGCACCGTAGGCATTTTGCCCACGCGTGTAGTACACCTTGTGCTCCGTGCGCCCGTACGATTGTCTACAGTGCGCCGTGCGTCGTGCTTGCGTGTACCTTGCGCCATGGGCAGTTTTGCCCGTGTTTGTAGTGCAACTTATGTGCCACGTGCACGTTCGCTGTGCTTGCGTGCAACTTACGCCATGCATATTTTTGCCAGTGTGCAGAGTGCAACTTGCACGTCGTGCGCCAGTACGTCGTGCTTGTGCACACCTTACACCGTGGGCATTTTTGCCGTCGCGTGCTGCACAGCTTGCGCGCCGCTTGCTTGCGGAATTTTTGTCGCACGCCTGCGTGCCATGCTTGCGTACACCATTTGCCGTAGACAGTTTTGCTCACACGCACAGTATGTTTTGTGCGCAGTGCACATCGTGCATGTGCGCAGCGTGTGCCATAGGCAGTTTTGCCCGCGAGCGCAGTGCGCCTGTGCGCAAATCACTCTAAATGACTATTTTTGCCCGTTTAAGCTGTTTTATAGGTTAAATCTTGAAAAACTCAAAACATGGAAGTTGTAGATCTTTGTCTTGGCTTCAAGAATCTTCTTGCCTCACTTAAATCAGAGTTCATATGTGACTTATAGTTTCAATCACACATGGGTGTTCTTTATCTTCTTTGCTTGTTTTCTATACTTGGCCTAAATTACGATGACCCGACTTGACACTTGATAGTCTTGAGATAGAAACTTAAACTTGACTTGAACATGATAGTATGAACCCGTCATGATAACTCTTGATAGTGGCCCATCGAGGCGCACTCCAGACAAGGACTCTTGACATGACAAGTAAACCTGACATGACATATATAATCTTGATTGCTGTTGCGACGGCTATTCCTGTCTTGCTAGTGTAACTCTTGTCTTGATCCCATGGTTGTTGTGCCTGTACATGCTACATGTCTCATCTTGCATCATGTCTAGGACATGGATTCCTAGTTACCGCGGTCAAGGATTTATAATGAATCTGACTAGTTTAATGACTAGATTGACAAATAGTTCTTATAGAGAGATTTCCCAGTTACAGGAGATCCCATTATCTCGGCCACACTTGTGGACTTGTAGCCTGCCTACAAGTAGGGAATATTTCCAGCACACTGTTATGTGTTGCACTTCTTGAATCATAAGCACTAAAGTATACCAGTAATCTTGATAACTCTTGTAACCCTCGCCTGGATAACCTGGATAGTCTGCAGGACTTGTGACTGCGAGAACATCTCATTGCATCTTGTTAGTAATTAAGCTTGTGATAACCCTAGTTAGCTAATAATAGCAAGCCGTAGGACTTGATTGGCCGTGCCTGAATGATTGTCTCATGAATAACATGGGAACTATATTCCATCTCTTGTTCCTCCTACTGCAAGCTTATGTTTTATGTTAACTCAATCTTTCATTTTATTTAACTATGCTCTGTTATCAGTTCTTCTTTTATTATATGCTGGTTTTAGTTCCTAAGTGGAGCCTCCTTTGTGGCAGTTGCTCTTTTTGGGGTCTGACCCAGCTGGTTCTGTATGGCCAGATTTTGGAATAGCATCCGAGGATCTACCTACTTTTCAGCCAGATGGTGAACACCAGACGTAATCCTGGCAACGGGTGGGTTTCTTATTTTGCTCTCCCACTCTATTATAAATTATTCTTTTGAGGCGTTTAGCCGCCGAGCAAGTGTTAGCTTGTGTTGAAACTTAATTTCTGTCTAAGGGCTGTAACATGATTGACAAATCCTAGGGTTGATCATGTATGACTTAACTCTTGCTCGTCTTCGCATTTTGTATGACTAGCTTTATGATCATCTGAATATGTAAAGTTTGGGATTCCTTACCTAGTATGTCTGATGATCTAACATCTAGTAACAACTATTTGCTTGCTTGAGATTGAGACACTAGGCTTGTTCTTGACCATAAGAGGCTGATGGATTATAGTTTAACCGTCATGCATCTAGACAGTCGTGACCGTATTGCGAGGTTGGTTGCACTTCAATGTACGTAGCTAGCTGTGTCTCTCCTCCTCTCTCCAGTGTTCTGGTTCTGGGGCATGACAGTTAGCAACTAAGTGTTAGTGGTTAGTATTTTCTACTATATTTTCCTACTTCTATTACCATTACACTTTTGCCATTAGGGTTTTTCTATCCTACCCTATATATATTGGGGATTCCCCAATATTCTACAAGCAATTTCCTAAACCCTAAACACACACACACACCTAAATTCCTATAGCCGCCATCCCTGCCAAGTTCCGACATACACTCTACAGTGCCCAATCTACAGCCTCCTCCACACTCGGCCGAGCTACGATCAAGGCTTGACCGAGCTCCACCCGGCTACGACTACCAGATATCACCATTCACCACTGTCACGCCCCGCTCCCGTAGGAGCGATCGTCCTCGCTAAGGCGTGATGCCGTATAGGCTTAGGTTGCGCCCGTGCAAGGCCAAGTCCAGAAACGATCGATTTGAGCTAGGCCACAGAGTCGCACAGAGTGTCCCCATTGCAGCAGAAGTAAATGAACACAAGTAGAAGCGAATTCAAACTCTTTATTGATATTCAAGAAGTTTACAAGCGGTGCTAGGCCGATCTTATAAGTCGCTCAAGCTCTCTCTCTGAAACATAAAAGGGCGTGCCAAGTGTCTTACAACATGGAATGATTCATGGCGATGTTCTGATACATTATGTCCTGTATAGGGTGCTTCAGCTTCTTGCAACGTCCCAAGGCCCCGGAGTTGGCTTCACACCTTAACACGTTCGACGGAAGCTCCGCACCCGCCGGCGTCTCCTGCATCCTGCAAGCAGACTATGGGGTTATCAGTACATTGTTATGCACTGGTGGGGAGGCTTGCTCGCCCACAATGCTATCATTACCAAACACGTTCTATTTACTTTTGTGCATCTCTATCATTCATTGTCTTTCTAATCTTGCCTTAGGATCAATTTCATGGCATATGTCATAACCTATCCCGTGTTACCAAATTCAAGTATCGCATGAAAATACATGCACGACTTACCCATACTTACCGTCCGGCCTTCCCTGTCCAAAGAAACCAAGTTAGACAACAGTTCATATATTTTAACTTAACATGATTCATGTAAGCATTCAGTGTCAAGGGCGTATTCTTGTCTCAGATTCTAGCACGTCGTAGGCACGTTCTCTAACTCATTTTGTATGAATTACTCTTTATTCACTTGGTATGTTACATTTTAAACATGTTCAGGGTGTTACATTTTGAGCATGTTCAGGAGACACTTGTTCATTTTACTTAGACTACTTTGATTTCAATGCAAGGACTTGCACGTGGATAGCCACCAGCAAAGCCCACTTAATCTATATGCACCGGTTGCTGGCATCATAAGTCATTTGGACATATCCCCTTGGTATTTCTCAACTTAGCGTAGGGTGATGGCTGGTACACCCCGTTAAGTCTCTTGAATATACCCTGCACTTACGTCTCCTGGTGCCCAAGCCCGCACCCAGGCAGCCCGTAAGCCCCGTTTTGATTCCGCCTAGGCCGGCCACGATTTCCCCTCCATCGCCCGTGCCGCAGAATCCTTCCTCATGACGGCCACGGTATTCCCCCCCATCGTCCGTGCCGTTTGTCCACGACCATTTCATATTGTCTTGTCATTTTAACTTAACGGCTATCTCCGAGCCGTAGGATAACCCTTAGCCATAATGCGTTATCGACCAGGTTGGCGTCCGTGCAGCACGGGTAGCGAGCCCCGTTGCACGTGCCCGTCACACCTGTCGCAAACGTCTTTCATGTCTTATCTTTTTATTCACTTTTTCATGTCTTTCTTTCACTTGTTCGTTTATTCATTCATTTTCACGTATTCATTCATTCATTCGTGGATACATTCATTCACTTATTCATGCATTCATTTATACAATTTTGCAACTCCCTGTACGGGAGTCGCCTTGGCGACCCATCGGTCCCGTAGCCTTTCAATATTGCTATACTCTACTTGGAACGACTATGTCGATAGTCTTTCGTTTCATTGTTGTAAACCATTCATTGTTTCATTGTTGAACGCGTAAGGGACTTGAACGTAAGCTTGTGCCTTAGCACGAGCGTAGAGCACGGTACGAGAGTTTCTATATTTGCCAAGTTCTTTTCCTTGTTCTAAAAAAGCATACAAGATGGGATTATTCCCTTAGCTAGGTGTGTTGAGTCATTTATTAACATGCACGGGGTTATCGCCTAGCGATTCTCGTGATTGTGTCCGTATTGTTATGTGTCTAGGCTAAGCAAAGACGGGTTCATCGGAGCCACCCACCTTAGCGATGTTCGCATCGGCCGAGCGATACTCCGAGCACGTCTTTGAAAGTCTAAGTCTAGATTCATCTTGTCGGGCCAATGTAAGCCTTGAATCGATTCTTCATTAGGTCGATGCCACCTCTTCGGGTCGACGGCTCGTTTGAGTCGTTGCACTTGCCGTTTGAATCGGCGTTCCGCTAGGGCGGAGCGGGTCATTACAACCACCACACAGTACCCCGTCGACCTCCGCGTCGTCTCAACCCCGGTGACCACCCCGGTGCTGCACGCGCTCGGTAACCCGCCATGCCAAGCGGCCCCCTTCGGTGAGATCCCCCTCCATTTTCTCTCTCGACCCCTCTGTATCTCGCTCTCTCTTTCAAAAAATGTTTAGGGAAGCGAGTGAAGGAACAACAAGTGAATGGTATTCATTAAATAGATACTTTCATTAATTAGATCTTTTCATTATTTTAATCTTTTTCATTAATTAGATCATTAGGGTTAGGGTTTTTATAGAGTTTTGGGATGTGAAGTTAGTTTGATCGGCTAGAACCCTTGCTCTGATGGTATGGGCTTTAAGCACATACATATTTTGCACATGTATATAATATACATATTTGTGTATGTACATGCGTATTGGTATATATACGCATAATAATTTGTATAAATATAAATAAGAATATAAATGAAAAATATTTGTATTATCTGTATGTTGTGCTAACAATATATATAAAACAATATAGAATTCATTATTAATAGCAGTATAGATAGATATAGGTATATATATAATTTGTTAAATATTAGTATTAATGTATTGAGGGTATTATCCATTTTGGATATGTAACGCCCCAGTCCCAAAATACGTAGGACTAGGAACGTAGACATGCCAGCTGTACTCATACGAAGTATACTCCAATATATGGAAACTTCGTATGAACACATAAGCTGTAAAATACAGTAGAACCATAACTAATCTCATCCACACAAATAAACGAATAGAAGATATCATATAATCAACTATGAACTTATTATTTGGTACATGTAGTTGGGCGGAGACAAATCCACTACCAACTATGAAAAGAAATACATGATAAGCAAAGAAAGATTTTGGCGAGCGAAGCGAAGACGATCCAAGTGCAATCATCCTCGAAAAAATAGCAATGATCACGGCTAGAGCTAGAACACCTGCGAAACACAATAGCACACACCTGGCAAGACAACCAGGTCCTCAGAGGGACGTAACAAGATACAAGAAAACACCATGCCATAATAACTGTGATATATAATATAAAGAAAGAATATGTATGCAATCAGGTGTCTAACCAGTCTACAGTGATAATGCAATAAGAACAAACCTTTGACGCATGGGCAGGATCAGGGATATCAGGAATCAGGACCGTATCTCCCACTGGAGATAACCGGCAATCAGGACCGTACCTCCCACTGGAGATAACCGGCCAGCAGGACCGTACCTCCCAATGGAGATAACCGGCAATCAGGATAGTGCATATATGACCCATACGTTAAGGAAATGTTCTTCCCATCCAATGCCTATTAGAGTCACATCCATGACTCATATGTACCTCTAGTAACTGCCAAGTCTACTAGCATGCAATCTTTTGGCAGTTACTCCTATCCGTCGCACGCCTTATACGTATCGGTGGCCGGCCGACTACGCGAGTACGTATCCTACATGTGACTCACATCACGTGATACAACAAGTGTCAAGGCCGTATGAGATATACCAATACCTCAACATCAATGGGTGGTCAATAAACTAAATCAATGCAAGAGGAATAAATAAAGCAAAAAAAAAAACGACCGATAGAGTCGCTTGCACCCAAGTGTGACTTGGACGCACAGTGTGAATATTAAGAAACAAATGCTGAAAATAACAACTGAAAATAAGAAGTATAATAATCACAGAGTAAGGTGGCAAGGTATCTTGCCTGCAGTGCGAGAAGGGCAAATCCAAGAGTAGCAAGTGTCAGCACCAAAACTCACAATTCACAGATGACTCCAAACGCTGAAACAAACATCAAAAATGATCTCGGTGAAGAAGATATACCTAGGAAACGCTTGTCCAAAAGTCAAATTCTGGAACAGGGGCAAATCGTAATTTCGAGTCAAAACGATGTCCGCCGTTGGACCCGCTTTGCACCGAAACGCGTGCCGAAGTATATGGTCTCTAAAGTCGTCAAACTACATGTTTACGGATTCAGTTTGAGGAGAGGAACTCAACGGTATGTCCAATTTTGGATTCCGAGGAGCCGTGCACAAAATCGCCCGTTTGAGTGGGTCGCGGGCCCGCCAAAAATGGGTTCTGATTCGACCTTCTCAGAATCGAACCAAACTTGGCATACAGGACCAGAATTTCGATCCAGACCTGTTGGTGCAAGTTTCGTCTCGATTCAACGACTGTACACGAAGTTATGGGCAAGTTTACAAAACGCCGATACGGGGGTATCTCGACGGATACGCGTTGATCTCGTCGCGCACACGCGACGAAACTGAGTTTCGTCAGTTCCCACACGTCCGCAACGTCCATACGCGCCTTTCGAGGCGTATAGCGTGTGACCACGTCGCCCGGTTTGTCGGGGCGTACGCCGTATCGGAGAAAATTCTCAATTTCTAGTTTTGAAAATACAGTTTTTCGCCAAAGTTTGAAAGTGAATTACTAACAGATTAATCAAGTAAAAATAAAAATACAAGTTGGGTTTCCTTATGGTATATGTTGTTATCAAACTTGGCCAAACAAATTTTCAATACAGTCGAGGAGTTGGCGAAATTTCGCCTTCCAAAGGAGGGTATTGCACTGATTTTTAGGAGTCGTTTCAGACTGTTTTTCTTCGACTTTATGCCAATTTCTCGGACTGGTCGCGCAATAATATTTGAATCCACTTGATGGGATTTCGAGATGGTTATGTAGGGTTTCTAGAGGATCAAACGGAATCGAAAACGATTTAGTGTGCGAGAAGAAAAGGATTCGGAAAGGTGGGTACCTCGCAGTTGGTCCGCTGTGCTCTATCCGGTGTGTCCCAGGTGGCCACGGCGAACTCCGGCACCTCGTACGGCGTCGGGGTGGCGCGCACGCACGTCGAGGTTAGTCGGAGTGGTGGTGTCGCGTACTTAGTCGAGTATATCTAGGGTTTGAAGTTCGCCAAAACGGGTTTAAATAGGCGCGGTTTGCACGTCGGGAGACTTCCCCACGCGCGGGTTGCGGGCTCCCCTTTGGGCTCGGTTTGCTGTTGTTTCCCCTTGTGGGGAACAGTGTTTTTTTTTCCATTGAGTCAAGTGGGATCGGGTTCCACTTCTGGATGGGTGAAGGATTTCTTTAAGGAACAGTGCTACACTGTTCCAAGTTTTCCTTTTTTTGTTTTTTTTTTGTTTTTCTTTTACTTCTTTTTCTTGCATGGCCGAGCCTTACTAGGGCTGAAAATCGAACAAACGAGCTCGAACAAAGAGTGTTCAAGCTTGGTTTGGCTTAACTATCGAACGAGTTTGATTCGAGCCGAGCTTGGACCGAGCCGAACACGAGCCGAATGCGAACGGTTTGAATTGTTTTACAGTCCTAGTAGTAAGTATTTATAGGACATGTTGTATAGACTATCACACTATTTCTCTCAAATTTTAAAGACTTTTTTATTGAATTACTTATGCTCTTTACATCATAAATTTACCATCATATAAAGAACAGAAAAATAAATAAAATGTCTAAGACAAAATGTATTTCTATCTATTAAAAAAAGACATAACATATAGAAAAAGTCCTAATATGAGAAATCGAACCGAGCTCGAGCCTGTTTGCGAACAAGATCGAATCGAACAACCTATGGTCGAACTCGGTATCGATTTGTCCACGAACGAGCTTAAACCGAGCTTGGACCGAGCCAAACACGAGCCGAATGCGAACGGTTTGAATCGTTTTACAGCCCTAAGCCTTACTGGCCTGCCACAACCCTAGGGTGGCCGCCCCATGCTGGGGTTGGAACTGCCACTTTTTTTTTTTACACATTAACCACTACTAATATATATATATATATATATATATATATATATATATATATATATATATATATATATATATATATATATATCAAGTAATAAATATATTTATATATTATTTAAGCTAGCAATAAATCCTCAAAAATTCACAATTAAATTCCTAAGATTGTCTAAAACTTTTTAATAATAATATACCTTCTAGCTAATTAGTTTGTAGCATTTACCTGCTTCTACTAGTATAAAAATAACCATTTATTAAATATACACTATTTTGATAATCAATAAATCTTGTAAAAAATAAAATATAGTAATAATTTTTTTTTCTAATAAAATTTCAAAATAGTAGAAGTATTTTCCTGAACTATTTAGCACAGCACCTTGTAAAAATTTACCCGTATAGATATAGAGTGTAGCACTAAATCTTGCCACCAGAATAGATAAAAATTCAAAAAAAAAATTTAAATCAAATAAATAAATACTATAAAATATGTACATAAAATCTCAAAATATTTGAGGGTTTACATCCTACCCAACTTATAAAAATTTTGTCCTAGAAATTAAAATAAAACTTACTATAACATAAAAATATAACGGGGCCAAATACGAAGGGAGAGTAAGTACTCCACATCGTAAATCGACTACAGAAAAGATGGAGGTGGTAGTTATAGAAGTAATCCACACGGTCAACATATTCTGCCAGATATGGTATTCTTAGTCCTACATGGATCCTGGGTGTTCAGTTCATTTGAAGGAATGGTCATGATTGCTTGGTAAAAATCAAAATGGGACGAAAATAGGAATTTGTGGTTCATTCTACGGGAACATGTGCCATATACGTGGTGTATTTGAAGTAGTGTACAAGATGGTGTGTTTGTGTGGGACGCATAGATCATGTGTGTAGAGTGGCTTGTCTAGTTCATGAGAGTGAGTTGGTTGGAAGAAAGTGGCTAGTATTGTGCTCCAAATAACAAAGTCACGGTGAGGTATCAAGATGATACAGATAAAATAAACGCCACAAACTAATGATATATTAGTCCCTTTGGAACAAATCCTTGATTACTTAATTCCTAGGTTTTAGCCTCTATTAGCTGGGCAAGATTTCCTAAAATCAATATGAACCATTCCTATTGGGGGAGGGTAGCTTAGATTAGGTTATATCTCAAATGGTTGGCCAATTTGTCAGTCGAGTTGGTTAGGAAGGTTCTGTAAGTCTTGAGGTACGCCTTCTGTGAACTTTGTGTTTAAGTAGCACCAGAGGCCGCTATTGAGTGGCACACTAGTGTAATGTGTGTAGGGGACTTCGAGTAGATCACAATCATATATTGGCCGAAAGAATTGAGTCAAGGTTGGATCTCTAATTGAAGTCAGAAAGGTCAATGGTATTATGGTAGGGGTTATAACTAGCCATTTTGACCTGAAATTTGTATCATAAAAATAGAGTACAAGAAAACGTGTTTAGTGGGACATGATATGTATACATGAAGGTGAACTCGTCTAGGTCTTGTATATAAAATTTGTTGGAAGGTAACAGTCGGTCTCGTGCTCTGAATATAAAATTCACGGTCGGGACACCAAATGATCTAAATGGAAAGTGGGAGTTCATGGGGCATTAGTTTATTATCCTAACAGAAACCAACTTTCCTTACTCAATTAATAATTCTAGCAAATTCTAAGATTCCGAAGGGCTCCCCAATCTATACTCCATATGACTTAAGGTATGGACCCAGGGTAAATAAGGTTAGGGAATTTCAAAGTCTTGATGTAGCATCTTGACTCTTGATTTATAAGGGAATACTAGATGACGTAATAGAAATCATGATATAGTAGATATGAATCAAGTTTGGAGTTAGTCCTCCGATTTTGAATAAATGGAAACATTTGTGTATATACAACCTTCATGGCCGTAGAAGAATACTTCATGTCTTCGAGCGTTGTTCTTCAAAGTAGGTGACGAAAAACAATATGAGTTTGAGGGAGGTGGAATGGAATTACAAATATGGGTTTCAAGGGCGATTGAATAATTCAAAGAGGAAATTTATCAAGACCATTGCGGATGAGACCCTAAAGGACAAGTTTAACAATATCTCAATCCATGTAAAACAATCGAAGGGCGAACCAAAGTGCACTAGGTTGATCAGACCATCATGCACCGGTTCTGACTAGACAATATGTTAGTGGACATGCCCAAATAACATGTCTTGAAACAAGCTTGATAAAAGGGTACGCTTGCAAAACTAGGCTATAACAGCAGTATTGGTCAAGATGGTGAAGTATGAGTACGCGAGATGATAATGGAAAGAAATACAGATAACTCAAGTTCCTTTAGAATCTAAGTCTTGTCCAGGGTTTGTGCCTATGTAGTCGTCCTACTATCATTTGTCTAAGGCCTTGGTCAATCAAATGGGGTATGGTCCTCTAGGGGTTTATAGTCTAAGTAATTCAAGTAGTACACTATACCATGGGTTAGAAGAACAACGGAAATACTAGGTCGTAAGGAAGTCTACCCAACTTATAAATATTAAACTAATGGTTTTATTTAAACCAAGGAGGCCTATAAGCCATTCTTCTAATATCCCTATTAAGCACGAAGGAAAGATGAGATTTACGATAGAAGGATCAAGCAAGATGCAATCAATGAGTCAAGTGAGAGTTCGAAGATGGAATCGAGATAGAGGTCAAGTATGTGGATGAGATCCTAGACTTCTAATCCTATTCGCAGGCTCACATCGGCACAGTAACGTAACCGAAGTGATAAACTCGACCTGCATGGGCCACCACAAAAACATGTAACGCCCCAGTCCCAAAATACATAGGACTAGGAACGTAGACATGCCAGCTGTACTCATACGAAGTATACTCCAATATATGGAAACCTCGTATGAACACATAAGCTGTAAAATGCAGTAGAACCATAACTAATCTCATCCACACAAATAAACGAATAGAAGATATCATATAATCAACTATGAACTTGTTATTTGGTACATGTAGTTGGGCGGAGACAAATCCACTACCAACTATGAAAAGAAATACATGATAAGCAAAGAAAGATTTTGGCGAACGAAGCGAAGACGATCCAAGTGCAATCATCCTTGAAGAAATAGCAATGATTACGGCTAGAGCTAGAACACCTGCGAAACACAATAGCACACACCTGGCAAGACAACCAGGTCCTCAGAGGGATGTAATAAGATACAAGAAAACACTATGCCATAATAACTGTGATATATAATATAAAGAAAGAATATGTATGCAATCAGGTGCCTAACCAGTGTACAGTGATAATGCAATAAGAACAAACCTTTGACGCATGGGCAGGATCAGGGATATCAGGAATCAGGACCGTATCTTCCACTGGAGATAACCGGCAATCAGGACCGTACCTTCCACTGGAGATAACCGGCTAGCAGGACCGTACCTCCCACTGGAGATAACCGGCAATCAGGACAGTGCATATATGACCCATACGTTAAGGAACTATTCTTCCCATCCAATGCCTATTAGAGTCACATTCATGACTCATATGTACCTCTAGTAACTGCCAAGTCTACTAGCATGCAATCTATTGGCAGTTACTCCTATCCGTCGCACGCCTCATACGTATCGGTGGCCGGCCGACTACGCGAGTACGTGTCCTACATGTGACTCACATCACGTGATACAATAAGTGTCAAGGCCGTATAAGATATACCAATACCTCAACATAAATGGGTGGTCAATAAACTAAGTCAATGCAAGAGGAATAAATAAAGCAAAAAAAAAATTACCGATAGAGTCGCTTGCACCCAAGTGTGACTTGGACGTACAGTGTGAATATCAAGAAACAAAATGCTGAAAATAACAACTGAAAATAAGAAGTATAATAATCACAGAGTAAGGTGGCAAGATATCTTGCCTGCAGTGCGAGAAGGGCAAATCCAAGAGTAGCAAGTGTCAGCACCAAAACTCACAATTCACAGATGACTCCAAACGCTGAAACAAACATCAAAAATGATCTCGGTGAATAAGATATACCTAAAAAATACCTGTCCAAAAGTCAAATTCTGGAACAGGGGCAAATCATAATTTCGAGTCAAAACGATGTCCGTCGTTGGACCCGCTTTGTACCGAAACGTGTGCCGAAGTCTATGGTCTCTAAAGTCATCAAACTACATGTCTACGATTTTAGTTTGAGGAGAGGAACTCAACGGTATGTCCAATTTTGGATTTCGAGGAGCCGTGCACAAAATCGCCCGTTTGAGTGGGTCGCGGGCCCGCCAAAAATGGGTTCTAATTTGACCTTCTCAGAATCGAACCAAACTTGGCATGTAGGACCAAAATTTCGATCCGGACCTGTTGGCGCAAGTTTCGTCTCGATTCGACGACTGTACACGAAGTTATGGGCAAGTTTGCAAAACGCCGATACGGGGGTATCTCGACGGATACACGTTGATCTCGTCGCGCACATGCGACGAAACTGAGTTCCGTCAGTTCTCACACGTCCGCAACGTCCATACGCACCTTTCGATGCATATAGCGCGCAACCACGTCGCCCGGTTTGTCGGGGCGTACGCCGTATCGGAGAAAATTCTTAATTTCTAGTTTTAAAAATACAGTTTTTCGCCAAAGTTTGAAAGTGAATTACTAACAGATTAATCAAGTAAAAATAAAAATACAAGTTGGGTTTCCTTATGGTATATTTTGTTATCAAACTTGGCCAAACAAATTTTCAATACAGTCGAGAAGTTGGTGAAATTTTGCCTTCCAAAGGAGGGTATTGCACTGATTTTTAGGAGTCGTTTCAGACTGTTTTTCTTCGACTTTATGCCAATTTCTCGGACTGGTCGTGCAATAATATTTGAATCCACTTGATGGGAATTCGAGATGGTTATGTAGGGTTTCTAGAGGATCGAACGGAATCGAAAACGATTTAGTATGCGAGGAAAAAAGGATTCGGAAAGGTGGGTACCTCGCAGTTGGTCCGCTGTGCTCTATCCGGTGTGTCCCAGGTGGCCACGGCGAACTCTGGCACCTCGTGCGGTGTCGGGGTGGCACGTACGCACGTCGAGGTTAGTCGGAGTGGTGGCGCCGCGTACTTAGTCGAGTATATCTAGGGTTTGAAGTTCGCCAAAACGGGTTTAAATAGGCGCGGTTTGGACGTCGGGAGACTTCCCCATGCGCGGGTTGCGGGCTCCCCTTTGGGCTCGATTTGCTGCTGTTCCTCCTTGTGGGGAACAGTGGTTTTTTTTTCCATTGAGTCAAGTGGGGTCGGGTTCCACTTCTGGATGGGTGAAGGATTTCTTTAAGGAACAGTGCTACGCACTGTTCCAAGTTTTCCCTTTTTTTTTTTTCTTTTACTTCTTTTTCTTGCATGGCCGAGCCTTACTGGCCTGCCACAACCCAAGGGTGGACGCCCCATGCTGGGGTTGGACCTGCCACTTTTTTTTTTACACATTAACCACTACTAATATATATATATATATTATTTTTTTTTTACTAATATATATATATATATATATATATATATATATATATATATATATATATATATATATATATATATATATATATCAAGTAATAAATATATTTATATATTATTTAAGCTAGCAATAAATCCTAAAAAATTCACAATTAAATTCCTAAAATTGTCTAAAACTTTTTAATAATAATATACCTTCTAGCTAATTAGTTTGTAGCATTTACCTACTTCTACTAGTATAAAAATAACCATTTATTAAATATACACTATTTTGATAATCAATAAATCTTGTAAAAAATAAAATATAGTAATAATTTTTTTTTCTAATAAAATTTCAAAATAGTAGAAGTATTTTCCTGAACTATTTAGCACAGCACCTTGTAAAAATTTACCCGTATAGATATAGAGTGTAGCACTAAATCTTGCTACCAGAATAGATAAAAATTAAAAAAACAAATTTAAATCAAATAAATAAATACTATAAAATATGTACATAAAATCTCAAAATATTTGGGGGTTTACAGGATATTTTATAAATATATAATTATATTCTGAAATATTATTATGGTTAAGTTTTGACCTAAAAATCCTTTTTGACAAATTAGAGATTTAGTACTAGAATATTTTCTATGCTTTCTGGAAATATATGTACAAATAAAAAATATTAAGGTTAATAAAATATAGTTTCTAAAATGTTATGAATGATTTTCTAATAGTTATACGTTTTTAGTTACGCTTTTTTCTTTAAAAATCAAATCACGACTACAATAGTTGTTTCCTATTTCTTGATTCGATTATCATGCCGAACTCTGATTTTGGGCTTCTATATACCAAAATAGGCTATTTGGACTATTCTAGACTCAATAGAACCGCATGTGCTATCGTTTGGGACCATCTTGTGGAGCATAGCATCGTTACCTATTTTGTGCCGATACGTTCTTGTCGTTTACGTTGACTCAAACAAATTGAGATGAGTACCTACCTCTGATTATTTTCTTCATGATAGTATCTATATTACATGCTCTAGACTAATTTATTTGATGTTGACATGTTGTTACACGGATTGATGCTAAATGGATCTTAACAAGAGATGTTATCCACGTATCGGATACATCGGGTATTTTATGTACATTTACTTTATCATGTGCATCGTGTGCTCCTTGTATTCGTATTATTCACTCATGTGCTTCATGTGCAAATAACAATCATGTACGTAACATGTCGTGAGCAGATCCATGAGTATTGATTGGGGCGGGGGAGTAGAAGTAGTTATGTGATTAAATCCCTTAGTGTAATCATGTATATGTCAATTATACCGTTCACGTATAATCAAGTTACCGTAGAATAATCATGTGCAACCTAAACCAATCACATAACTGACTTGTGCTATAAATCACTTAATGTTTATTCCAGTTTAACATATTCTCTATCTTATTCATGTGCTTATTTTCTCTCTATATATATATATATATTCGTGATGCTATTTCTCTGCATGTACATTCTCGTACATCATGTATATTCTTCTATTGTGAGTTATATATTCTCTACAATGCAATGAAACTACTTTCAGAGTTATGTACTATGCTCCAATCCTGACTCGATAACTATTTTTTAGGAAATGCTATGCCCCATACCCTGGACTTTATGATGACATATCTCGATGTACCTTTGATCGTGAGTTGACCTAAGGAGAGATCTAGGCCATATACTTTTTTTAGATTCATGTCTTGTTCATCGGATATGTCTCTATTACATATCTTGTTATGTATGATCATTTTATAGATTCTATTGTTATCTTCCTTTCATACCTTCATTAGTTGTATATAATTTTAGTACATGTTATTATAGTGTATCATAGAACTGTTGAGATATTTTACTAGGTACTTGAGCATTCTACCGCCGATACTGTGGTGTAGGCGGGCGTGGCCCATGTACTCGTGTCCAAATATCTGGGTACGGGTCGTGACACTCTTTGATGCTGTAACCTTCATATCGTCTGAAGACTTGGCACTAGCCACTGCCATAGCTCCTGCTCGATCTACTAGAAAAGAATGAGGGCCCAGGCTATGAGCAGAGAACAGGTACTCAAGCACGAAGAAGAAATAAACAAATGAGAATGTGGAAGAAAAAGTTTTCCCAAAGCCCTATTTATAGCCAGAAGATTCATCAAGAAGGCAGGTGAAGAGCAACTCCCCTATTAATTAGGGAGTAACTCTTCGAAGTCTAACAAGGAGCCTATCCTCTCAACTTCCAACCAGATCGGGTAAAATCTATGCACTGAGAACTATGCTTGCCATGACTACAAGAAAATGGGAAGATACTACGTGCTTGCCACGTCACATCCCAACAAAACCTGAGCGAGCCTAATCTCAAAAGAGGCCCATAAAAAGGAAGTAAATTGTCATTACTTCTGCCATTCATATATATATATATATATTTTTCTGCCACTCATATATATATAAGGAGAAATACAAAAAATAGAGGAAGGACAAATTCAAATGTCCACACAAAAACTCTGAAGCTGCTGACTAAGAGAAGCTATGAGTTGTTCCTAGCTTCCTGTTCGACGATAACTGAGTATTCTAGGCGGTTCTAGAAGGCGAGCATGTCCCCAAGATCCTTCACTGCAACCTCCATATCAGCAGAAGATGCACTAATCTTCTCCAGTAGCTGATGTAACTGGCTATTTTCCAAAATGAGAGTAATTTTGAACTTTTGTAAATTTGATTATTTAATAATAGGTTGATTTATTGGTAATTTTAATTATTTTAATATCATTAAATTAGTGTTTTGTGATTTTGTTCTTTGGCTAGTGCAACCTTAGAGCTGCTTATCCTAGAGACTAACCATGACCATGAAGGCCTAACCCATGTAATTAGATTAGCTAATTACCACTTTTTAGGCTAAGGGTATTTTGGTCATTTTGTGACTTTTGAATTATTTAGGATTTTAATTAATTGGTAAAATTTAGATTATTTTAACAATATTTAAATTGATGTATTATGATTTTGGTCATTTTTTATATTTTAATATTTTGGGAATTTTTATATTTAATATTGTATTTTCGGGATTTGTTTAGTCGGGTTTAAGTTTCGTTTCGTTTCGATTTGTGTTAGTGACCTGGGTAGCTTAGACTCTAGACGAGACACCAAGATTAGTTAGACATGGCCCACCAAACCCACTAATTAAGTTAGTATAATTAGACTAATCCCACTTGATTAGAATGCTTAGAGTAATGACTTAAAATTGACCTTTTTGACCCGAACCTCTTCCATTTGATTTATTAGCCAAAGGGCATGCAAAGAGGGGCAAATAGGACATTTTATATAAGCTCAACCTAGCCAAGACATGGCCGGCCACATGGAGAGGGATTTCCATTCATTTCATTCTCACATAGCCTCTTTTTTTCTCCTTTGGTGTTCTTCCCCAAAACTTGAGAACAACCCCTTCGGATTTAATCTCCCAAATCCACTCATTTTTCTTCTATTCCTTTCAATCCATCAAGAAGAGGGAGCCTACTAGGAGTGGGGAGCAAGGAGCAAGGAGAGGAGTCCATTTGCAAGGAGGGTCTGTGTCGGATTCGTGTCCTTTGGGTTTTTCATTGGGATCCAACTCCCAATAGGTATCTCTCTCTAATCCCTCTCTATTTCATCTTTGCATTGCATTTTGATAGTTTTGAACCAGTAGGAACCACTCCCATGTATGTACCATCCTTATGTTTGATTTTGAGACACTTTGGTGTCCTTATTTGGAAGTTATGATAGATTTTGTGGCACTCAAGGAGAAATTCCCAGAATGGCCCACCAAGTATTTGTAGGAATGCCCCATAGACATTTTTTCCTCTAATTTCAGATTTAGATTAGTTAGAGGGTAGTTTAGACATGTTAGATAGGTTCTCCAGGGTTTTTATTAGGTTTCCTACAAGTTTGGGCATGTGTTTTAGGCTCACAAGTCATATTTGCATGTATCTATGTGTTAAATAGTGTAATTATAGGTAGTGGACTGTTTTGAGCTATATTGATGTATATTTATGTGTTTGTGGATGTGTGGTGGTGGTTGGATGTGTGTAGAGAGAGTGGGGGATCAAGCCTACCCACATGGTTGTGGTTTGACATGTATGTGATGTGTTGAGAGAGTAGTTGTGTTGGTGTTTGAAAGAGAGAGTGATATTGTATGAGTGGTTTTGATGAGGGTGTTAGTGTTGGCATGTGTGATGTGAGAGGGAATTTGATTTGGTGAAATAGATATATGGATAGATAGGTAGAGGGATGAATGAATAAGTTAATAAATGATTGGATGGATGAATGAAAGAATGATTGAAGGAATGAATGAATAGAGGGATAGAGGAGTAGAGAGTGGGGGAGAGGGGACTGCAGCCACAGCAGTAGGAAATTACAGCAGCAGTCCCAAACCCAGCTGCAGCAGCAGCTATGTGCTATTGTTTGCAACAGCAACAGCAGCAATAAGCTGCTTACAGCAGCAACTTCCCCCCCCCCATTTTAGCAGCAGTATATATATATATATATATATATATATATATATATATATATATATATATATATATATATATATATATATATAGTTGGTAGATATGTAATAAGTTAGGTTATAAGTTAGATAAGTTAGGATGTTGGATATGTTAGATAGATGTTAGAATCCTAAAAGATAGATAGGGTGGTGTTAGAGACTTGGTTTTAGGATACCAAGTTAGGATTTGAGATTAGAGTTAGTAGTTTTCTTATAGGTATATATGTGTTAGATATATTTGGTTAGTAGATATATTATGAGTTAGGATATTAGGTAAAGTATGTTGGTATCCTATATAAGTTAGTGTATAAGTGTGGGTTAGAGTTTTGAGTAGGATACCAAGTTGGTGTCTTGGTTTTGGGATACCAAGTTAGTATCTAGAGTGGGATACTAGTTATATATTAATATTAGAGGGTATCTTGAGTGGTATAAGTAAGGTAGTGAGGATTACCTTAGGACAAGGGTAAGGTAATGAGGTAAGGTATCAAGATACCAAAGTATGGTATCGAGATACAAGGGTAAGAGTTAGAATACCTTGGTAGGGTATTGGAGGATATGTAGAGTGAGGGTAAAGTAGGCAAGGGTATTGGTTAGAGGCTAAGGTAAAGAGTTTACCTTGGTAGGATAATAAGGTAAGATTAAGGTAATACCTTAGAACTAAGATATTAGATAATATGTTTAAGATATGGTTGGAATTAGGATAGCTTGGTTGGTAATGGTTAGGAATAGGGTAAGTGACTTACGGTTGACCCCGTTTGACCATGGTTGACAATTTTGACTAAAAGTCAGCCAAGAGTCAACTTTAGCCTAAAACTAACCAAAACTTGACCAGAGTTGACCAGTTGACCAAAAGTCAACTGTGAGTCAACTATTAACCTAGTTTGACTAGAGTGGACCATGAGTTGACCAGGTTTGACCAGAGTTGACTGTTTGACCAAAAGTCAACTGTAAGTCAACCTTTGACTTAAATCGACCTAGTTTGACTTTATTTGACTTGCCTTTACCTAGTTTGACTTTGTTAGGCCTAATATGACTTAGATTGACTTTGTATAATCTAGATTGACTTAGATTGACTTAATTTGACCTTGTTTGACTTAGATTGACTTAGATTGACCTAGTGTGACTTAGTTTGGTTTGGTGTGACTTAGTATGCCTGAGTTTGACCTAGATTGCATAACATATACTAGAAATTATGCCATATACTATTAAACCCTAATTAACACATAATATCTCATCTTTAGTTCTGTGGTTTAACTCTAAGCCAGATTACACAGTTGACATATTTACATCGGATCTCAGGTGAGTACATTCTTTGATAGTATTTCTGTTTTATGATATCGTCTATGTTTCTTGTATTTAGAGTAGATATCCTTGTTCTCTTGTCACATTGTTCACACGGATTGGTATTTGTCTGGATCCCATCATGATATGTTATTCCTTGGTATACCATGTGCAAGTTTTTCCTGTGTATTGTATAGACACGATTCCTTCGAAGGCTCGCTACCTCCTCGGAGAATCATGTGCCATGACATATCATTACTGAATCCACTTTACTGGTCGAGGATGGGGGTACTTAGCGTAGATATGTGATCATTTTGCCTCCTGTGATTTCTGTTCCTAAAGAGTGTTAGCCATACACTTCATGTATGACTAGCCAGGCCCTTTTTTTCCTGTACAACCCAAGCCGATCATATGTTGAAACTAATACTAAACTTACATAGATATAGTTCCAGATTTTCGTACATGATATATATTATTTTCTTGTTCTTACATTCAGTTACAGTCTTGATATACCTTACCATGATTCATGTACACATTATTTTACCTTGTATATTCTCTCTATTTACTGCTATATTTTCAATATCGTCTAACTAGAACACTTATTTGAGATTTGTGCTCGTTCTTTTCTGACTGGATCTGTTGACGGAATTTTACAGATTATGGCGATGACGAGTGTCCTACCTACTATGGTCCTCATGACGTAGTTGGCCTAGACTTGGAGACCCTAGTTCAGCAAGGGTTAGCTCCAGCCGATGGGACTTTACAGTAGCTTAGCTAGTTTAGTATGGTACTAGACTTTGTTTCTAGATAACATTTTGGCTTATTATTATTTTAGTATTTGTATTAGAGATTGTTGACTCTAGACTTGTATTATTTATGTGTTGGATCTTCTAGATGATATTTTATATCTTGTTGTCTTTATCTTTCAGTATCTTTTATCTTTCTTAGAGTTTGTGATTGAGTATATTCTATTATCATTGCTTGTCCTCCATTCGGAGTTGACCGTTCTCGAAAGATTTTGATATTATAACTGTTGTTAGATAGTAGACCTAAACAACGTTCTACGTCATTTCTGCGGCGTAGGCTGGGATGCTGTCACGCACTCGTACCCTTACTCCGGGTGTGGGTCGTGATACTTTTTTAGTGGTGGCCCATGTAGGTCAGAAGTCGCAATTAGTGCGATATCGTGGTGGTGCTCGACTTACAGTGCTGCTACGAGCCTGGTATAGGTTAAAAGATATAGGCTATAGGCTAAGGATACTCAGTCACAATTAGGAAACTTCCAATTTGCTTCTTTACAACTGTCCTTTCTTGATGCTGATTATTTGTACTCTAATTGTTGTCATTTGATATGATCTATCTTGTGCCAAATTGACTACTTTCTTTCGATCTGTCGTTAGGATGGTGATGACTCATTCTCAGCATTTGGAGCCTGCTGATACTGAGAGGTCCGCCACATCTCACGAACCTGAGCCAGTCACTTTCCCTGCAGTCGGTGCATCTGCAGCAGTATTCGAGGGTGCTTCTCCACCAGTTGCGAGGACTGTCCCGGAGATCGCTGCGGCAGAAGCAAACATAGGAGTTATTCCTGCAGCACATCGGACTCCTCCGTCCGTTGCTGATGTTCTCCCTCCTCCACCTTCTATGCCTACGGAGATAGGGCAGATGCTCGCCTTCTTCCAGAAGATAATGGAGACCCAGAGGGCCCAGTCTGAGGCACATCAGAGACAGACTGACGCAATGCATCAGGGCATGGAGGATGCCCACCAGCTGGCTTTAGCAGCCGTGGAGCCGAGGGCTCTGCATCAGGGAGCGCATCCGAGGCAGGGCAATATCTAGGACTTCAAGAAACTGGGGCCTCGTTATTTCGGCGGGACTGAGGGCGTAGTTTATGCTGACAACTGGTTCGAGGACATCGAACGGCAGATGAGAGCTTTCCGCCTAGCAGATGACCTGAAGGTCGAGGCGGTAGGGCTATAGTTGTTGGACATCGCCCGTACCTGGTTCAGGAATGAGCCCGCTCGTGCTAGGGAGGGCCATACCTGGGCCGAGTTCAAGGTTCTCTTCAAGGGGAAGTTCTTTTCTCCTACAGACAAGATCAACTTGGCGAGGCAGTTTCAGAACCTGTACCAGGGAGAATTGTCTGTTGAGGAGTACGCCGCAGAGTTTGGCCACCTGAGCCGATATGCAGAGTATAAGGTTCACGACCCGGAGATCAGAGCGAGCCATTTCAGAGAGGGATTGATCTGGGATATCAAGATCCTTATCCCATCTTTCTATACGACTTACACTAAGATCTTTGCGGAGGCTCGCAAGGTAGAGCGGGAGTGGGACTTGAAGCCCAAGTGGGACCGTGATATATTCTCGGGGGCTACTAGCAGTGCGGGGGCTGCTAAACGTCCTCAGCTACAACATCAATCTTTTCCCAGCACCAGCAGCTGTTTCAGGTTAGGGAACCAGTTCAGCAGGTGCAGTACCATCAGCAGAGGCAGGTGCAGAATGGCCAACATTGTAACTTCTGTAAGAAGTCCGGTCATATCTGGAAGGTTTACAGGAAGAGGCTGGGGATGTGCCTCTATTACGGTGAAGCAGGACATTAGATGAGAGATTGTCCCGTGAGCCCTCGTATTACTGGTGCAGCTCAGGTAGCACGGGATAGGCCACCTACGGTACCATATCATGCCCCACACCAGCAGTGGGATATACCCCGCCAGGGTTGTGATGACTGCCAAGGAGACCCACCCTGCAGGCGATGGATTGGGAGGTTAGGTCTTGTTCCTTCCTTTTACTTGTTTCTTTCCACCCATTGATTGATGATTGTTTTTTTAGTACCTTTAGTTTGTATATGCGATGATCATGCTAGATAAATAGAACACCACAATGAAGACTGCAATAACATGATACCGTAGAGACTAAAACCATGCATGTTTGTTCCTATTTCCTAGAATTGTATGTTGTATAACTTTGGATAGAATTTAGTTGACTTTGTTTGTTAGGGGCTTGACCTAGAGAAGAGTACAACCAATTTGAATTTCGAGGACAAATTTTTTCTAAAGGGGGTAGGATTGTAACTACTTGTTTTAATGAGGATAATTTTGAAATTTTATAAAATTGATTATTTAATAATAGGTTTAAATCATATTATTGATTTTTTTAGTAATTTTGATTATTTTAATATCATTAAATTAGCTTTTTGTGATTTTGTTCTTTGGCAAGTGCAACCTTAGAGCTGCTTAGCCTAGAGACTAACCATGACCATGAAGGCCTAACCCATGTGATTAGATTAGCTAATTATCACTTTTTAGGCTAAGGGTATTTTGGTCATTTTGTGTCTTTTGAATTATTTAGGATTTTTATTAATTGGTGAATTTTAGATTATTTTAATAACATTTAAATTGATGTATTATGATTTTGGTCATTTTTTATACTTTAATATTTTAGGAATTTTTATATTTTAATATTGTATTTTCGGGATTTGTTTAGTCGGGTTTAAGTTTCGTTTCGTTCTGACTTGTGTTAGTGACCCTGGTAGCTTAGACTCTAGACGGAACCCTAAGATTAGTTAGACATGGCCGACCAAACCAACTAATTAAGTTAGTATAATTAGACTAATCCTACTTGATTAGAATGGTTAGATTAATGACTTAAACTTGACCTTTTTGACCCGACCCTCTTCCATTTGATTTATTAGCCAAAGGGCATACAAAGAGGGGCAAATAGGAATTTCAAATAGGCTCAACCTAGCCAAGACATGGCCGGCCACATGGAGAGGGATTCCCATTCATTTTATTCTCATACAGCCTCTTTTTTTCTACTTTGGTGTTCTTCTCCAAAACTTAAGAGCAATCCCTTTGGATTTCATCTCCCAAATCCACTCATTTTTCCTATATTCCTCTCAATCCATCAAGGAGAGGGAGCCTACTAGGAGTGGTGAGCAAGGAGCAAGGAAAGGAGTCTATTTGCAAGGAGAGTCGGTGTCAGATTCGTGTCCTTTGAGTTTTTTATCGGGATCCAAATCCCAATAGGTATCTCTCTCTCTAATCCCTCTATATTTCATCTTTGCATAGCATTTTGATAGTTTTGAAATTATAGGAACCACTCCCATGTATGTACCATCCTTATGTTTGATTTTGAGACACTTTGGCGTCCTCATTTGGAAGTTATGATGGTTTTTGTGGCACCCAAGGAGAAATTCCGAGGATGGCCCACCAAGTGTTTGTAGGAATGCCCCATAGACTTTTTTGTCCTCTAAGTTCAGATTTAGATTAGTTAGAGGGTAGTTTAGACATGTTAGATAGGTTCCCCATAGTTTTTATTAGGTTCCCTACAAGTTTGGGCATGTATTTTAGGCTCATAAGTCATATTTGCATGTATCTGTGTTAAATAGTGTAATTATAGGTAGTGGACTGTTTTGAGTTATATTGATGCATATTTATGTGTTTGTGGATGTGTGGTGTTGGTTGGATGTGTGTAGAGAGAGTGGGGGATCAAGCCTACCCACTTGGTTGTGGTTTAACATGTATGTGATGTGTTGAGTGAGTTATTGTGTTGGTGTTTGAAAGAGAGAGTGATATTGTGTGAGTGGTTTTGATGAGGGTGTTAGTGTGGGCTTGTGTGACGTGAGAAGGAATTTGATTTGGTGAGATAGATATATGGATAGATAGGTAGAGGGATGAATGAATTTGTGAATGGATGAATGGATGGATGAATGAATAAATGATTGAAGGAATGAATGAATAGAGGGATAGCGGAGTAGAGAGTGGGGGAGAGGGGACTGCAACCACAGCTGTAAGAAATTACAGCAGCAGTCCCAAACCCAGTTACAGCAGCAGCTATGTGCTGCTGTTTACAACAGCAGCAGCAGCAATATGCTACTTACAGCAGAAGCTTCTCCCATATTTCAGCAGCAGTAGCAGCCATGGGGCTGCACTATGCAGCCCCATAACCCTCCCATTGAGTGTGTGTGTGAGTGATATTTAGTAGGTTAGTTAGTGTGTCTTGTGGTTAGTTTAGAGAGTTACTTAGTGGTATATATAGATATATATATAGTTGGTAGATATGTAATAAGTTATGTTATAAGTTAGATTAAGTTAGAATGTTGGATATATTTGATAGATGTTAGAATCCTAAAAGATAGATAGGGTGGTGTTAGAGACTTGGTATTAGGATACCAAGTTAGGATTTGAGATTAGAGTTAGTGGTTTTCTTATAGATATATATGTGTTAGATATATTTGGTTAGGATAATGGTTAGTAGATATATTATGAGTTAGGATATTAGGTAAAGTATGTTGGTATCCTATATAAGTTAGTGTGTAAGTGTGGGTTAGAGTTTTGAGTAGGATACCAAGTTGGTATCTTGGTTTTAGGATACCAAGTTAGTATCTAGAGTGGGATACTAGTTATATATTAATATTAGAGGGTATCTTGAGTGGTATAAGTAAAGTAATGAGGATTAACTTAGGCCAAGGGTAAGGTAAGGTATCAAGATACCAAATTATGTTATCGAGATACAAGGGTAAGAGTTAGAATACCTTGGTAGGGTTTTGGAGGATACGTAGAGTGAGGGTAAAGTAGGCAAGGGTATTGGTTAGAGGCTAAGGTAAAGAGTTTACCTTGGTAGGATAATAAGGTAAGGTTAAGGTAATACCTTAGAACTAAGATATTAGATAATATGTTTAAGATATGGTTAGAATTATGATAGCTTGATTGGTAATGGTTAGGAATAGGGTAAGTGACTTAGGGTTGACCCCGTTTGACCATTTTTGACCGTTTTGACTAAAAGTCAACCAAAAGTCAACTTAGCATAAAATTGTCCAAAACTTTTCCAGAGTTGACCAGTTGACCAAAAGTCAACTATAAGTCAACCATTAACCTAGTTTTACTAGAGTGGACTATGAGTTGACCAGGGTTGACCAGAGTTGACTGTTTGACCAAAGTCAACTGTAAGTCAACTTTTGACTTAAATCGACCTTGTTTGACTTGCCTTGACCCAGTTTGACTTTGTTAGGCCTAGTATGACTTAGATTGACTTTGTATAATCTAGATTGACTTAGTTTGACCTTGTTTGACTTAGATTGACTTAGATTGACCTAGTGTGACTTAGTTTGGCTTGGTGTGACTTAGTATGACTGAGTTTGACCTAGATTGCATAATATATACTAGAAATTATGCCATACACTTTTAAACCCTAATTAACTCATGATGTCTCATCTTTAGGTCTGTGATTTCACTCTGAGCCAGATTACACAGTTGATATATTTCCATCGGATCTCAGGCGAGTACATTCTCTGATAGTATTTTTGTTTTATGATATCGTCTATGTTTCTTATATTTAGAGTATATATCCTTGTTCTCTTGTCACATTATTCACACGGATTGGTATACACAGATTGGTATTTGTCTGGATCCCATAATGAGATGTTATTCCTTGTATTCATTGGTATACCCTGTGCAAGTTTTTCTTGTCCATTGTATAGACACGATTCCTGCGAAGGCTCGCTACCTCCTCGGAGAATCATGTGCCATGACATGTCATTCCTGGATCCACTTTACTAGTCGAGGATGGGGGTACTTAGCATAGATATGTGATCATTTTTCCTCCTGTGATTCCTGTTCCCTAAGAATGTTAGCCATACACTTCACGTATGACTATCCAAGCACTTTTTCTCCTGTGCAACCCCAGCCGATCACATGTTGAAACTAATACCAAACTCACATAGATATAGTTCCAAATTTTCGTACTTAATATATACTATTTTCTTGTTCTTACATTCAGATACAGTCTTGATATACCTTACCATGATTTATGTACACATTATTTTACCTTGTATATTCTCTCTATTTACTGCTACATTTACAATATCGTCTAACTAGAACTCTTATTTGAGATTTGTGCTCGTTCTATCCTGACTGGATATGTTGACAAAATTTTACAGATTATGGCGAGGACAAGTGTCCTACCTACTACGGTCCTCATGAGGTAGTTGGCCTAGACTCGGAGACCCTAGATCAGCAAAGGTTAGCTCCAGCCGATGGGGCTTTAGAGTAGCTTAGCTGGTTTAGTGTGGTACTGGACTTTGTGTCCAGATTACATTTTGACTTGTTATTATTTTAGTATTTGTATTAGAGATTGTTGACTCTAGACTTGTTTTATTTCTGTGTTGGATCTTCTGGATGATATTTTATATCTTGTTGTCTTTATATTTTGGTATCTTTTATCTTTCTTAGAGTTTATGATTGAGTATATTCTATTGTCATTGCTTGTCCTTCATTCAGAGTTGACCGTTCTTGACAGATTTTGATATTATAACTGTTGTTAGATAGACCTAGACAGCGTTCTACGCCGTTTCTGTGTTGTAGGCTGGGACGCTGTCACGCACACGTACCCTTACTTTGGGTGCAGGTCGTGATAGCTGACTATTGGTTTCTTGATCTCGGGTGAGGCCAGTCAGACGAAGCTCCAGTCTTTAGTTTTCTGTTCGGAGCGTTTCGATTTCAGCCATGATCCTTTGGACCTCTTTAGCGACAAGGTCACTTTCTATTGACAGCCGCGTCCATTCATCGGATAGTCGGTGATGCCTCTCGGCCGACTGGCCAAGTTCACGACTAAGGGCACTCATACCCTCAGTACAGATCGCTTTCCCTTTAGCCGTCTTGGCAAGTAGACGATTACATTCGGAAGAGGCTAGCACGTTTACGTCAGCCTCTTGGGCATACTGAAGCCAACCGAGGTATTGTTCTATAGGATTGAGCTTGGCATGGAGATATTCAATCATGCGCTCCAGGCCAGGAAAAGCTTGGAGAATTGGATCAGTCCTCAGCTCCATGCCTCATCCAAGAGAAGGGGCAACATGTTGCCAGAAAGCCTTGAATTCCCTACTTCAGAATCGCATGAAAGGTCACGAACAGAATCTCAGCCGTGCCACTTGCATCGGCTGAAATTCATGGAACTGAAGGAGTTGCAACCTCCTCTATAACATTAACCTTCGAGACGATGGATGGGTGGGCCGACGCACCAAGCATCCTCTCCAAACTAGGGGACCTAGAAGCTGCGGCACCCGACAGTAACACCCATATGCTAGAGAGCCTAGCCAAAATAGTCTGCATAGAGGTGACCTCGGTGTCATCCTCACTGGGACTGAAAAATGGGCGCAGAAGCCCTTGCTTGCAAAAGGGAGTCATCGGTGCCCACTGAACAAACATAAGGAGAAGGTATACTGAGCGCCTCTACAACTGCAGCAGGAGTAGACACGGGAGTTGATCCTTTCTCAACAAACTCACTGACGCTCGCCACTAAGCCGACGTTAGTTGGCCCATTCCATGGTCACACCCGATTTCGATAATCAACTTATACTTTAGTCCATACACAAAATATAGAAAATGCTGCTAACTATTTCAGGATGCATGAAATCTTATTCAACGGACGATGTACCGCATAAATCAAAGCGTCAAAGTCATCAAAACTTCTGAAGACTCTTTTCTACTTTTATTCTGTATTTTACATTTTATTGAGTCTAGGAATTACATTGTAAAATCAATTATGGTATTACTGGCTTAGGGTTAAAATTATCCTCCTTTCTCAAAAACCTATTTTTACCCTTTCCTATTTTCGGTTACAAATATTTCAAAAATATATTTCGAAAATATTCCTTTTCAAATGATTTTACAAATAAACCAAAAACATGTTTGAAAACTGTTTTTGCAAAAGAATTTTCAAATATATCTCCTGACAGAACTCCAAGCCGAGTTCGGCCCGAGTTCGGCCCGAACTCTGACCGAGTTCGGTCAGTTTGTATTCAAACTTCAGTTGCCTCCAAATCTGCGAGCAACGTCTTTTTGCGAGATATTTGCACCCGAACTCTGCCCGAGTTCTGCCCGAGTTCGGTTGATAAAAACACCTATAAATAGAGAAGAACTTTTCACTTCAAAACATCAATTCATTCTTCATCTTCTCTTCTCTATTATTCAAGTGTTTTCTAAACGATCCAAGATTTTCAAATCTCACCTATACTTCTCTTAGCCAAAAGCCAGTACTATCAGATTGATTTAGAAGTCTTTTGGTTATTCAGAGTTGTAAAGAGGTCGTCAAGTTTCAACAACAAATTCTCGTTGTGGAGCTGGTCGTGCGCTCGTCATCAAGCACGGTGTGTGTTGGAGTTGGTCGTGCACTCGTCAACAAGCACGGTGGTGTAAGAGTTGCAAGTACTCAGTTAAAGCTTGTGCCTTTAGTGGATTAACATCGAGCAAGAGTACTCGAGACTGGATTAGTCCTCTCAGAGGGATACCAGTATACATCGCTGTGTTACTGAGTTTGATTCTCCTTTCTTTACTTACTGCTCTTACATCATTGCCATAGTTTAAATTATTAATTGGTAATTTTATTTTCCGCTGCACACACGCACTCTATTCACCCCCCTTTAGATGTGCCCAACGGTCCTACAATTGGTATCAGAGCAGGTTATATTCTTATATAACATACCCTAGAGAGTATATATATGGCAGCCGTGAAATCTATATTCAACGGTGAAGGGCAATCCACAAATAGACCTCCCCTATTTGATGGAACAAACTATACATACTGGAAAACACGTATGACTTTCTTTCTAAAGTCTCTAGATTTTGATTTATGGTCAATAGTCATTGATGGGTATAAGAAACCACCACCTACTGTGGTTGAAGGTATTCTTATGGAAAAGCCGCATGACAAGTACACCGATGCTGAAAAAGCAAAGGCTAGTCTTGATGCTCGAGCCATCAATGCACTATTCTGTGCAATTGATAAAACCGAGTTCAATAGAGTTTCTACCTGTAAGACGTCTCATAAAATTTGGAAACTCCTTGAGGTAACCCATGAAGGGACTTCCCAAGTCAAGGAATCCAAAATCAGTAGACTGACTCAGGAATACGAATCTTTTAAAATGAAACCTGGTGAGTCAATTACACAGATGTTTACTCGTTTCCTTGATATAACTAATCCCCTTCAATCTCTTGGTAAAGATTACAGCAACCATGAGAAAATCAGGAAAGTGCTGCGGGCTCTAACAAAGAACTGGAATCCAAAAGCTACAGCAATCATTGAAGGAAACGATCTCACCACGATGACTCTAGAAACACTGATGGGCAAATTGATGACTCATGAGCTCGACTTGCAAGACTTTGAAGAGGCCACTCCAAAAGAAAAGACCATCGCCTTCAAAGCTCAAGCAAGAAAATCAACATACAATGACTCAGATGAAGAATCATCAAGTGGTGATGAACGTGCCTTACTTGTGAAGAACTTCAAGAAATATCTAAAGTTCACAAGCAGAAAGAAGAAAGACATCCAAGAAAGCAATGAAGACGAGACTATATGCTTCGGGTGCAAGAAATCAGGGCACATGAAGAAGGACTGTCCAGCTACCAAGAAGAGCAGTCCATATGATCGGTCAAGATCAAACAGAAGATCCACATCTGGCCGAAAGTATGCCAACACAAGCATCTGGCACGAGAGTGATGCCAGTGACTCAGAAGAAGAAGACAGACCCTGCAGCAATGCAAATGTTTGTCTTATGGCATTCGAAAAGGTATCATCTAATCCTCTGTTTGATGATTTTACTTTTGATGAACTAGAGACTGCCTTTAGCGATTTACTTGAAGATCACAAAACTGTGCTCGACAAGTATAAGCAATCTCGAAAAGAGATTAAGGCACACACAGCCGAGATAGCTAGATTGTCTAATCTACTTGAAGACATTAAAGAGACATCTACTACCGGTAACACGGAAGAGATAGCCAAACTTAAAGTAGACTATCATGAGGCTATCCTCAACATTGAAAAGAAAGAAGAGGACTATGTCAAAATACACAAACTTTATGACATAGAGAAGAAGTTGCACCTAGTAACTGAACAAAGACTCCTTGATATGACTGCAAGATACGAAGAGTCTGTAGCGATTTCTAAAAAGTTAGAAATCAAGTTGGGCAAACAGGCAATACCTGTGACACTGCCCAAGATTAGTCCTAATGCAAAGCATATACCAAAAAGGACTAAACACAAGAAAGCACAGAGGAAACACGAACACTATTATGATTTCACTTATAGGTTTTCCAAACAGAACAAGCCTGCAAACACAGTTTATTCCACTAAACTGACTTGCACATATTGTGGTACACACGGTCATATATCACAATACTGTATGGCAAGAAAGCTTGTTGATAACCATACTCTAGTTTGGAAACCTAAAGCTAATCTGAGTGGACCCTTCAGAAAATGGGTACCAAAGGATTCATCTACTTGTCTTGTAGGTGGACCCTCAACCCTCTCATGCTAGAAGTAAGTGGATCCTCGATAGCGGATGTTTACGACACATGACTGGTGATACATCTTTATTCGCTACGCTATCGATGAAGAAAGAAGGATACGTCTCCTTCGGAAATAACTTGAGAGGTGATATTATAGGTAATGGTACTGTAGGTATTTCTCCTTATCCAATAATAAAAGATGTTTGTCTAGTAACTGAATTGAAACATAACCTATTGAGCATAAGTCATTTGGCAGATAATGGTTATGGTATCAATTTTGTGAAAGATAAATGTACCATATATGATATGTCATCTGGTGATCCCGTATATAAAGGGATTAGAGAAGACAATATTTATGTTTTCTTTTTGGAGAATACTAATAATGCAAGAAGGTGCCTAGTAGCCAATCAAGATGAAAGCTGGCTATGGCACATGAGACTAGGACATGCAAACATGGATACTATCTCACGTCTGAACACAAAGAAGTTGGTAAAAGGACTCCCAGAAATTCTATTCAAGAGAGACATGGTATGTGCTGACTGTGACAAGAACAAAGCACATAGATCTTCTTTTAAATCCATCAACGCTGTAAGTACTTCGAGACCTTTGCAGTTGATTCATATGGATTTATTTGGTCCAAGTAGAGTCGCTAGTCTTGGCGGTAAACTCTATGCTTTTGTCATTGTTGATGATTTCTCTCGTTTTACATGGGTTTACTTTTTATCAAACAAAAGTGATGCTATTTTTGAATTTCAGATATTTTGTAAAAAGGTTCAAAATGAAAAAGGCTTCATGATTACTCGTATCCGAAGTGATCATGGTGGCGAATTCGAAAATACTGATTTCAAAAAGTTTTGTGATGATAGTGGATTCTACCACGAATTTTCTTGTCCTAGAACTCCCCAACAGAATGGTGTTGTGGAGCGGAAGAACCGTACTCTAAGTGAAATGGCTAGAGTCATGCTTAATCAGCATAATCTTCCTAAATATTTTTGGGCAGAAGCTGTTAGTACAGCCTGTCTTATTTTAAATAGGGTGTTAATTCGACCTATCTCGAAGAAAACACCATATGAGCTTTGGTTTGGAAGAATTCCAAACATTTCTTATTTTAAAGTTTTTGGTTGTCGCTGTTTCATCCTGAACACCAAGGATAACTTGGGTAAGTTCGACTCCAAAGCAGATGACGGGATATTTCTCGGATATGCTGCTAAGAGTAAGGGATATAGAATTTTTAATAAAAGATCTCTGATTGTTGAAGAAAGTATTAATGTTACCTTTGATGAGTTGAATAGTCATAGATCTAGCGACAGTGATGATGAAAATGCACCTACAAAAACAAAGAAGAGTTCTGAGAAAGATCCTACCAAAGAGGCAAGAACTGATAAAAGTTCCGAAGATGCAGGAACTGAGAAGAGCCTTGTGAAAGGCATGGCCCAAAGATTCGAATCATTGAGATTCAAACCAGATCATCCAGAAACTCTCATAATAGGTGATGTATCCAAAGGTGTAAGTACTCGTTCATCTCTTAGAGATTCTGAAGTAGCAGCTAATGTAGCATTTATTTCTCAAATAGAACCTAAGAATGTTGATGAGGCTTTTTCTGATGAATTTTGGATTTCTGCCATGTAAGAGGAACTTAATCAATTTGAAAGAAACCAAGTTTGGGAACTCGTTCCTAAACCTATTGGTCAATCGATAATTGGTACCAAATGGGTGTTCCGAAATAAACTTAGTGAAGATGGACAAGTTCTACGCAACAAAGCACGTCTAGTTGCACAAGGTTATAATCAAGAAGAAGGAATTGATTATGATGAGACCTATGCTCCTGTTGCTAGACTAGAAGCCATTCGCATGTTTTGCGCTTTTGCTTGTTTTAATAATTTCAAACTTTTTCAAATGGACGTGAAAAGCGCATTTCTAAATGGATTTTTGAAAGAAGAAGTTTTTGTGAAACAACCCCCTGGTTTTGAAGTTTTTCAAAAACCTGATCACGTCTTCAAGCTTAAGAAAGCACTTTATGGACTCAAACAAGCACCTCGTTCTTGGTATGAACGCCTAAGCGCCTTCTTACTTGATAATGGTTTTTCAAAGGGCAAGATTGATACTACTCTTTTTATTAAATCTATGAATAATGATATACTTCTAGTGCAAATTTATGTAGATGACATCATCTTTGGTTCTACTAACGAACAACTCTGTCAAGAATTTGCCAAGTGTATGCAGAGTGAATTTGAAATGAGCATGATGGGAGAGCTGAACTTCTTCCTAGGATTGCAAATCAAACAACATTCAAACAGAACATTCATCAACCAAGCCAAGTACACGAAGGACATACTGAAGAAGTACGACTTCGAGAATGTGAAGCCAATTGGGACTCCTATGGCTACATCTACAAAGCTTGATGCTGATGAAAGTGGCAAACCTGTTGATCAGCGTAAGTATCGAGGTATGATTGGTAGTTTATTATATTTAACTGCTAGTCGTCCTGATATTATGTTTAGTGTTTGCATATGTGCACGTTATCAGGCAAATCCTAAGGAATCACATCTTAGTGCCGTTAAGCGTATCTTCCGATACCTTAAAGGAACTTCTACAGTTGGCTTATGGTATCCCAAAACCAAATCCTTTGACCTTATAGGTTACTCGGATGCGGATTTTACTGGATGCAAAGTGGACCGTAAAAGTACCAGTGGCACATGTCATTTCTTGGAAAAGGCCTTAGTCTCTTGGTTTAGCAAGAAACAAAATTCAGTAGCATTATCAACAACTGAGGCTGAATATATCGCCGCAGGACGTTGTTGTGCTCAAATTTTGTGGATGAAGCAAACCTTAGAGGACTACAATCTGCACTATACAAATGTTCCTATATATTGTGATAACACTAGTACAATTAATTTGACTAAGAACCCTATCTGTCATTCACGCACAAAGTACATAGAAGTTAGACATCATTTTCTACGTGATCATCAACAACACGGGGATATTTGCTTAGAATTTATTGATACTGAACATCAACTAGCAGATATTTTCACTAAACCATTGGCTGAAGACCGTTTTAACATCTTGAGGCGTGAGCTCGGCATTCTTGAATTCTCGGATTCTTAAAACATATGGTAATTAAAACTGTATTTATGACTTGATAATTTATTATTTAATGAAAAAATTTTTTGGGGACAAACTTACAAAGGGATGTCTGTCACCACGACTACGGTCGAAGCGAAGCGGTACTTAAAAGTTCCCCGGTGAACCACCGTTAGCTGGGACAACACCTACAGTTAACCCAAAAATAATAGCCATTATTTAATAAATCAGTCAACCGTTATTAATTACAATCTTTATTTACCTGACTGCTTTAACTGTCTCGGGAATACAAGTGGCCGAACTCGGCCCGAACTCTGACCGAGTTCGGACCGAATTCGGACCGAGTTCGGTCGGCGCTGTGATGGTTCCAGAACCGAACAGCCGGCCCTAGCACCTATATATTTCATCCTTCCTTCCACTATTTCTCCACACCAAAACGTGGAATACTTCCATCTCCTTCTAGAAGTCTTTCCTCCTCCTTCTCTGCAAGTAATCGACGAGTTCAGTGGGCGATCTTCTTCCTCATGGCTCCGAAACGTCAACGAGGAAATTCTTCTCAAGGTGCTTCCTCCTCATCCGACTACACTCCGGCAAGTCTCTTCAGTCCAGCCAAACCTAGAGATCCCGAGGAATATGATAGAACTTTGTTTCCCGACAAAGACTTCTCCGATCTCTGGTTTGATTCTTTCTCTCTTCGTCGTATTTGTGCTGGAGCCTTCATAAATTTTACAACCTTCTTTGAATATGCTCATGTTTTTGATCAACTTGGATTTCGCGACTTTTTCGAGGTCCAAGATAGTATTTACGACAATGCAGTCCGTATGTTTTACTGCAATTTACAAGTAAAACAAAACGGGAATTTCTATTCCTGCATTGCTGGGCAGGAACTAGAATTTAGCGCCACCGACATCAGTGAATATTTTCACATTCCTGATCTTGGTGATGCACTTGTTGACATCCACCATGTTCAATTCCCTGCCGATGTCACTTTAGCTTCCTTTAGGGAATTGATTTGTCACCCTACTCCTCCTCTCCGAAGAATCTTTTCTAGACATCTAAACCAAACTTTTTACGAGCTTCATCGTATGATTTTCTCAGCCCTTCTTCCGAAGAAAGGCTCTACCGATGAAGTTACATTTTTGGAACTTTCGGCTCTTTATCATATTCATTTTGGAATTCCTTTCTCCGTTCCAAAAACCATGATGTCTTGGATGCTCAGCTGCAAGAATGCAGGTAGGAACTTAGTCTTTCCTATGCACCTTGCTAGTATATTTCGACGTTTTGAGATTGATCTTGAAACGTGTGCCATTTCTTCTCCACCTGTTGAGTTGACCCGCTCTCGTCGGTTTTCTCAACCTCCTGGTGCTGCTCCTGCTGTCCCAGCTGCTGATGCTGAGGCCCCTCCAGCTGATGCTCATCCTGCTTCGGCCCCTGCCCCAGGACTTGATCAGGCATTCTACCAGCGGTTTGATGATTTCGTTGCTGTATCTACGCAACGTTATCAGGACTCCGAGTTCCGGCATATTTCTCAGGCCCAGGTGCTGAGAAACAGTATTGCCGATCTCCACTACAGCCTGGTTCATGATCCCGTTCATCCACTCACTATCCTTCCACACCCTGCTTTCCCTGGTCCTCGTTTTACTGATGAGGTTACTTTTCAGTACTTTGACCCGACCACTGCTTATTTCCCTCATGATCCTCCGGGTGCGGACGACGCAGCGATGTGATATGGATTCAGCCATGGGATAGTGGATTTGGTTTTGTTTGATGCAGTTTATGTAGTACCTTTTATTTTTCATGTCTAAACTGTTTTAGTTAGACATTTATCAGTTGTACTATTTGGCTTTCTAGTGGAAATCTTTTTATGATATTTCAGTTTCTTATGTGATAGTTCATTTCATTCCAGTTGTCTATGCTGTGATTACTTTTTTTATTTCACTTTGTCTTGTCTATTCTATTGTTGGCTTCATGATTTACGGGGGAGCCTATTCATTTTACTACTTGACAAAGGGGAAGAAAAAGAGTATCCCAAAAATCGCAAAGCGCATATACAACACAAATTCAGAATCCAACAAAATTTTTTTCAGGTATTTTGATATTTTGTTCTATTTTGATATAAGTATATTTTGGTATAGACTCAAGTTTGTCAATTATCAAAATGGGGGAGATTGTTGGCCCATTCCATGGTCACACCCGATTTCGATAATCAACTTATACTTTAGTCCATACACAAAATATAGAAAATGCTGCTAACTATTTCAGGATGCATGAAATCTTATTCAACGGACGATGTACTGCATAAATCAAAGCGTCAAAGTCATCAAAACTTCTGAAGACTCTTTTCTACTTTTATTCTGTATTTTACATTTTATTGAGTCTAGGAATTACTTTGTAAAATCAATTATGGTATTACTGGCTTAGGGTTAAAATTATCCTCCTTTCTCAAAAACCTATTTTTACCCTTTCCTATTTTCGGTTACAAATATTTCAAAAATATATTTCGAAAATATTCCTTTTCAAATGATTTTACAAATAAACCAAAAACATGTTTGAAAACTGTTTTTGCAAAAGAATTTTCAAATATATCTCCTGACAGAACTCCAAGCCGAGTTCGGCCCGAGTTCGGCCCGAACTCTGACCGAGTTCGGTCAGTTTGTATTCAAACTTCAGTTGCCTCCAAATCTGCGAGCAACGTCTTTTTGCGAGATATTTGCACCCGAACTCTGCCCGAGTTCTGCCCGAGTTCGGTTGATGAAAACACCTATAAATAGAGAAGAACTTTTCACTTCAAAACATCAATTCATTCTTCATCTTCTCTTCTCTATTATTCAAGTGTTTTCTAAACGATCCAAGATTTTCAAATCTCACCTATACTTCTCTTAGCCAAAAGCCAGTACTATCAGATTGATTTAGAAGTCTTTTGGTTATTCAGAGTTGTAAAGAGGTCGTCAAGTTTCAACAACAAATTCTCGTTGTGGAGCTGGTCGTGCGCTCGTCATCAAGCACGGTGTGTGTTGGAGTTGGTCGTGCACTCGTCAACAAGCACGTTGGTGTAAGAGTTGCAAGCACTCAGTTAAAGCTTGTGCCTTTAGTGGATTAACATCGAACAAGAGTACTCGAGACTGGATTAGTCCTCTCAGAGGGATACCAGTATACATCGCTGTGTTACTGAGTTTGATTCTCCTTTCTTTACTTACTGCTCTTACATCATTGCCATAGTTTAAATTATTAATTGGTAATTTTATTTTCCGCTGCACACACGCACTCTATTCACCCCCCCTCTAGAGGTGCTCAACGGTCCTACATCATGGTCTCCGATCCTCTGACGGTCACGACAACCATAAAACTCCTATCCTGTCTTCCTAAGAGCCTTCTTCAATCGCAACCAAAGTATATACTAAATGGTATAGATGTGCTTGCTTTCCCAATGCCTGTACACAACCAAACGCAAACACATAAGGGAAAAAAAAGAAGATTAGAAGCTAAAGAAAGCATTCGAGACTGGACTACCTTCGGAGCTCCTTCTCTATAGAGAATTACCTTCCTTAAAGTTTTCTCGGCATGCCGCAAAACTGTTTCAGCCGGCCGCTTCCGAGGTCGCCGAGGGCTAATTTACATCTAGGGCCACATTCCCTAAATAATTCCTGCAAAACCGACCAGAAGTAGACCTCGTCCGTGAAGGTGTTCCCACAGCAGCACCGGATTCAAGAATTTGTCACGAAGAAGAAGGCATCAGCGTCTTACCCACAATGGAGCTAGTCTCCACACTATAAGCAGTTGGGGGTACGTTCGACAGACAGTGGAAAGAAGCCTATAAGAAGATAACGGGCGGCTCACTCTCAACGCTAGGCAACTCAAACTCTGTACCAGTACCAGTAGCAGAATAATAATTCCATCCCCACGCTACTCATACCAAAAGTAGTAGCATAATCCAGGAACCTTGCTACGTCTATGTTATCTTCGAGCAAGAAACTCCTCCTTAACATTATCAGACCGGTGTGGTCCATGATAACATCCCTCACATCCCCTTGTTATCTGTGATGGAACTGAGGATTCGCAAAACCACAGATTGGTGTACGTATTGATCGATGGAAAGTTAATAAATTTTAATTTTTTCTAACCCTTCATAGGTAGGAATTAGGGTTCACAAATTATACCTGCGATGAAAAAAAGGACAGTTTCCAGCAACCTCGAGCAGTTAGCGACCTCAATATCTACTGCATGTATTCCTCTATCAGGTTGGACGTCGTGTGGGTGACAATGTCACGCCCCAATTCCGCAGAATTGATAATCGTCCCTCGGGCGTGATGCCGTACGAACCTAAGTTGTGATCGCATAAGGCATAGTCATAAGGTTATCCGAAACAACATCAAGAAGAGGGCACAGAGTAAATTGAACACATTATATATAAAGAAACTTGAGCTTTATTGATAATGAATATCATATTACAGACTCGATATAAAGGTGTCGTGCAGGCTTACAAACTGACTCCATTACAAAATGAACGTTGATGAGATAGTCGTTCCATATATTACACCCCTTTATACAACCAAAGTATGTAGACACCTGGGATAGGGGGAGTCGAGACATCTCAGCTTGGACAGTCGCAGAGTCTTCAAAAAAGATTGCTTCAAGGCTTCGCACGCACAGACGAATCTTTAAAATGCATGAGCGCTGCCTTTAGTCATGCGGCACGCTCCTCATGAATTATAGCACCTGTAGAGAGCGAGGATCAGTATAATCAACGTGTACTGGCGAGTGGCTAACTAGTTTCCATGCTCTCATTTTGTTCAAGAATTTAGGTGAATCATGTAGTATATTTAGTGATCTTTCTATCCATCCTAGTCAGTTTTATGCAAGCAGTTCGACTGTAAACAAGGTAAATTAATGCTAGAACTTACCCACGGAGAGCGTGCCGTTCACATAAAACTTACCAATGCCTTTCCTGTCATTTTGATATCAATTCATATTAAGTGTATGATGTGGAGGTCACTAGCATTAACTAGCCATCCTGGACATAGCCTGGTTAGACGGGGTCCTTTCAATGCAAGTACCGAGCTCCGTTGCAAGTCCTCGAATTACGTGTTGCTTAAACCCAGCTCGGCTATACCGTGTTTCCTCCTAGGCCAAAGCGGTCCCGTGGCCTCAGGTTACCGTTCGAGTAAACAAACTCCCTTGTATACAAGTTGTCCATGACCGTGGTAGACTGTACTAGTTATTCATGTATGGTCTATGTTTCATAGCAAACTTAACCAAACTCAGCGTATCTTGCCTTGTCATTTTGCATTGTACGTTTATTGATTCAGTTCATTTCTTTCTTTAACATAGTTTAATGGAAAGCATATTATAAACAAGCATATAAACAGTTCAATGATAAGCAGTCTACAGTTCGTATACGTGAAATGTTGCACAACGGTTTATTAGAATAAGCCTTTGATTTGTTGTGTTTACAGCTTAGCATAACATATGTTGGTATCGATAATATATTGGAGAAAAGGGTCGAGGGAAGAAGGGTCAGCCACTCACCTTAGTCTTACTTAAGGCGAGTAACAGGTTGGTCGCACTAGACGTTGCCTACGCGATTACCTGAAATCGTACAGGCAACTGATTAGAACACTGTATTATTCAAGGAGTTTGATATAAAAATGCGAGTTCGAAATACGAGCCATGAAAACATTCACGAAAATACATTCAGAAAACCATAGCCAAAACCAACGCAAGTGCGGCGTAAAAAACAGAGCAACGGGAGATCTCTCCCGACTCAGCCGTAGAGTCAATCCTTGAGGTGCAACCTACTGAATATGGGACTTGATTCCAATGAAGCCTTTCCATAATGAGAAAAGGATCTTAATTCAATCGTTCCCGTTCGACCAATTCGATCGATCCTGACCTATCGGTCCTGACCAAATTGATAGCAATAATGTTCTTTTCTTGCGAACCCCGTGGACGGAGAATGGGGCACGATGTAGGATCGGGGCACTACACCATTACCAACTAAGAAAAAGTTTTATCCTCAAAACTTAAGAAAAGAACCTACCGCTAGAAAAAATATAGAAGGGAACTTTTCCCTTATCTCCGACTCCAGTTCCCAGGCTGACTCTTCGACCGCATAGTTCTTCCAGAGTACGCGAACGAGAGGGATGGCATGATTTCGAAGCAGTTTATCCTTGCGCTCCACGATTTGTATAGGCTCTTTAATATATGATAAGTCTGCCTGCAGATTCAGCTGACCAAAGTCTACCACATGCTCGGATCATGCACGTACTTCCGCAACTGAGAGACATAAAAGACATTATGAACATTCGACAGTGCTGGCGGCAATGGAATCTGGTAAGCGACTGGGACGACTCACTTTAATATCTCGGAAGGACCGACAAATCTTGGACTCAACTTTTTTTAGCTCCAAATCTCATGACTCCTTGCATAGACGTAACTTTCAGAAACATGTGATCGCCTTCTAGGAATTCAAGGGCCCATTGGTATCTGTCGCCGTAGCACTTCTGCCGACTTTGTGCTATCTTCAATCTCTCTCTTATCAACTTAACTTTTTGTACGGTCTGCTCCACCAGTTCTGGGTCGAGTATCTGCCGTTCTTCGACTTCATTCCAGCAAATGGGCGATACGTACTTTCGACCGTACAAGGCTTCATATGGCACTATTTGGATACTGGATTGATCGCTATTGTTATATTTAAATTCGGCCAACGGTAGATGAACGTCCCAGCTTAACTTTAAGTTGATTGTACAGAGGCGTAACATGTCTTCGAGAATCTGATTCACCCGCTCTGTTTGGCCATCGGTCAGAGGATGATATGCTGAGCTAAACTTTAACTTGGTCTCCATTGCTGACTGAAGACTGCACCAGAAGCGTGACACGAATCACCCATCCCGATCTGAGACAATTGATGCTGGAATCCTGTGCAGCTAAACTATTTTATCAAGATAGATCTGAGTAAGACGATCGACTGTCAAAGTAACTTTAATGGCAATGAAGTGCGCTGACTTGGTTAGTCGATCGAAGATGACCCAGACGGCATCGTTCCCCCGTTGCGTCTTCGACAGGCCAATAACAAAGTCCATAGTAATGTGATCCTATTTCCATTGTGGAATGGCAAGGTTCTGTATCTCGCTCCGGTCGTTGGTGCTCAACTTTTACCTGCTGACAGGCCATACATTGAAACACGAAGAGTGCAACATCTCTCTTCATGTCGTGCCAGCAAAAGATAATACGGAGGTCCTTGTACATCTTGGTGCTGCCGGGATACAAAGAATATTTTGTATAATGTGCTTCTAACATTATCTGGTTTATGAGTTTTGGGTTATCCGTTTCACATAGCCTGCCCTTCACTCGCAATGTTCTCGACTCGTCCTCTGCAAAGTCAGACGCCTTCCATGTTGATATCAGCTTCTGCATCATCTGTAGGTATGGATCATCCTTCTGAGCAGACTTGATCTTTTCCAAAAGGCTTGGTTCTAACCGTAGTTGTGCCACCTGTGCGCCCATAAATCAAACTCGGTGTTCTATGCCCATTCCTTTTAAGTCACGCAACAGTCGACTATTGATGGATAGTGAAGCTATGTACTTCCGACTCAGCACATCTGCCACAACATTTTCCTTACCCGGCGTATAGTTGATCTACAAGTCATAGTCTTTAATCAGTTCCATCCATCGCCTCTGCCACAAATTTAGTTCTTTCCGGGTGAAAAGATACTTGAGGCTCTTATGGTCTGTATAAATCCTGCACACCATGCCATAAAGATAGTGATGCTACTGATTCAACGTAAACACAATTGCCGTTAATTATAGGTCATAAGTGGGATAGTTCTTCTCATATGGCTTGAGCTGTCTGGAAGCAAAAGAAATCATCATGTCTTGCTGCATGAGCACATACCCCAAACCATGGTCAGAAGTATCACTGAATAATTCAAAATCCTTCAGTCTCTTCAGGGGGAGCGAGCATCGGGACCAAAACGAGCCGCTGTTTTAGCTCCTAGAACAAAGCTTCACAGTCGTCTAACCACACGAACGCGACTTCATTTTAGGTGAGGCGAGTCAAGGTCGATGCAATCTTTGCAAAGTCCTTCACGAAGCGTCTATAGTATCCTGCCAAACCGAGGAAGCTTCGAATTTCACTGACGGACGCGGGCCTTTTCCAATCAACAATTGCCTTAACTTTCTTCAGATCAACTGAAATGCCTTCAGCGGAGATGATGTGCCCAAAAAAAGATACGTTGTTCATTTAGAACTGATATTTGCTCCTCTTTGCAAACAATTGATTCCCTCAGAGGGTCTAGAGTATGGTCCACAGATGTTATGCCAGTTGTGCTCGATCCTTCGAGTAGACGAGGATATCATCTATGAAGACTACTATGAATTTATCATGGAACGGACGGAACACTCGATTCATTAGATCCATGAAGGCGGCAGGATCATTTGTCAAGTCGAATAGCATTACCAAGAACTCGTAGTGGCCGTAACGAGTGTGGAAGGCAGACTTCGACATGTTCTCTGGCTTGACCTTTAGCTGGTGATAACGTGATCGAAGATCAATCTTCGAAAACACCATAGCACCTTGGAGATGATCAAACAAATTGTCGATGCGGGGCAGGGGATATTTGTTCCAGACGGTAGCTTTATTCAATTCCCGGTAGTCGATGCAGAGTCTCATCGACGTGTCTTTCTTCCTGACAAACATTACTGGCACACCCCATGGCGAGACGCTAGGATGAATGAATCCTTTGTCGAGTAATTCATATAATTGTACCTTAAGTTCTTTTAATTCTGCAGGAGCCATTCTGTACAAGGCCTTTGAAATCGGTCGAGTGTTGGGAAAGGTGTCAATGGTAAACTTAATTTCTCGATCGGATGGCATGTCGGATAGCTCGTCCAGGAACACGTCTAGAAATTCTGCCATAATGTCGGTTTGATCCGCGTGTGCACCATCCTATCGCATGTCTTAAATGGACACAAAGTAGCCTTCACATCCAGAATGTAGCATCCGCCGAACAGAGATTACCAAAATCACCGTGCAGGTTATCGATGCTTCGCCACACGAATAGTAGAACTAAGGCTCCCCCGATAGACGGAAGGTGACTTTCTTTCCTGCACAATCAATAGTGGCCGAGCAAGTGCCGAGCCAATCCATCCCCAGAATGATGTCGTAGTCCTTAAGGTCGAGAACTATCGCATCTAGAGTCAATTTCCTCCCACCTATACATATGCATCCGTCTCTACAGATAGTGTTAACAAGGATTTGTGTGCCCAATAGGGTGTTAACGCTAAGGTTATGGCCTAATGGTGCCATGGAGAATTTGTGTTTATCAATGAAATCTGTCGCTATAAAACTATGGGTAGCTCCTGAGTCAAATAGCACACAAGCAGGTTTATTATTGAAGAGTAGTATACCTTTCACGACTGTATGAGAGGCAAATGTCTCATCTCGAGTCATGGCATAGACGGGACCCTGGATATTGGGGCGACGGTCTTGGCCATTCTGCGGCACGGGTTGTTAGGTTTGAGGCACTCGACCCTGGTTCCCTGGACGATGTTGTTGATGTTGGGGCACTGTTGGGTTCGGCCTTCTGGTTGGACAATCAGCATGAATGTGGCCCTTTTTACCACAGTTCCAGCATTCGTCTTCCGGTGTGTGTGGCAGTCGTTGATAGTGTGACCGAGATGATGACATCGGGTATATCGAGGCCATGGGTTACGCCCTTGATATACTTCTTATTGCCCATTGTTTGGACGCTTAGTCATATTGTTTCCTCCTGCATGGCTAGGGTGCTTGTGATTGTATGTATATACAGCGCTGGCAGCAGCAGGAGGATATTGGCATTCAAGACGGAGAGCATGGTTCAGGGACTCACCCATTATCTTATATTCCAAAACTGACACATGTGTAGAGATAGAGGGCCGCAGATCCACTTCAAACTACCAAACGTGACTCTCCATTGTAGGCAAGAATGATCCAAAAAACTTGGCCAGTTTTCTGAACTCTGCTGCGTACTGCCGTACCGTCATATTCCATTGCTTTAACTGCATAAATTCATTCTCTTTTTCATGTCGAACGGCTGCAGGTAGGTACTCGATCTCGAACGCCTATCAGAAGGTGGCCCAAGATATTTTTGCCGTCTCGTCGTCCCGTCGGATCGCTCATTTTTGCATGGCCCACCAGTCGTGCACGTTCAATCGGGGTAAAAGTTGAGTACATACAACTTTCTTGGACTCATCTGTTAGCCTAATAATTATATCTTGTTTTTGAATATGGCTAATAAATTAAGTTTAACTAGTGATGTCACTAATATTCATGTAATCACTATCATGTTGCTACTTAAACTTAGCATTGTCCTATAATCTTAGTATTATCCTAAATGGTCTATATCATATTTCTATACTTGTATCATACTGCATCATATTGTTTTGTTCGTCTAACATATACTTACAGATAAGCAGTAAGCATGATCAAACCAGGACATAAGCAACGAAGAATTATTGATGGGCCAAAGATGACATAATCCAAGTAGATTTCTCTGAACTGCCTAACGACCTATCCGGAGCCTCGTATCGGGGGCATAATACAAGAAGGTATTCACATTTCCAGAATTGTTTATCTTTGGACGATTGTCGTCAAGGAAAAATGAGTCTGCTCAAATGTCAAGAGAAAGGCGTCATCAAATGGGCTATTAGTTTTTATATTTATTCTGTATTTTTCCTTTTATTGAGTATAGGAAAAATGTGAGATTGATCGGATTGGTACTGGCTTAGGTTTTTCTCAGTCCACCAACAAAAATACGCCTACCTACGTATCACAAAAATCCACAATTCCAAAAAGCCCAAATCCTATACAAATTTGGTTCATTCTTTACTGTTCTGATCCAGCAGAACTCTGACCGAGTTCGGTTCGAGTTAGGCCCGAGTTCGGTCTGGGTAAATTCAAAATACAGTTTCCACCAAATCTGCATCCAACGTTCGTATGCGAAATTCTAGCATCCGAACTCTGCCCGAACTCTGAACGAGTTTGGTCCCCCAAAAATACTATAAATAGAGTTAAGATTACCATTCATTTTAATCATCCAATTTTATCTCTTCTCTTCTCTATCTAAACTGTTCTGAGCTTTTTACTTTCATATCTAAGCCTTTACGACTCTTAGCCAAGCCAGTTCAGTTTCTGTTTAATCTAGAGTTTGGTGTTGAAGAGTTGTATCAGAGGTTGTATTCAGAAAATGTTCTAGTTTTTCAATTGCCTTCTGGAGCCAGTCGTGTGCTCGTCACCAAGCACGGTGTTGTGAAGTCGGTCATGCGCTTGTCACCAAATATGGTATTGTAAGAGTTACAAGCGTTAAGTTAAAGCTTATGCCATAGTGGATTAACAGCGAGCAAGAGTACTTGCGACTGGACTAGTCCTCTCAGAGGGAAACCAGTATACATCGTGGTGTTCACTGAGTTTGAATTCTTGACTCTTACTTTACAACATTTTATTTACCGTCTTTTATCTGCCATAATATATAACTGCTTATTTTTTTAATTGGTGATTATTTTTCCCTGCACATGCACACACTCTATTCACCCTCCCCCCTCTAGAGGTGCTCAACGGTCCTACAATTGGTATCAGAGCAAGGACTCTATTATCTGGCTTAACATCCTTAGAGTAGATCCTTATTATCAATTGTTAACCTCTTATTCCAATTGCCTACAATTTGTATCAGAGCAGGTGCTTGTTATATAGATATTACTGCTCATACCAATTGCTCCCATAATTGTTACATTATGACAGGTTATATTCATATATAACACTCTAGAGTATTTGCATATGACAGCCATGAAAATCAATATTCACAGGTGAAGGGCATTCCACAAATAGACCTCCACTATTTGATAGAATGAACTATACTTCTTGGAAGACACAGATGAGCTTCTACCTGAAGTCTCTAGATTTATGGTATTGTTTGCTATTGCTACAAAAAGCCTACTATCACCTCTATTCTTACTTCCTCAATTATTAACAAGTCATTTTATAGTTACACAGAGGAAGAGAAGAAGTTAGGTAGCCTTGATGCAAAAGCAAAGCATGCTTTCTATTGTGCTGTAGATATCAAAGTATTCAATCTCATTACTACTTGCACAACATCTCATAAAATTTGAAAACTTCTTGAAGCTACTTATGAGTGCAGGTATGAAGGCAGTGCTAGCGACTCCAGAGAGGAGGATAGTCATTATAATAATACAAATGTGTGCATGATGGCATCGAGATTTAAGGATCTACACAATCCTATATATGAAGAAGAGCTTGTATGTGACAACTACAAGAAGATAGGCTATATCAAAGAACATTATAGTACTACTGGATAGGAGAGTCACTATAAATGATCAAACAAAGGAAGGTCGTCATCTCACAAGTACTCTACCACAAGCATATGGTGTGAAAGCGAAGCAAGCGATTCTGAAAAAGAAGAGAGACCTCGTCAAGCTACAAATATATGCTCAATGGCATTATCCAACGAGGTACAATACAACTCTGTTCTTGAAGAGAATGAATTCTCTTATGATGAGTTGTCTGATTCTTTCAGTGATCTATTGAAAGAACACAATAAAGTATTAGATAAGGATAGGCAAGCTAGAAATGATATTCTCTGCTATAAGCTTGAGAATGAAAAGCTTACTTGCTTGTTGAATGATGCTAAAAACACTTCTACTTCTAATAATTCTACTGAGATTTCCAAACTTGAGTTTAGTTTGCATGAGGCACTTGAATGCATTGAGAAAAGCACTCAAGAAAATGCTAAATTTAAGGAGGAATTAGAATCAGAAAAGAAGAATTGTTCTATTGCTTCATGTAGAATTGATGCTCTTTATGCTAAATATGATGAGATCTGTGCTAACTCTAAAAAGTTTAAGATTAGACTGGGAAAGCAGGTAGTACAACCTGTGACTCAGTCTAACACAAGACACGTGACACATCACAAAGTTACACACGACATATCTTTTAAAATGAAGCAAACAAAGCTAATGCTTCACGTAACCAAGCATTCTATTATAAGTATCCACGCACATCATATCACACCACTACATGTTCTCATACTGCTGTACATAGGACTAATGTTAATACTTTTTGTCATTATTACGACATGAATGGACAAATTTCTAATCATTGTCAGATTAGAAAGCTAGTTGATATGAACCTGTGCAAATGGGTTCCCAAAGCTAACAAATATGAATCCAAGTTTTAGATACCAAGGTCTTCGCCTCTTAATGCAGGCGAAGCTTCTTATATCAAATAAAACCATGGAGCATGTTGGTGATTAAAAAGCTGCAATGGTCATCTTCACGCAATTACACAAACATATGTTTGGTCACTAGAACCACTTTGGTAACATGCTTCCTAAATAGTTTTTAATATCTAGCATGCTCTTATTGATGTCTTGCTATTAGCTCTCATTGATATCTTTTAATTGTTTATCATTTATGTGAGAGCATGACTAGTTGCTTAGCTTAAATAATTATTTCACACTATATAGTCTTTTACTTATTTTCTATTTATTTGACATGTCATATTTATCTATATATGCACTTTACTCTTAGTCTTTATCTATGAAGCATGCATACCACTCTAGTCTATAGGAGCTAGAGTTAATGTATTTTTGACTCTCTGTCTTTAATATTTCTGAAATGGTCACTTCTTACCGATTTGTCTTTAACATGTCATATTTACTTTAATTGGTATTTTGTGAGTATGTATGTTTAGCACAAGTCTCCTTCTACTTGAAAAGTATATACATATATTTTTATGTTAACCTTGTGCTTACATAATATATTTATTATTGATTCTTATATCTTATTTTGAGTAACTTCTTATGAATCAATTACATCTTTGCCCAATAAAGCATATTTATACATGTTCTTGCTCTTGTGATAATTTTTCAAGGTTTATTAAGGATACATCAGTACTTCATATATTGTCATTTATATATTGTTCATATATTTTATTGATATATACATTTGTATAAATATCTTTATAGGGGCATATGACTTCAGCTCAAGTTCTATATTATTTTGAAAAGTATTTAATTATACTTGTTATCTTCAAACTTGTGCTTATCTCATACGTCATCTATTGATTATTTTGAGCAAATTTGTGTTCTTCTCTTTATTAGCTTCTTCCTCAAAGCCTCTCTTAAATGATATTTTTTTTGGCTTTTTGGTTGACATTTTGGATACATGACTCGTATTGAATTTATATTTGAATTTTTTCATGTATACAATTACATATATATATTAGTAGTCTCCTAATTTTTGATATTCATTTGGTTTATATCTTTAAGTTGGGATTTTTAGAAGAAATATTTATTAATGTCTTGCTCATGATTATTTGTGAGTATTCTTTTAAGATCGTTTGTTTTATCTTGATTTGTTTATTGGTGCATACTTATACTATATATTTATCTCTATAGTGTACTATGAAAACTTTTTGAAAACTAGTCTTTAGTATCTTAATCTTGATGATCATTCCTTGTTCATTCTTTGGGGATTTACTTATCTTATATTTAGAAATTCTAGATTTCGATGCAGATTGATGATACTACGTATATTCTTTTAAATCTAAGTTCTTAAAAGTAGAAATCATCTTGGGTACAAGCCGAAAGGGTCCTTCTGTCATACAGGTATAAATAGCCTGAAGCGACATGGTGTACTAGTCTTCGGACTACCGCTAACTGGGAACCGGCCCCTACAGCTAACCCAAATTGATTAATACTTTATAGACTTAAGATTTATTAAGGTCTACTTGCCATAATTATGTAGTTCTGGATCCAAGGCACTGAACCCAGTCCCCTAGGTTCCAGAATACATCAGCATATGTAGGCCATATATTTTGATTTATAAATGTTTTATATTTTATTATTATCCAATAATTTTGTGGCACATATAATGATACATGTAATGCATACATCTCATGCTTATAGCTACAAATGATTTGATTCTTCTATTGTTGTTTGAGATCTTTCAATTTTAGTAGATGTACTTATTTTTATATTCTCTAAAAATGATCTACAATCTTGTATTGATCTCAACTCTAAGCAAAGAGATATGGATTTCATCTTTAGATTTGGACTTTCATTTTGATGGACAATATTATCTTTTCACAAAAGGTAACATATGTTGATCTATCTTGTCTATTGTGAGATACTATTGCATAGATCAATTTATGCCATCTTTTATGATTATTTATTGTATTTTTATTTATATATGCTAAATTGAAATATCTTTTGTTTATTTCATATTAAGTGTTCATTTAATGGATATTATCTCTTTTGTCTAAAGATGATTGTTTTTTCTTATTCATGATTTTTTTTAAGATTTTATTATTCTCTTCTTATTCAAGTAACTAACTGCATATAGCAGTAATTCTTTGTTGGGGAGAAGTCAGTTTAATTTCTCTCTCTCTTTCAGAGTTTCTTTTCTTTAAGCCTATGGTTGATACCGTGCTAGACTTTAAAAGGGAAGAAATGAACTTTGATAAGAAGACATAATATTTTGATGAATTAGTTTTCTACTTTTGGAAATATTTATCTAGAATTTTAATTTGTTATTAATTTTGGATATAGCCATGAAAATGGGGTGCAGTTAATTGTTTCAAATCAGTTATTCTCCTGACATGCCATATATCTAGAATACTATTTATTTAGGCATTTATCTAGTATTGTTTTTATTTACTTAAAATGGGCTATGGATCTTTTATTAAAGCTATTTTCGTGATACAAAAGTTTTTAATCATCAGTTATGAGTCTGAGGACTAAACGGACGTATTCAAACATTCACTAGGACAACCTTTTAATAGTGAATTTCGTTTTAAATTGTCTTCTAATTTTTTAAATCTGTTCGTGACTCGAATACCATTATTAAGGAAATTTTCAAAAATTCTTTACTATCTTGAAATTATTTTTATTACTGTAGACATATTTTGTTTGTTCATCGTTAATCATTTATTTATTGGATATTTCTTTTACGTGCCTAAAGATGATATCTGTTTCAAGTTTTGAACTTTGTATGCATTTGATCAAACGAAAAAAGATGGATATCTGGGATATTCCTCGGATCTTGTGATTATTTATTTTATCAGTTTTTGCATATAAATTATTTTTGAACTAGATACGCATATTTTAAGGGGTAGCAAATTAATTGTTTCAATTTATTTGCACTCCTAATATGTGGTGTACCTAGTTCAATCATGGACCTACTGTCTATTTTTCTAATTCTTATCGATTGTGTTCATGATATTTTTATGAGAGAATATATGACAATTATTATTTTTTCTTGATTCTCTTATTTTACGAGTTTTTTTAAATTATCTTGCCAAATATATTTAGTTTTGATGATTCCTTGAGTTTAAATTGATTTGGCTTTTCTTATTGAGATTTTATATCAAAGTTCATGATTATCTTATTTATACTGAACATACTTTACGGAAGAACATTCAAGTCGACTGAATTTCTTCTTCTCAAGTATTTTGTCTCCATTACCTTTTTGTTTATCTAATGAATATTCATATATATCATGTTAAGGTAATTGAGTTCAAATGCATGAACTTTGGTATAGATTTTGTATAGATTCTAGTATATCTGCTTTGATTTCTTTTCGATGATTATATTCTTTACAGAAGTGATTCACTATTTTGTATGGGCAAAGTGAGAATCATATTCTTTTATCACTGTTAAAAGTCTTATTATATCTTCTAAATATTCTATATTGGGTATTTTATATTTTTATACTAGATCTGTGAATTTTTTCTCTCATGGATTATTTATGACCAATGATTGATTCCTACTATATTGGTTTCCGTCAAAACTATAGTTATATTCTTTCTTAGACTGTGTTTTGAATGGTTTGTTTCCAAATATCTACTCTGATTGTCGTTCATGATTATTTATGTCTTACTTCGGTGATGATTGATTTCATTTTATAGCTTATTACGGGGGAGCTTATTTTTTGATCATGTCAAAGGGGGAGAATAAGTTTAAGCTAGAAAAGAATTTTTTAGTAATATATGTTTATTAGTGATATATGCATCTATTGTATCTATCTTTAACTTAACCAATTTGCCATAATCAAAAAGGGGAAGATTGTTAGCCCAATGATTATATCATGTTTTTGAATATGGCTAATCAATTAAGTTTAACTAGTGATGTCACTAATATTCATGTAATCACTATCATGTTGCTACTTAAACATAGCATTGTCCTATAATCTTAGCATTGTCCTAAATGGTCTATATCATATTGCTATGCTTGTATCATACTGCATCATATTATTTTGTTCTTCTAACATGTACTTGCAGATAAGCAGTAAGCATGATCAAACCAGGACATATGCAACAAAGAATTATTGATGGGCCAAAGATGGCATAATACAAGAAGATTTCTCTGAACCGTCTAACTACCTATCCGGGGCCTCGCATCAGGGGCATAATACAAGAAGGTATTCAGATTTCCAGATCTGTTTATCTTTGGACGATTGCCGTCAAGAAAAAATGAGTCTGCTCAAATGCCAGGAGAAAGGCGTCATCAAATGGGCTATTAGTTTTCATATTTATTCTGTATTTTCCTTTTATTTAGTATAGGAAAAATGTGAGATTGATCGGATCGGTACTAGCTTAGGTTTTTCTCAGTCCACAAACAAAAATAAGCCTACCTACGTATCCCAAAAATCCATAATTCCAAAAAGCCCAAAGCCTATGCAAATTTGGTTCATTCCTTACTGTTCTGATCCAACAGAACTCTGACAGAACTTTGACCGAGTTTGGTCCGAGTTCGGCCCGAGTTCGGTCTGGGTAAATTCGAAATACAGTTCCCACAAAAATTGTATCAAACTTTCGTATGCGAAATTCTAGCATCCGAACTCTGCCCGAACTCTGCCCGAGTTCGGTCCCCCAAAAATACTAAAAATAGAGTTAAGATTACCATTCATTTTAATCATCCAATTTTATCTCTTCTCTTCTCTACCTAAAGTATTCTGAGCTTTTTACTTTCATATCTAAGCCTTTACGACTCTTAGCCAAGCGAGTACAGTTTCTGTTTAATCTAGAGTTTGGTGTTGAAGAGTTGTATCAGAGGTTGTATTCAGAAAACATTCTAGTTTTCCAATTGCCTTCTGGAGCCGGTCGTGCGCATGCCACCAAGCACGGACTATACGAAGCACCGGAATCGAAAAATACAAAATCTGGACTAGAGTCGAGAAGAACCGAACCTGCAATCAGCTCTCCTATCGCCTCTGCATCCTCGGCCGCCATGGCAAAAGCTCGCCCCTGCTGGCCTCCTCTGGCCTGCTGTTGGTGTTGAACGAACCTCTGCTGCTGTGTCGACAGGGCTGGTCCCCTCTGCTGGCCTGCTGGAGGTCTCACTACTGCTCCCTGAGCTGTTCGACCCATACAACACTCCCTTATCTGGTGGTCTGCTGAACCACACACTAGGCACTGGCCTAGCCTCTTCTGGCACTCATTGGAGACATGCCCAGACTTCTTGCAGTAAGTACAAGTAATAATCTGTCTTTGGCCCTGCTGGTGCTGTCTCGGCTGCTGCTGTTGTCTCTGTTGGAACGGCTGCGGCTGGAACTGCCTCTGCTATTGGTGCTGGAAGTGAGGCCTCTTGGCCTGGCCTCCGCTGCTGCTGCCCCCAACAGGGTCTTGCCCCCTCCTGAGCCTCAGCTCAAGATCGTCCTCGGCCAATAAAGCTCCCGTCAAAATCTCCTCGAAAGTGGCATCCCTGTTGCCCTTGGTCAAGGACTTGAATTCCTTGACCGGACCCTTTCGGAACCTCTGGGCCTTCGCCGTCTCGCTCAAGCCCTCTACGAATCTGCCGAGGTAGCCGAACTCCCCAGCGTACTCCTCTACTGACAGGCTCCCCTGAACTAAGCTCTCAAACTGCGACTCCAAGGCTCGGAGCACTGCATATGGAAAGAACTTCTACTTGAAGAAGCCCTTGAACTCCTTCCAGGTCTGTCCAGCTACTCCCACCCTGGGTCTGACTGATACCAGGTGCGAGCATGATCTCGTATCCGGCTAGCTGCTGCCTCTATCTGAAGATCTGCCGGTATCCGGGCCAGGCGGAAGATCTCCTCTATATGCTCGATCCACTCGTCAGCATATAAAATCTCCTCCGTCCCCAGGAAGTCTTTGGGGCTCATCTTCTGGAACTGCTCTATCCCAGGTGTCCTCGGCTGCTGGACTGCTGGTTGAGCTGCGACTGTCGTAAGGGCCAACTCCATGCCCCTGGCCTGCCGGGCCTGCTATACCTCCATAAACTGCTGAAAGTAGGCGAACATCTGTGCCGCGTTCACGTATCCTGTAGTCGACGGCTGCTAGAATGGCACCTCTGGGATGATTGGGTCCTACCTCCGAACAGGTCGAGGCATACCCCTACTGCTGCTGCTGAAGTCCCAATATGAGCAGAGGTGGCAGGAGCTACAGCCTCCTGACCCTGATGAACTGGTTGAGAGGTAGCATTCCCCTCTATAGTATCCCCATGAATGGTACGCGGTAACAGCATCTCCACCATCTAGAAGACAGACAAAACAAGGGTATCAATTGCTGAGAAAAAAACGATATAACAATGGTGGACAGTTAAAATTCAAAAAGAAATTAATTGACAGTAAGGATTTAGATGGCAAGAATAGAGTTTTTCCTAATGTGATTGAGTACCTTAAAAACTAATGTCCTATATCCTACTGCAGGCTGTAGTGATACTCTGGTTCGAATACCACTACACTTTTAGTCTTGACCTGCATGGGCCACCACTAAAAAATGTGTCACGACCCGCACCCTAGAGTAAGGGCACGAGACGTGGGTACGTCCAGCCTACGCCGCAGTGTCGACGGTAGAACGATGTCCTAGGTCTCATGCATCTAACAGTATAAGGCTAAGCAGTTTATACTCCCCGAATGAGGGTGACATAGCAGAATGTAAACTCAATCACAACTAAGGAAGAAGAAGCACGATATGATATAGAACTCAAAATAAAATACAGATGATCAGAAGAGTCTAAGTGACTAAGATAACATCTCAGCAACATCCAGAAATACAAAGTCTCAACTATAGAATATGAAAGAATATATACAATCCAGATCTCAAATGACAGAAATAGTAAAAACCTAGACAAGGGAGCCTCAGTCTCTATAGCTAGTGGATCCGGCTGGAAATCCGGATCACAGGTGTCATCTAGAGCTGTCCCATAAAAAGTGTCAACACCAACCTCATCCTCGTCCTTTGTAAACATATCAACGGTGCCTAATCATGACGGAGCAAGCACAATACATCTCAACAGATCATAGCAGGTTAGAAAATATAATCATGCAGTAAAGTAAGATACAAAAAACTAAAAGAAAGTACAGAATGTAAAGGAGAAAGCTGTAATGAAAATATCTACTATAAATAGAGAACTAACAGTGGCTAGTGAGTCAAAGTACAATATAGACATGTGGATGGCATAAGATGATTCTGATGCTATAGTACGAAATGATTCTGATGCTACACTACTTGGATATTATTCACATGTCCACTACTACTCTCCGGTACCCCTAATCAATACACAAGGATCCAGCCAGGTTATGTTATGATTCATATAATGGCCCCCGAAGGGTGATACATGATAGTCCCATAAATGGGGATTCTAGGAATGCCCATAAATGGGTGATTCAAGGAAGACTTTGTGATCATGAGAGTACATGTCACAAGTGATTCAATGAACCATGAAGCATAGTGATACACAATGTAAGTGAAACGCACAGAATATGTAGTATCCGATGCTCCCTGAGGGGATAACATCTCAAGAAAGGATCCATATAGTACTAATCCGTGTGACCAACGTGACAGCATTAATTAAAGTAATTTAAAGCAGGAGAATGATTCTAACAGGATATGAAATGATCAGAGAATGTACTCGCCTGTATCCTGAGTATCTGAAGAGTATCTACTGTCCGAGGAGTGGTGTCTGTCTCCTATTGAACAGTACAAGTCACTATGAGTCTAAAATGATAATAAGATGCAATTCAATGCATTCTAAATGAATCTAGGTCAATCTAGACCAAAGTCAACTCTTGGTCAACTCTGGTCAACCCTAGAAGTCAAACTAGGTCAATTTTAGTCCAAATTGGTCAACCAAGGTCAAACAGGTTTTAACTAGGTCAAACTAGTCTTGGTTGGTCAACCATAGGCTATGTCATCTAGGTTATAGGCCATAGGCCCAATCCTCTAGGCAATAGCCATACACTATGCCATAAACCTATGTAGAATCACTACCATGTAGGCCACGAACTAATACAACCATAACACTATAGGTCAACACCATATATATATATATATATATATATATATATATATATATATATATATATATCACTATTCACATATATATATAAAATATATATATATATATATATATATATATATATATATATATATATATATATATATATATATAAATATAATTTTTTTTTTGTATATATATATATATATATATATATATATATATATATATATATATATATATATATATTTTATATATATATATATATATATATATATATATATAATATATATATATATATATATATATATATATATATATATATATATATATATATATATATATATATATATATATATATATATATATATATACATACACATAAAAAAATATGTATATCACATATAGCTTTTACACATTGAAATTCCCATACACCCTACACTATCATTTACACATTGACATTAGGTTAGACATTTAAATATATAGCTATAGGCTTACATACACATATAGAATTATATATTATATATACATAGATAGGGGGAAAGGACATGAGATTTGTGTTTGTGTGTGTGTGTGTTGAGAGACATGAGAGGGTCAAGAGGGTGCCCTGTGTGTGTGTGTATAATCCAGGAGACATTTCCATGTGTGCGTGTGAGTATAAATGGCTGTGTGGTTGTGTACATATGCAGGTTGATTTCAGTGTCTTTGTTAACTCAGTTAACGGTTAGGACAGTGTTCAAATTCAGGATGTGAGGACAGTGCATGTGTGAACATGTAAGATACAGGTGTGAGCTCATGTGTGACAAATAAATGAGGAACCTGTGTGACTGGTTCCAATGTGTATGTGAGTTTATGTGAGGAGTGGTACATGTGTTCAGAGTAGGTCTCAGGATTTGAACTAACAGTGAAACTTGGTATTCATTCATTGGCATCAAATATCAGAAAATTAAAACTAACTTAGGAAATCATCTCAGTGTTCATACAGTGTACATGTGTTCAGACAAATGTGTGTTGACAGAGTTTTAGGGAAAAAGCATGTTCTTAGGTTTCCAACCCTTGACAGTTCATCATACAAATTGATTTGACAGTACTTTAGGAGATCAGTAGCAACTCCAAACTGTGTGTAAGTGAATCAGATTTTTAAACAATCAATCCAACCATTCCCAAGTTCAGAATGAACCCAGGCTTGTGTGTGTAAACCATTCTCAGGTTCAATGCAACCCAATACAAACTCGAAAACGAATATGAACCAAATCCCATGCCAACCGAATCTCTAACATGTTATCCACATATAACAGTAACCACACCACATTAAATTACATGTTACCAATATCTAACTACAAATTAAATCGGAATAAAATAGTGGGTTAATAGGGTTTGAACTTAACAGGAAATAGGAATGCAGTACATGAAATTGGTTCCAGGAAATGGGGATTCGATAACAACCAATCAACTAAAACACCAAGAGCTGAACCCTATCATGATGTCTAATTGTAATAACAACTAACCCTCATTACATTATATGATATCAGCGTTTAAATGTAAATGAAATAGAGGAAACAGTGATATACATCACAGATACTCTAGAGTATCAGAAAAATAGAACATTCCTAATTAATCATTGGAACAACAACTAAATCAATGTGTTAGGGTTGGTAACTAATAGTGGATATGTGTACGTGTCACACACTCACCATCGTGTCCAAAAATAGGACACAATGTGTCCAAACACACGCACAAACCGAATGCGCTGGACTGGGTTCAGTCGACTGGTGCGCGTGTCCAGTGCGGGGTGAATCCTACACTCGACACGAAACAAAAAGACACGAGACTTGGGGAGTGTCGTGTCAGACACTGCCCCAAGCTCTGCATTAAAGCGCACGTGCCCACGTGTCCAGAACAGGCCGTACGACCCCACTGGTAGCAGAACAGCGCTGCTCACGCGTGTATGCGTGTCCATGTGTCCTACTCGACACCAAATCGACACGAACTCATCTCAGTCTCTTAGAAACCCATAAGCGACACCAAGACACAAATTTCTATTAAAACACAAATCGAAAACACGATCGAAATGGCCACTGTGGCATTTCGTCGAACACTAATGAATGCTGACTGATACGTGTCCGATACGGACACGTACAGGACACAAGAGGGTACAAAACCTATCCCTACAGTACAAGGACACCTAGGGCTTGGTGTTTATGCAAAGAAACTAAAATTTTATAGGAGGAATAGAGATTTACCTTGGTGTGTACCTCCACAAATAAACCCTTCAAATAGGAGCTCTGTACTAGCTAGCCAAAGTTCCCAAATTGTGTCAAACCTGAGATTTGACTCCACCAACAGTAGGGAAACATCACTTAGAATACCATGGAAGAAATTACAATGAAAAAGGACCACTATTGATTAATCTATGAAGAAATTTCATGAAGAACAAACATTTCCTTTAGAAAATGAGGGAATGGATAAAAGAGGCACAAATATTAAGAGAGGGACTTTATAGCAAGGGGGATTCCCTAGGCCGGCCACCAGTTAGGGTTAGGGTTTTTTGTTGCATCTAAGGTCTATCAATGCATCAAGACTATTGAATGGCCTAGAATCTAGGGCTCCTTCCTAGTCAAGTTGCAAACCATTCCAACCTAACTAATCATGACTTAACCTACTAACCAACACTAACTAATACTCATTGTGGCTAACTAGACTAGCTATGACTAATCTAGGTTAGGTCCAAACTAGGTTAGGCTAATCTAAACCACATGGCAATCAATTAAATAATATTTAAATTACACTATTCTAATTAATCATATTAAATTCCAAATAATATATATTAAATTCAAATAATTTAAAAATGACAAAAATACCCTCAAAGTAGAAATGTGGTAGTGACAAATCTACCCTCCTTAAAAAAATTTTGTCCTCGAAATTGAAAGGCGAAACTAACTATGAGATGGATAGACGATCATACCTCACGGTCCAAAAAGATAAGGGTATCGCTCGCGCATCTCATCCTCCCGCTCCCAGGTAGACTCTCCTGGAGAATGATGCCTCCATGCGACGCGAACCAAGGGTATCACCTGGTTTCTCAGCACCTTCTCTCGGTGATCCAGAATCTCCACTGGCTGCTCTGGATAACTGAGAGTAGGCCCTACCTCAATCTCTGAATGATCGAGCACATGGCTAGGGTCAGCCATGTATCGTCTCAACTGTGATACATGGAATACGTTATAGACACCCACTAGTACAGGTGGCAAGTCTAGCCTGTATGCCACGTCACCGACTCTCCCGCTGATCACGAAAGGTCCGATGAAGCGCATGCCAAGCTTCCCACCTCCACCAAAACGTATAATACCACTAGTCGGAGATATCCTCAAGAAAACCTGGTCTCCAACCTAATCACAAGCAAGTCTCAAATTAACTATGATAAACAAACATGATCAATAAAACACAACAAATAAACCTAAATCTAATTCTACTCTAATCTGTACCTCAAACTCCAACGGCCTCCGGTGGCTATCGGTCTAGTACCGATGTTTGTCATGCGCCACGCGAAGTTTGCCCCTGATGAGCTTCATCTTCTCGGCTACATCAACAACCATCTCTGGTCCCAGTAAAGCTCGCTCACCAACATCATCCTAAGATAAGGGTGTACGACACCTACGCCCGTACAGAGCCTCGAAAGGTGACATCTCAATGCGGACCTAAAAATTGTTGTTGTAAGCAAACTCCACCGAATGTAAATGATCCTTCCAGGAACCTCCAAAGTCCAAACGCACATCCGCAGCATATCCTCGAGCGTTTGAATAGTCCTCTCTGACTGTCCGTCCGTCTGGGGGTGGTATGAAGTACTAAACTTGAGCTGAGTGTCCAAACTAGTCTGCAGACTCCTCCAGAAATAGGAAGTAAAACGACTATCCCGATCCGAGACGATGCTGACCGGAACACCGTGAATCCTGACTATCTGCCGCATGTACATCTCCTCAAGCCTCTCTGTAGACGTACCCAACTTGAATGGCAAGAAGTGGGCCGATTTGGTCAACCTGTCAACGATGACCCAAATCGCGTGTTTCCCTCCTGGTGTACGCGGCAATCCAGATACAAAATCCATAGTGATATGCTCTCACTTCCACTCGAGAATGGGCAACGGCTGTAATAATCCACCGGGCCTCTGCCTCTCTGCCTTGACCTGCTGACAGACCAAGCACCTAGCTACGAAGCGAGCTACCTCCCGCTTCATCCCGTACCACCAGATATGCTCTCGTAGATCCCTGTACATCTTGTTGGCACCAGGATGTATAGAGTACTACGATCTATGAGCCTCCTGCCTGATCTGCTCTCTGAGCTTCCCACTAGGCACACATAACCTGGAACCGTACCTCAAGGCACCATCCTCTACAAGAGAAAACTCGCCATCCACCAATCTTGCTCGAACCTGCTCTCGGAGACATCGCAGAGCAACGTCCTCAAACTGTGTCGACTTGATCCTCTCCACCAAGTCTGACTGAATCTGCAGGCCCCACATCTGCATCAGGACTCCGGGCACGATCACCTCAATCCCTAGGCTCTCCAAATTAGCAAGCAAGTGACGGTCCAAAGTCAAACACATGGCTATCGGATACCTACTCAAGGCATCGGCAACCACGTTGGCCTTTCCTGGGTGATACTGAAGTAAGATGTCGAAGTCCTTCATCAGCTCTAACCATCTATACTGCCTCATGTTGAGCTCTTTCTGTGTAAACACATACTTTAAGCTCTTGTGATCTGTGAAAATCTCCACCCTCTCTCCATACAGATAGTGCTTCCATAACTTCAGAGCAAAAATTACTGCTGCCAGCTCCAGGTCATGGGTAGGGTAGTTCTTCGCATGGGGACGTAACTGCCTGGAAGCATAGGCAATCACCTTCCCGTGCTACTGCAGAACGCAACCCAGACCCTTCCCTGAAGCATCACTATAGATAGTTAATCCTCCTCATCCTGAAGGCAATGTCAGAATCAGAGCTGTCGTAAGCCGCTTCTTCATCTCATCAAAAGCTGCCTAACACTCCTCTGACCAAACATACTCAGCATCCTTCCGGGTCAACCGAGTCAACGGCTCTATAACACGGAAGAAATCCTACACAAATCTTCTATAATATTCTGCCAGCCCCAAGAAACTCCTGATCTCTGCCACTGAAGTCGGTGCTACCCATGCCTCAACTGCTACGATCTTCTTGGGGTCAACTGAGATCCCATCTTCAGTCACCACATACCCAAAAAGTCAACCCGGTCCAAGAAGAACTCGCACTTGGAGAGCTTCCCATAAAGTTGCTCCTTCCTGAGTGTCTCCAACACTTTTCTCAGATGCTCCTCGTGCTCCTCCTCGGTCTTTGAATGCACCAAGATGTCGTCAATGAATACCACCACGAACTTGTCCAAGTACTGGTGGAACACCTTGTTCATTAAGTTCATAAACACTGCTGGTGTATTGGTCAGCCCAAACGACATAAGCAAAAACTCAAACTGCCCGTACCGCATCCTGAAAGCGGTCTTAGGAATATCCTCCCCCTTCACCTTCACCTGGTGATAACCTGACCTCAAATCAATCTTGGAGAACACCCGAGCTCCGCTCAACTGATCAAAGAGATTATCGATCCACGGTAGTGGGTATTTGTTCTTGATCGTCAGGTTGTTGAGTGCTCTGTAGTCAATACACATCCGTACTGACCCATCCTTCTTCGGTACAAACAATACTGGTGCACCCCATGGCGACGAACTCGAACGGATAAAGCCCTTGTCCTGCAACTCATCCATTTGCTTCTTCAGCTCCACCAACTCACTATTGTTCACTCGATAGACGTGCTGAGAGATGGGTTCCACTCCTGGAACCAAGTCTATCGAGAACTCAATATCTCTGTCTGGTGGCAATCCAGGCAACTCCTTTGGAAAAACATCCATATACTCTGCTATCAAGGGGTGTGGAATCGTCTGCTCCTCAACCGAGACTCCACAGAAAACTCTACTGCTCTGCTCTGCCTGACGTCTGGAGTACTCGAACTCTGGCTCCCTCGGTACTCTGAAGAGAACTCTACCCCCTCTATAATCAAAGCTAGCGTGGTGCCTGCTCAACCAATCCATACCGAGTATTATATCGTAGTTCGGCAATGGCATTACGAACATGCTCACCTCTAACTCACGGCCTCCCAAAACAACACTCCGACCCTTACAAACATCACTCACGAGGATAATGCCACCCTCGATCGTAATCTTATAAGTCCTAGGCAACGATTCAGCTATGATACCGTATCTAATCGTAAATGATACTGATACGAAACTATGCGATGTACCGGAATCGAATAATGCAAAAGTTGGACTGGAGTCAAGAAGAACCGAACCTGCAATCAGCTCTCCTATCGCCTCTGTATCCTCGGCCGCCATGGCGAAAGCTCGTCCATGCTGGCCTCCTCTGGCCTGCTGCTGATGCTGAGTGAACCTCTACTGCTGTGTCGGCCGAGCTGGTCCCCTCTGCTGGCCTGCTGGAGCTCTGACTACTGCTCCCTGAGCTACTCATCCTATGCGACACTCCCTCATCTGGTGGTCTGCTGAACCACACACTAGGCACTGGCCTAGCCTCTTCCGGCACTCATTGGAGACATATCCGGGCTTCTTGCAGTAAGTATAAGTAATAATCTGTCTCTGGCCCTGCTGGTGCTGTCTCGGCTGCTGCTGTCTCTGCTGGAACGACTGTGGCTGGAACTGCCTCGGCTGTTGGTGCTGAAAGTGAGGCCTCTTGGCCTGGCCTCCGCTGCTGCTGCCTCCAACAGGGTATTGCCCCCTCTTGAGCCTCAGCTCAAGATCGTCCTCAGCCAATAAAGCTCCCGTCAAAATCTCCTCGAAAGTGGCATCCCTGTTGCCCTTGGTCAAGGACTTGACTTCCTTGACCAGACCCTTTCGGAACCTCTGGGCCTTCGCCGTCTCGCTCAAGCCCTCTACGAATCTGCCGAGGCGGCCGAACTCTCCAGCGTACTCCTCTACTGACAGGCTCCCCTGAACTAAGCTCTCAAACTGCAACTCCAAGGCTCGGAGCACTACATCTGTAAAGAACTTCTTCTTGAAGAAGCCCATGAACTCCTCCCAGGTCTGTCCAGCCACCCCCACCCTGGGTCTGACTGATACCAGGTGCGAGCAAGATCTTGCATTCGGCTAGCTGTTGCCTCGATATGGAGATCTGCCGGTATTTGGGTCAGGCGGAAGATCTCCTCTATATGCTCGATCCACTGGTCAGCATATAAAATCCCCTCCGTCCCCAGGAAGTCTCTGGGGCTCATCTTCTGGAACTGCTCTATCCCAGGTGTCCTCGACTACTGGACTGCTGGTCAAGCTGCGACTGTCGTAAGGGCCAACTCTATGCCCCTGGCCTTTCGGGCCTGCTGTACCTCCATAAACTGCTGAAAGTAGGCGAACATCTGTGCCGCGTCCACGTATCATGTAGGCGGCGGCGGCTGGAAAGGTACCTCTAGGATGACTGGGTCCTGCCTCCGAACTGGTGGAGGCATACCCCCTGCTGCTGCTGAAGTCCCAATATAAGCAGAGGTGGCAGGAGCTGTTGAGTCCTGACCCTGCTGAACTGGCTGAGAGGTAGCAGTCCCCTCTATAGTATCCCCATAAATGGTACGCTGTAACCGCGTCTCCACCATGCTGAAGACAGACCAAACAAGGGTATCAATTGCTGAGAAACAAGCGATATAACAAAGACGGACAGTTAAAATTCAAAAAAAAATCAAATGACAGTAAGGATTTAGATGGCAAGAATAGAGTTTTTCCTAATGTGATTGAGTACCTTGAAAACTAATGTCCTATATCCTACTGCAGGCTGTAGTGATACTCTTGTTCGAATACCACACCACTTCTAGTCTTGACCAGCATGGGCCACTACTAAAAAACGTGTCACAACCCGCACCCTAGAGTAAGGGCACGAGACGTGGGTACGTCTAGCCTACGCCGCAGTGTCGGTGGTAGAAGGCTCTCCTAGGTCTCATGCATCTAACAGTATAAGGCTAAGCAGTTTATACTCCCTGAATGGGGGTGACATAGCAGAATGTAAACTCAATCACAACTAAGGAAGAAGAAGCACGATATGATATAGAACTCAAAATGAAATACAGATGATCAGAAGAGTCTAATTGTCTAAGATAACAACTCAGCAACATCCAGAAATACAAAGTCTCAACTACAGAAAATGAAAGAATATATACAATCCAGATCTCAAATGACAGAAATAGTAAAAATCTAGACTAGGGAGCCTCAGTCTCTATAGCTAGTAGATCCGGCTGGAAATCCGGATCACAGGTGTCATCTAGAGCTGTCCCATAAAAAGTGTCAACACCAGCCTCATCCTCGTCCTCTGTAAACATATCAACGGTGCCCAATCAGGACGAAGCGAGCACAATACATGTCAACAGATTATAGCAGGTTAGAAAATATAATCATGCAGTAAAGTAAGATACAGGAAACTGAAAGAAAGTACAAAATGTAAAGGAGATAGTTGTAATGGAAATATCTACTATAAATAGAGAACTAACAGTGGCTAGTGAGTCAGAGTACAATATAGACATGTGGATGGCATAGGATGATTCTGATGCTACATACGAAATGATTCTGATGCTACACTACTTGGATATTATTCACGTGTCCACTTCTACTCCTCCGAACCCCCTATTAATACACAAGGATCCAGCCAGGTTATGTTATGATTCATGTAATAGCCCCCGAAGGGTGATACATGATAGTCCCATAAATAGGGATTCTAGGAATGCCCATAAATGGGTGATTCAAGAAAGACTCTGTGATCATGAGAGTACATGTCACAAGTGATTTAATGAACCATGAAGCATAGTGATACACAATATAAGTGAAACGCACAGAACATGTAGTATCCGATGCTCCCTGAGGAGATAACATCTCAAGAAAGGATCCATATAGTACTAATCCGTGTGACCAACGTGAGAGCATCAAGTAAAGTAATTTAAAGTAGGAGAATAATTCTAACAGGATATGAAATGATCAGAGAATGTACTCGACTGTATCATGAGTATCTAAAGAGTATCTACTGTCCGAGGAGTGGTGTCTATCTCCTATAGAACAGTACAAGTCACTATGAGTCTAAAATGATAATAAGATGCAATTCAATGCATTCTAAATGAATCTAGGTCAATCTAGACCAAAGTCAACTCTTGGTCAACTCTGGTCAACCCTAGAAGTCAAACTAGGTCAATTCTAGTCCAAATTGGTCAACCAAGGTCAAACAGGTTTAAACTAGGTCAAACTAGTCTAGGTTGGTCAACCATAGGCTATGTCATCTAGGTTATAGGCCATAGGCCCAATCCTCTAGGCAATAGCCATACACTAGGCCATAAACCTATGTAGAATCACAACCATGTAGGCCATGAACTAATACAACCATAACACTATAGGTCAACACCATATATATATATATCACTATTTACATATATGTATATGTATATATATATATATATATATATATATATATATATATATATATATATTTTTTATATTTATATATATATATATCTACATCTACATACACATAAATAAATATGTATATCACATATAGCTTTTACACATTAAAATTCCCACACACCCTACACTATCATTTACACATTGACCTTAGGTTTGACATTTAAATATATAACTATAGGCATACATACACATATAGAATTATATATTATATCTACATAGAGTGGGGGAAAGGACATATGAGATTTGTGTGTGTGTGTGTTTGTTGAGAGACATGAGAGGGTCAAGAGGGTGCCCTGTGTGTGTGTAATCCAGGAGACATTTCCATGTGTGTCTGTGAGTATAAATGGCTGTGTGGTTGTGTACATATGCAGGTTGATTTCAGTGTCTCTGTTAACTCAGTTAACAGTTAGGACAGTATTCAAATTCAGGATGTGAGGACAGTGCATGTGTGAACATTTGAGATATAGGTGTGAGCTCATGTGTGACAGGTAAATGAGGAACCTGTGTGACTGGTTCCAATGTGTATGTGAGTGTATGTGAGGAGTGGTACATGTGTTCAGAGTAGGTCTAATGATTTGAACTAACAGTGAAACTTGGTATTCATTCATTGGCATATAATATCAGGGGATTGAAACGAACTCAGGAAGTCATCTCAGTGTTCATACAGTGTACGTGTGTTCAGACAAATGTGTGTTGACAGAGTTTTAGGGAAAAAGCCTGTTCTTAGGTTTCTAACCCTTGACAGTTCATCATACAAATCGACTTAACAGTACATGAAGAGATCAGTAGCAACTCCAAACTGCGTGTAAGTGAATCACTTTTTCAAACAATCAATCCAACAATTCCCAAGTTCAGAATGAACCCAGGCTTGTGTGTGTAAACCATTCTCAGGTTCAATGCAACCCAATACAAACTTGAAAACGAATATGAACCAAATCCCATGCCAACCTAATCTCTAACATGTTATCCACATATAACAGTAACCACACCACATTAAATTACATGTTACCAATATCTAATTACAAATTAAATGGGAACAAAACTGTAGGTTAATAGGGATTGAACTTAACAGGAAATATGAATGCAGTACATGAAATTGGTTCTAGGAAATGGGGATTCGATAACAACCAATCAACTAAAACACCAAGAGCTGAACCCTATCATGATGTCTAATTGTAATAACAACTAACCATCATTACATTATACGATATCAGCGTTTAAATGTAAATCAAATAGAGGAAACAGTGATAAACATCACTGATACTCTAGAGTATCAGGAAAATGGAACATTCCTAATTAATCATTAGAACATCAATTAAATCAATGGGATAGGGTTGGTAACTAATAATGGATATGTGTACATGTCACACACTCACCATCGTGTCCAAAAATAGGACACAATGTGTCCAAACACACGCACAAACCCAATGCACTGGACTGGGTTCAGTCGACTGGTACGCGTGTCCAGTGCAGGGTGAATCCTGCACTTGACACGAAACCAAAAGACACGAGACTTAGGGAGTGTCATGTCAGACACTTCCCCGAGCTCCGCGTCAAAGGACACGTGCCCACGTGTCCAGAACAGGCTGCATGACCCCACTGGTAGCAGGACAGCGCTGCTCACGCGCGCGTAGGCGTGTCCATGGGTCCGACTCGACACCAAATCGGCACGAACTAATCTCAGTCACTTAGAAACCCATAAGCGACCCCAGGACACGAATTTATATTCAAACACAAATCAAAAACACTATCGAAATACCGACTGTGGCATTTCGTCGAACACTAATGAATGCTGACTGATACGTGTCTGATACGGACACGTACAGGACATGAGAGGGTGCAAAACCTATCCCTACAGTACAAGGACACCTAGGGCTTGGTGTTTATGCAAAGAAACTAAAATTTCATGGAAGGAATAGAGATTTACCTAGGTGTGTACCTCCACAAATAAACCCTTCAAATAGGAGCTCTCCACTAGCTAGCCAAAGTCCCCAAATTGTGTTAAACCTGAGATTTTACTCCACCAACAGTAGGGAAACATCACTTAGAATACCATGGAAGAAATTACAATGAAAAAGGACCACTATTGATTAATCTATGAAGAAATTTCATGAAGAACAAACCTTTTCTTTAGAAAATGGGGGAATGGATAAAAGAGGCACAAATATCAAGAGAGGGATTTTATAGCAAGGGGGATTCCCTAGGCCGGCCACTAGTTAGGGTTGGTGTTTTTGGTTGCATCTAAGGGCTATCAATGCATTAAGACTATTGAATGGCCTAGAATCTAGGGCTCCTTCCTAGTCAAGTTGCAAACCATTCCAACCTAACTAATCATGACCTAGCCTACTAACCAATACTAACTAATACTCATTGTGGCTAACTAGACTAGTTATGACTAATCTAGGTTAGGTCCAAACTAGGTTAGGCTAATCTAAACCACATGGCAATCAATTAAATAATATTTAAATCACACCATTCTAATTAATCATATTAAATTTCAAATAATATATATTAAATTCAAATAATTCAAAAATGACAAAAATACCCTCAAACTAGAAATGTGGTAGTGACAGTGCTCAACGGTCCTACATCATCCATGCCTAGAAGGTCGAACCGGTCTTCCAATTACTCCTTAAACAATCAATTGCCAAAGAAGTGTCTTCAGTACCGTAGAAGGACGTGCAACAATTTTTCATGAATTTTGACCTCAAAGTTTGAACTCCTTGGTGTTGCAGGTAGTCGCTCGGGTACCTCCGGTTCGATCTCGATCCCTCGGACCGTAGGTTCGGTTACGGCATGAGTCATTGCAGAGTTGCCGTTGGCCACAACTGTCTGGACAATTTGATGAAGAGTATCAAACTGCTTCTGCTGTAACTTGAATTACGCATCGAACCGGGCCTCAAACTAAGTCTGTCGTGCCTCAGCTTGTCTCCGCTGGTTTTCAACGTATTGTCGATACTATTCATTCAGGCGCTGATTGGCCTCGGCCTGACGTTGTTGTGCTTCCAGCATACGGATCATCCATTCCATGGGTTCCATGGGGGCGTTTAAGGATCCCTCCCCCGAATTGTTCGAGCCGCTCGATGCACTTACTTCATTCCCGCCCGCAGCTTCTCAGACTTCTAAAATTATAAGGCAACTTGTATTAGTCTCAGGAAATATTACGGACTCACTGTATGGAATAACTCATCTCATCGACACGAGGTCAAAGGTTCGAGACTCAAATGAGAGGCCAAATGATGTAAAGTCGTGCTCTGATACCATTATGTAACGTCCCGATTTCGTAGAATCGATAATCGTCCCCCGGCCGTAATGTCGTGCGAACCTAATTTGCAATCGCACAAGTCTTAGTCATAAGGTTATCTAAAACACAACATCAAGAAGTGGGCACAGAGTAAATTGAACACATTATATATAGAGAAACTTGAGCTTTATTGATAATGAACATCATATTAGAAACTCGACACAAAGGTGCCGTGTGGGCTTACAAACTGACTCCATTACAAAATAAATGTCGATGCGATAGCCTTTCCATGCATTACACCCCTTTATACAACCAAAGTATACATATACCTGGGATAGGGGAGAGTCGAGACATCTCTGCTTAGACAGTCGGGGAGTCTTCAAAAAAGATTGTTTCAAGGCCTCGCGCACACAGACGAAGCTTCAAAATGCACAAGTGCTGCCTCCAGTCACACGACAAGCTCCTCCTAATTTATAGCACCTGTAGAGAGCGAGGACCAGTACAATCAACGTTTAGAGAGTTGCTAATTAGTTTGCATGCTCTCATTTGGTTCAAGAATTTAGGTGAATCATGCAGTATATTTAGTGATCTTTCTAGCCATCCTAATCAGTTTCATGCAAGCAGCTCGACGAAACGTAAACAAGGTAAATTAATGCTAGAACTTACCCACGGCAGAGCGTACCGTGCACATAAAACATACCAATGCCTTCCTTGTCATTTTGATATCAATTCATATTAAGTGTATAATGTGGAGGTTACTAGCATTAACTAGCCATCCTGGACATAGCCTGGTTAGACGAGGTCCATTCAATGTAAGTAGCAAGCCCTATTGCAAGTCCTCGAATTACCTGTTTCTTAAACCCAGCTCGGCTATACCGTGTTTCTTTCTAGGTCGAAGCGGTCCCGTGGCCTAGGGTTACCGTTCGAGGAAACAAATGCCCTTGTATACAAGTTGTCCATGATCGTGCTAGTCCAAACAAATTATTCAAGCATGGTCTATGTTTCATAGCAAACTTAACCAAACTCAGCGTATCTCGCCTTGTCATTTTGCATTGTACGTTTGTTGATTTATTTCCTTTCCTTCTTTAACTTAGTTTGATGGAAAGCATATTATAAACAAACTTATGAACAGGTCTATGATAAGCAGTTCTATAGTGCGTATATGTGAAATATCGTGCAACGGTTTATTGGAATAAGCCTTTGATTTGTTGCGTTTACAGCTTAGCATAACATATGTTGGTATCGATAATACAATGAAGAAAAGGGTCGAGGGAAGAAGGGTCAGCCACTCATCTTAGTCTTACTTGAGGCGAGGAACTGGTTGGTCAAACTAGACATTGCTTACGCGATTACCAGAAATTACACAAGCAACTGATTAGAACACTGTATTATTCAAGGATTTTTATATGAAAATTCGAGTTCAAAATGTAAGCTATGAAAAAATTTACGAAAACATTCACGAAAATGCATCAGAAAACCAAAACCAAAACCAACGCAAGTGCGACGTAAAAAATAGAGCAACGAAAGGTATCTCCCGACTCAGCCGCAGAGTGTATCCTTGAGGCGTAACCCACTGAATATGGGACTTGATTCCGAAGAAGTCTTTCCATAATGAGAAAATGATCTTAATTCAATCATTTTCGTTCGACCGATTCGATCGATCCCGACCTATCGGTCCCGACCGAATCGATAGCGATAATGTTCTTTTCTTATGCACCCCGTGGACGGAGAATGGGGCACGATGTAGGGACGAGGCACTACAGACAATCTCCCAACCTTTTCATTCCTTGGATGTCCTTCATTAGTCTCCTCCTGTGATGAACGAATTAGAGAAAGATGCTATTCTCAGGATACATATGACGACCATAGAATAGAGAGTATATATAGGCTACGGTAGGGATCGTGCCAAAAAATTAGGTTTAGGTCTCCTAACGTGTCTAGGTATCCCGTGTTCAGCCCGAACACACAACCCAGGCCTTTTAACAATAGCTCGATCCACTAAAGAGCTACTATTACACACATTCCTAATTCCAAATTACGTTTATGGGTTCCTTCTTATTATATGCTTGTTTGTTTTCCCATGTTAAGATATCAAATGCCCGTCAATAAAAATAAGTTACTGACAACTGCATTGATCGACATCTTTTATCCTTAAGTAGTACCACTCCACTTTATTTGTCATGTCGAATATAAGCAACCTGCATGGTTTACATGACAATCCTTATGAGTTCATCAACACAATACATCGGGACATAGATTCGTTTTATAATCAATAATCCATCATACACATAATGCCATTACCTAATTCATAGAGGTTTTTGACTCATTATGAATCTCACTCTTTTATGAATCAAAGTAATACATACTACATAAACATGTTTGTTATTATATCCGGATTAAGAGCACAATCATCCACAATAACAGAGGTATATGTTCACTTATGTAGTAAGTACAAAGAGAATAACCTCTAGTGGTCCAGTTCAATACATACAGAGTGCAATAGTATAAACTTATAGTCATGATAGACTAATGCTAGATTACACTACAACCTTACCAACAGTTTATCCGAATCCATCTAGGTTATGAACCATTTATATATTTTACAAAGGACTGATAACATGATCTTCTGTGTGTCATCATACACCATATTATCTACAATGTAGAATATCAGACACTTGTATTAATTATAACAAATATAAAATGTCAACATTTGCCTATATGATTCTCATTCAAAAATAATAAAAAAATATAGTTAATACAAAAGTGATGCTTTTATTATATAACCCTAATAATCTCTCACTTATACTCAAAGTATTGCCTTTTAGTATATTGTTATAAATCTTCCACTTATACTTAAAGCCATGCGACCATGCATCTAACTTCCATTCCCTCAACATGACTATTAAAAGCCTTAGCCAGTAAACTAATTGTGAAGGGATCAACTAGGTTGTCTGCTGATGCTATCTTGGTCACAACAACATCTCCACTTTTTACGATATCTCATAGTAGGTGGTACTTGCGCTCAATGTGTTTACCTATCTTATTGGTTGGTGTTTCCTTCGAGTTTGCAACTACACCACTATTATCATAATAAAGTATAATAGTCTTAGGCAAACTAGGTACCACATCCAAGTCAAATAGAAAGTTTTTGAGCTAAATCGCTGCTTTGGCTGCCTCAGAGGCTGCCACATGCTCGGCTTCCATACTGGAATCAAAAATACATTTTTGCTTGATGCTCCTCCATGATAAGGCTCCGTCTTCCATGGTGAATACATAACCTGAGGTAGATTTTTTTGAATCCCTATCTGACTGAAAATCTGAGTCTGCATACCCCAAGGGCACTAAACTCTTCTAGTAAACCAACATATAATCTTTAGTCCTTTTCAGTGCTTCAGAATATGCTTTACCGCATTCCAGTGACTTGTCCTGGATTAGACTGATATCTACTAACTATGCCTACGACAAAGCAGATGTCTGATATCGTACATAGTATTGCATACATTAAGCTTCCTACTGTCGAAGCATAAGGAACCGCTTTCATGTCCTCGGACACTATTTTTTTGATAGAGCTATTCCATGCCTAAAAGGTAGAAAAAGCTTTTTTTAGAATTGTGCATGCTAAAATGAGTTAATATAGCATCGATATAGGCTATTTGAGATAAGCCTAACATCCTTTTCTTGTGGTTTCATAAAACTTTGATCCCAAGGATATGACATGCTTCTCCCAAGTCCTTCATATCAAACTGTTCGGATATGTATACCCTAACGTTAGATAATACCTTTACATTATTTCCAATGAGCAATATGTCATCCACATAAAGTACTAGGAATACCATCACATTTTTGTCACACTTTTTGTACACACAAGATTCATCCGGACATTGATCAAATCCATAGAATTTTATCACCTAATCAAAATGGATGTTCGAAGATCTGGAACCTTGCTTAAGTCCATAAATGGACTTCTTGAGCTTATAAATATGATGCTCTTAGCCATTTTCAATGAACCCGTCTGGTTGCTTCATATAGATGTCTTCCTCAAGACTTCCATTAAGGAAAGTTATCTCGACATCCATTTGCCAAATCTCATAATCGAGATAAGCTACAATCGTTAAAAAAAATTCGGATAGACTTAAGCATGGCTACTGGCAAAAATGTTTCATCATAATCAGTACTATCTTTTTAAGTAAAACCTTTTGCATCAAGACGTGCTTTAATGGTTTCAACCTTACCGTCTGCTCCACTTTTTCTCTTATAGACCCACTTGCATCCAATAGATTTTATACCAGTGGGTTGTTCTACAAGTTCCCAGACCTTTTTAGAATCTATTGATTCTATTTTTGATTTCATTGTCTTTTGCCAAGATTCAGCATCTTTAACTTGTAGTGCTTCATTATAGGTGCATAGATCATAGTCTTGTTCTCAGGGACAAAGTCTGAGGACTCTTCCAAGAACATAAACATATCCGATTGTATAACAACTCTCCCACTACGGTGAGGCACTATGGGTTGTGGTATAACATTTGTGACACATTGTGTTGTTACTTGTTGTTCCTCCTCTTGTATTATTGGTATTAAAGTATTAGGTGTCTCTCCGCATAATTCTTCTTAAACAAGTCTACTCATGGGTTTATGGTTCATCACATAGTCTTCCTATAAGAATCGGGTATTGGTGCTAACAATGACCTTCTGATCCTTAGGACTATAAAATAGACCTCCCTTCACTCCTCTTGGATAGCAATACAAACAAGCGTACATATATACGAGATTCCAACTTATCTGCTTTTTCATTCAGCACATGTGCTGGATTACCCCAAATTTGAACATATTCTAGACTAGGCTTTCGCACGGTCCACAGCTCTGTAGGAGTATTAAGTACTAACCTAGAGGGTACCAAGTTCAGCATAAAAGCTGCAGTCTCTAAGCATGTCCCAAAAACGAGTCTGGCAAATCTGAATAACTCATTATTGATCTAACCATCTCCATAAGAGTCATATTCCTTTTTTCTGCTACATCACTCTATTAGGGTGTTTTAGGTGCAGTCAATTGGGACATAATCCCAGCTTCTGATAAGTAATCCCTAAACTCTCCAAAAAGGTACTCGCCACCATGATCTGAACGTAATGACTTGATACATTCTCTGTGATGTTTCTCCGTCTCAGCCTTGTACTCTTTGAATTTCTCAAAGCACTTAGACTTACGGCGCATCAAGTAAATATATCCATACCTTGAATAATCGTCAATGAATGTGATGAAATATTCAAAGCCACCTCTAGCTTGGATAGTCATGGGCCCACACAAATCAGAATGAATAAATTCTAACCCATCTTTGGCCCTATACCCCTTTGCCTTAAATGGTCTTTTGGTAATTTTACCTGCTAAGCAGGATTAACAAATTGGAAGTGCCTTCACTTCAATGAAATCAAAGGTCACTTGTAACCAGTCTTTGAGTCCGTTTTAGATTAATATGGCCTAATCGCAAGTGCCAAAGATATGTTTGATTCATACAAGAAGGTTCTTTTCTCTTATTTAAGTTAGAAGACGTATTATTCATTTCTATGAGTTGCATTATTGGTGAAATAGGATTAATGTCATATAAATTATCTACTAATGCACCAGAACAGATAAATAGATTATTTTTTCTAATAACAATGTTGTCATTAAAATAAACTGAATATCCATCCTTAACTAGCATAGAAATAGAAATCAAATTCCTTTTAAGTGAAGGTGCGTAAAGACAATCTTTCAACGTTAAAGACTTATTTCTACCAAAAGATAAAATAACACCTCCTACTACAACGGTCGTAACTTTTGTAGCGTCACCTGTGAACAAGCATATCGCTCCATTACTAAGCCGTCTGGTTTCTTGGAACCCTGCAATAAATTACAAACATGATTAGTGGCTTTTGTATCTACACAACAGTTACCGGTAAATAATACCATTAAATATATATTAACTACTAGTAAATGAGATATATCGTCTTTGTTTCCTTGTTTAAGAAGTGGGCAGTCACTCTTCCAATGTCATGTCCCTTTGTATTTGAAACATTAGCCTTTTGGCTCTTTTACAGCACCTTGAGGTCCCTTGCCCTTCTTTGCTGAATTTGCTTGTTTTTGAATGTTATTCTTCTTCTTACCGCCTTTTGGCTTAGAAGTAGAAGTCTTTTTAGTAACATAAATATGACTAGTCTGCCTAAAGAGAGTTTTAGCATCATGGAGCTCTTTTGCAAGTTCTGGCAAACTATAAAACCTTTTTTCATGTTACAGTTAAGGCAAAACATGTCAAAACTTTTAGGCAGAGTCCCGAGAATGATACCGACCTGGGTTTCTCTATCGATTTTAGCTCCAAGGATCTCCATCTCATTCAGATGACCAATCATCTTGAGAACATGATCCCTTACTGGCGTACCTTCAGCCATTTTTGTATTCATCAAACTCTTCACAGCAAACTGCCTAGCTGCTCTACTCTGATGTACGAAGAGATCCTTGAGGTTATACATCATCTCATAAGTTGTGGCCATGGACCGATGCTGATGTTGTAGTACATTTGACATACATGCCAGAATGTAATACCGCGCAATCTCATCTGCCTTTATCCACTTCTTATAAGCCTAGTTGACCTCTTCATCAGAATTAGCATCAGGCTTCGGTAGACATTCCACATTGAGTACATATTTGTACTCTTCAGTAGTTAGGAAAATATCCAAGTTATGTTTCCAGTTAATGTAATTAGTGCTTGTAAGTTTGTTTTCTTTAAGAATCACCATAAGTAGACTGAAATAACCCATTTTTGAAATCCTGAAACTCATATAATTAACTATTATGTAGAAAAAAACTTTTTGATTTAAATAAATATTGATTCCCTTAAAACAATAAAAAAAATTCACCAATACCTTAAACACCATGAATTTAGCATGCCAAATGGTTTAGACATGCAAATTCAATATTTGTCTAAGGAGGTTTTTTCTATTAATTTTATTCTCATGTCAACCTAACCTTATGACAAATAAAATTAACTTGTTGGTCTGGCTTTGGTTCTACAAATAATAGCAGTGACTCCGATGGAGAGGATACCATTATTTGTATCTAAGTGTATACCATTACTTTATACTTAGTCCATTACTTCGGAATGAGTTTCTTCAGATGGAGAATTGAACACATACCAGATAACTTTCTATAATTATCCCGAAGGAAGTTTGTACTAGT